>JASVEL010002595.1:0-492733 GCA_032618575.1 Nicotiana noctiflora
CATAATTGGAATGATCGTTGGAGCCATTAATGAGTGCGGGCATATATGATTTCAGCTGGTTAGAAAGGAATATATCGAGGTTTGGCTCCGAAATATATTGTAATGTCAGTCAAAAAGGGAAATGGATTCATGAATGGATGACCTGAGAGATGGATTCGATATATCGTGTGTTCGTTTGCCTTGGGCAACATACATGAAGGTGTTGGAATAAGACTTTAGCTAACGAGAAAGGTTTTTTGATAATATTTGGTTATCGTGGGAAATTGTTGTGATTAGAGGGCATCATCTCGAGTGATTGAGTTGTTTGGTACACCATAAGATCTCACCCGGAGTGGCGAGTATGGGCTATTACAGTTGGTTCGAGTGTATTCTGAATATAGACGTGGGATTCAAATTTGGTATATGATTTTGGAGGTGCAATGTGGTCTATGTTTCAGATGGACTGTGAAAGTTCAGCTATATTGTGTTATCAGACTTATGATGGATAGGGTGACGTGGTACCACCCCGCATATATGCTTGGTAAGGTTAGTCAGGTATTGGGTTGCTTCTAGTACAACTCTAGGTACGCTCGAGGACGAGCGTTTGTTTAAGTTGGGGAGAATATAACGACCCAGCCCGTCATTACGGGAGTTATCACCCCATTTTCTCCATTTAATACTTCAATATGCTAACTTATATGTGTTTGGAAAGTTAGAAGCAAATCGGAGGGAATTTAGATAGAAATAAGGCCATAAATCCCTTTTTGAGAAGAATAGGTTGGAAAAGTCAATCGAATGTTGACCGATGACTTTGGCAGCTCGGAATTGAACTCTGATAATTCGACTAGTTTCGGAGGATCATTTATGGCTTAGGAGAGCAATCGGAATCGAATTCGGAGGTCCGGTGAAGTTTTAGGCTTGAATTGGCTAAGGTCGAATTTTGATGAAATCCGAACGGTAAGTGAGATTTTGATTCGGGAGTCGGAATGGAATTCTGATAGTTCTAGTAGCTCCGTTAGGGGATTTGGGATATGCGTGTAAAATTTTAGATCATTCGGAGGTGTTTAGGTCGAGTTTTAGATCAAATGCAAGTTTCAGAAGTTTTGGAAGAACTTAGGCTTGAATCCGATGTAAATTTGGTGTTTTGATATTAGTTTTGGTGTTTTGAGAGTGAAACTAAGTTTACATGATCATATGTGGCATGTTAGTATGTTCGTATACAGTCCCGAGGAGCTCGGATGAGTTTCAGATAGGTTTGGGTTGCGTTATGCTCGTTTTTCTTATGCTTCGACATCGTTTTTTCAAGTATAAATGATATTATATTGACCAAATGAGCTTAGATTACTATTTTGAATAAAGAATTAGATCCATATCGTAATTACGGACCCGTAGCAAAAAGAATCATCGAATTTGGACATCGTATGAGGATTTTATGGCTATTTTACTAAGGTTGCCCAGATTTTCAGGTTAATGACGAAACTGCCCCCGACGGCGTATTAAAAACCTGCACTATTTGCAAATCTTAAAACCTACATATCTCCTTCATTATAAGGTCATATTGAGTGATTCAAAAGCCTAAATTCATTAACATTTCACGAGGAATCCATTGGGAGCAGTTAAATGCGTGAACAGTATACCTAGAACGAGCAGGTCGAGTTTTCTTCCAATTTTGGAACGGGAAGAAGCTTCTGAGGTGATTTTTAAGAGAGAAATCAATGGGTAATCACTGGAGGTAAGTTTCTTGACTCAAAAACATGATTTTATGCTAGAATAAACACCAAAATTCCTGAAATTGGTAGAATTTGTGAAGAACTAGGGCCTAAATCATGAAAACGAATTTTTGGGTTTTGAAAGGCCATTCGAACTCCGATTTCGATAACTTTTATATGCACGGACTCGTGGAGAGACGAGGAATCTGTTGGTATAAAGTTCGGAATTTTTCAAGAAGCGGGCCCGGGGTCCGGGTTTTACCAACTTGGCGTATTATTGCGTATTTCATATAAATTGAGTTGGGTAATATTTCTTTGACCCGTATTTGATATAATTGTTGTGTTTGACTAGATTCTACGCACGAGGCGGCAAATTTGAAGGGAAAAGGTATCGCGGACGAGTCTACGGCCGGCTAGAGGTGAGTAGTTTGTGTATATAGTAGCCTGAGGGTTCGAAACCCCGGCTTAGCATATTGTGACGCTAGTAGGGCATGGCTCGCACCCCGTGGCAGGTGCGAGACTGATTGTGACTGGGGATTGAGACTTGGTCCATCCCGGATACGGAAAATATGCTATTAGTGATGGAAATACGCAGTGTTTGACATATTTGTGGGCTGTAAGCCTTGTTTGGGGCCTTGTGCCGACCTGTAGTATCCCTAGGGGATAGTATTTATGTGATAGCTATACTAGCTTATTCATTGATCTTAGTCCTGGAATTTGAAATCACACTATTGAAATGTTAAGTCATCGATTTTTGCAAATTAAATAAAAGTTAAAGTACTTTTCATAAATTATGAACTGGGAACTGGAATTAAGAAAAATGAACTATTTTTGTGAATTATCTGATTTATGTGGACTGAGGATAGATCGGGCTGCACGCCGCAGCGGTTTATATGAGGATCGGGCTGCACGCCGCAGTGGTTGATATGAGGATCGGGCTGCACGCCGCAGCAGTATTGCGCTTGGGCTGTAGGAGCCCCTCCGGAGTCCGTACACACCCCCAGTGAGCGTCGTCGACGTTAAATTGGATCGGGCTACACGCCGTAGCGGTTATGTGCATTGCATTGCATCTTTATTTGTTGAATTACTCTGTGGTAGCTGTATTGTACTGTTGATGCTAGTTCGTAGGAGATTCGGACTGTAGTTAGCTTCATACTGTGGTATTCTGTGGATTTCCTTCTTTCAGCTGCTTTTATATATTTATTACTCACTGAGTACTTAGTACTCACCCCTACTCCCTGCACCTTTGTGTGCAGATTCAGGTATACATGAGGGATAGACGAGCACTCCAGGTTTTATCAGTATCTATCCGAGTTGCTGAGGTAGCTGCTGGCGTTCGCAGAACCTGGCTTCTCTTCTTATTCTATTTTTCCTTTGTATATAAATTATTCAGACTTTAGTATTTGGTTTAGATATTGTTATCCAGTCTTGTTTAGAGGCTCCGGACTCGTGACCCTAGATCTTTGGGGTGGTTATACAATTATGCTTTATTGTTGACATAAATGTTCAGGTAATTGATTTGAGCTTCATGCTCGGGATGAGAGTGTAAATGGTCGGGCTTGCCTAGCAGTATGTTGGGCGCCATCACGACCGGGATCGGGGTCGTGACAAGTTGGTATCAGAGCCTAGGTTACTAGGCCCCATGAGTCTTGAGCCGGTTGGTAGAGTCTTGTGGATCGGTACGGGGACACCTGTACTTATCCTCGAGAAGCTGCAAACCTTTAAGAAACACTTCACATTTCTTGGAATTCTTATCGTGCGTACTTGATTCAGCTTGAGATATAATTTTTGGAATTCTTTCCACACGTCTGTGTACGCTTCGAGCGCTCGGTAATATAATTGCCTTGAGGGTTTGTGATTCCCTTATCAAGGGGCGAGATATAATCTCTACGAGTTCATGGTGGGCCAGTGGGGAGGACTTGAGGCCAGATCTTTGTCTATGACATGAGCACCAAAGTGCTAATTTTACAAAATGGTATTATGAAATTTCGTGTGATCGGTATTGCTCCTAACTGTGGAAATGGCAGCTTAATAGTGTACGAGCTGTCAGGTGTTAGATCCTTATTGTAATCTGTTGTGTAGCCCCGAGCTACGGGCATGGTGAATATTTATCATATCTCTTAGTTGGAAGGTAAAGTGCCTTACGTGTAGTAGAACGAGTTTAGACGCAAGAAGACTAAAGTGATTATGCTATGTGTATCCTGGTGGAAGGTGTTGTACTGAAATACTAGATTGAGGCAAGGTAGGTGGGTCGATTCTGATGTGTAATTGAAGGGTATTTGATATATGTTATGATTCGAGCGGGTGCAACGCATGTTCAGGTATTAATTGTGATAATATGATTCGTATAGTACTGAGATTTAATGTTGTTGAAATGCATTGTGATGTCTTGTTGAGTTGTGGATGTATTGTTAGAATGGTTTGGTGATTCTCTGGCAGGTGGATAGGCCAATTTACAAAGGGAACTTTGCCGAAATTTTTGAAAACTTTGGGACTTAGAAAAGATTTTTGTCACCTAAAGAGAGTAGGCTTAACTGTGGTGTGTGTATAAATGCAAGAATTGCAGAAGAATTAAGGACTCTGATGATTCGAGTCTCTGTCAAGGCTTGTAAATGACTTGAGTTTAATCTCACTATAACCTTGTGGCATCTTTTGAGTAATAATGATATGAGTGGCTAAAAGTGCTTTGATGTATGGCTCCGAGCCAAGTTGGGGAGGTTGTTATTGATTAACTGATTGTACTGTTGTGTGCTATGTTAGTTCTGTCTCTAGTCTGTTGGGAAAATTTGTATAAAGGTTATGGTGTTTCGTAGATGTGAAGAAATACTAAGATGACTTGAACTGCTGTTGGTAAAGAATGTTCGATGTATAGAAAAGAAAGATAGCTAATTGCATCTATATGAAATCATGTTCTGCGGTGTCAGAGTTCTAACAAGGCACGAGTGGTTCTGTTCAATAAGACAGTTGGATTATAATTGAATAAGGGTGAATGACGCCCGAGAATGGTTTTGCGGTGTTTAAGATTTTGCTTGTAACAGTCAGGTGTATTAAGATTGTGTATATGGCTAAAGACGGAGGTTTTGTTAGAAGAAATCAAGACTTGTGTTATGTTATGTGAATGATGGGATTCTATGTATCCGTATTGGGAGGTAATGATAACGAATTCCAAATCGCAGGAAGTTCTTCAAAATAAAGCATTGTAGAATGTGGTACTTCTGGGAAACATTGAGTGAGTATTCAGTGGCCTGTGAGCCTGAAACCGTGTAGTCTTATGTATGAGTCTCGTGTGGTAACCTGAGTTGAGGTATTGTGGTGCTACAGTAAAGGCTAATATTAAATTAAAGATGAATTAGAAAGGAAATTGGTTAAATGGGACAACTTGATAATGAACCGAAACGGTGTAATAAGGATAAGATTAATTCCTGGCATGTGTTCGAAGTAATGAGTCTTGCAGGTATTGTGCAACAAAGCTCTTGCGTGCTGGCAGTTTTCTTAGCTGGGTTTGGGTAAAAGGGACTCAGTCCTAGCAGTTCATCTTGTGCAATAAATTAGGAGAAAGAGTTTGTGATGTGTTCTATCGTGGTTTGAAAGGGAGTATATTTCTGTCGGTATGCGAAACATGGAATGTGTAATGACTTTTCTTCTATATGGGATCATGAAGGTCCTTGACTAGTTGAGTGCGTCGATGTATGCGGCGTAGGAGAGGGATGGAAATTTTCCATGTTATCTTAGTGTTGTATGGTATATGCGATATGTTATGGGAAGTTGATAATGGCATGTTCAAGGTCTTGAGATCAGTTCATAATATATGGGAAGTCATTAAAAATTATTGGGTAGTGTGGGTAGCTGCAGGTGATTTAAGAATCGATCAATGGTACTGCTATTCTAGTGGTTGGTAGGATATGTGGTCAAAAAGGACAAGGTAATGTAAACTGATAATACCTAGTGGTATGGTGGTATTCTCTTATTGGATCGACTGTGATGATTGCGTTGTTGATGGCATAGGGAAATTTTTGAATGACTTTCGTGGTATGAATGTATGATTGATGTGTGTTAAGTATTCGTACAGTGGAATGTGGGATCAGGCATAGTGAATTATGTGTTATATAGGTAATAGAGACTAGAAGTTCTCGTAATCCGTCTATGCACCGGTTGTATATCGGGGTATCGGCATCGTTTAGCGATTATTGGAAATTGGAAGCCCTAGTGGCTCTCTCTTAGTTTGATATGATGAATTTGGGGTTATGATACTCTATTTCAGACTGGTTGTCATAAGTCAAGTCGTATAGACTAATGTGATATGGACTATGTCGGAAATGGCACAAATTGCTTAATAGAGTGCATCAGAGTATGCTCCAACAGGGTAGTTGTACCCAGGACCAGCGGACGGCGGGTAGGTATTGCTTTGTCGGTGGGGCCCTCGTGGCGGATATCAGTGCAAAAGTTTCTACTATTGATCCAGTTTCAGTATTGGGGAGACTTTGTCGGATGCATATCTTGCGGCCGAGCTTGAGGCTATATATGTTTGTTGTAATGAGAAATCCGACTCGGTGTGCATTTTTTTTTTGCGAGAGTTTTGCGTGGATCGGGTGGCACGCCGCCACGGGTTATTTGGATCGGGTGGCACGCCGCCACAGGTATGGTATCTGGATGGGGTGGCACGCCACCACGGGTATGTCATTTTGAGCAAGTTGCACGCCGCAACCGTGTAATATGGAGCATAGTTTTTTTTCTATAGGTTACCTTGCGTACTATACTTCCTAGTCTCTGAGGAAAGTCAGTTTAGGTGTCGCTCGGCGACTGGCGCATCGGTTATGTCCTTACAAGATTTGATGGCGTATATTATTTGTTTCACCGTGGGTGAGATTGATTGCTTGAGTTCAGACCTAAATCTGTGCGTGTCTGACTGTTTTGAGCATGGTGACTTGAGGTGCTTCAGGAGTACTAGTGTTTGGATGGAATCGTGAGCCGTGGCAAGGCCACGTGAAGTTATGACCTTTCGAGGAGGATTCAAGTACTCTAATTCCATGATGTGAGACAAGATCTCAGTTATGTGTTGTGACGGTATTGAGGAATTTGAATTACAGCTCCTTGTTTGAGGTAGTTGTCATGATTTGAGTATGTTCAAGCGTTTCTTATTGGAGCCTGTGTTGTGCTCATTATGGCTTAGGCCGGTGTTGAGTTGTCATATCACCAGTGCGGTGTGTCATAATTGGAATGATCGTTGGAGCCATTAATGAGTGCGGGCATATATTATTTCAGCTGGTTAGAAAGGAATACATCGAGGTTTTTCTCCGAAATATATTGTAATGTCAGTCAAAAAGGGAAATGGATTCATGAATGGATGACCTGAGAGATGGATTCGATATATCGTGTGTTCAGTTGCCTTGGGCAACATACATGAAGGTGTTGGAATAAGACTTTAGCTAACGAAAAAGGTTTTTCGGTAATATTTGGTTATCGTGGGAAATTGTTGTGATTAGAGGGCATCATCTCGAGTGATTGAGTTGTTTGGTACACCATAAGATCTCACCCGGAGTGGCGAGTATAGGCTATTACAGTTGGTTCGAGTGTATTCTGAATATAGACGTGGGATTCAAATTTGGTATATGATTTTGGAGGTGCAATGTGGTCTATGTTTCAGATGGACTGTGAAAGTTCAGCTATATTGTGTTATCAGACTTATGATGGATAGGGTGACGTGGTACCACCCCGCATATATGCTTGGTAAGGTCAGTCAGGTATTGGGTTGCTTCTAGTACAACTCTAGGTACGTTCGAGGACGAGCGTTTGTTTAAGTTGGGGAGAATGTAACGACCCAGCCCGTCGTTACGGGAGTTATCACCCCATTTTCTCCATTTAATACTTCAATATGCTAACTTATATGTATTTGGAAAGTTAGAAGCAAATCTGTCACGACCCCAAATCCGGGATGGCGCCCAGCACACTGCTAGGCCAGCCCGACCAATCAACAATAACCACGGAGCCACAAGCTCACTTTATCCAATTTAAACACAACAGTGATAGACATATTTAAAACAGGGAACCAAGTCCCAACATGTGCCAACTCCCATAGACCGAAGGGTCAAGAGTCATGAGCCTCTACAGAGTATACAAAGTGTAAATAGTGAATATAACTGTGCACAAGTGTGGGATGATCGGAACAAAATACAGACAAACTGGAGAATCAGGTCCTGCGAACGCTGGCAGCTACCTCGACTGTCCAAATGTACTCCCGAGCAACTATAAAATCAGCTCTGTTGTGATGTACCTGGATCTGCACACAAGGTGCAGGGAGTCGGGTGTGAGTACTTCCAACTCGGCGGTAATAAAAGTAAATAATGCTTAAGAAAAGAAAACCACACAAAGCATTATCCCATGCTACACAATACAGAACTACCATTAAACTTCAAAACACTATCATTTTATTCCTTTTCAGCATATGTGAGTAGATTATTTAGAAATCCAAAGTTTTAGCTACTTTCTTTCATTATAACATACCAATACCTGGGAGAATCTCAAGCAGTGCAAGTCAGCACTCAAATCAGCCTCTCGGGCTCAGCACTCCTTAACAATTTATACCAGGAGATCCGGTCAATAAAGCAACAAATGCACATGTGCCCAGTAAAGTATGAGTGCTAAAATGTTATGCCACGTAGTACACGTAAACCAATGTATGTATGCCATGCAATACATATGACCGCTACGGCGTGTAGCCCGATCCTTTTGGGTACCCGTGCTCACTGTGGGGGTTCAGACTCCGGAGGGGCTCCTACAGCCCAAGCACAATAATAATATCACACCTGCTGCGGCGCGCAGCCCGATCCATATACCACTGCGGCGTGCAGTCCGATCCATGCATGTGTATGCATATGCTCACATAAAATGTCATGTCCTAACATATGGCCCTCGGCCCCAATCAGTCTAACAAATAATCAAGAAAGCCCTACGGGCAACAATATCACATTAGCTCACAGCTAAAATATTATTAAGACCTTATTCAAGTTTTTCATAACCTTATAAGAATGCTTAAGAATGCTGAATAGCAAAAATCCTTAAATTTAGAATAAAATATGCACAGTGTTATCAAGACAGTGATATCAATCCTTGAAGGATTCAAATAATTGGCACGAAACCCAAACATGATAATTAGTCCAATTCATTTCAACAATTAGCGTTATTATTTATTACGTGGGACGGACCAAGTCACAATCCCCAATAGTGCTCTACCCCACGCCTGTTATCCGGCGTGCAAGTCACCTCGACACAGCACTAGGATGTGCAAGTCCGGGGTTTACTAACCCTCAGGACATCATTTACAATTATTACCCACCTCGAACCGACGAAAACTCATGCCCGCGACACCTTAGCTCCTCGAACCGGCATCCACGCACGTCAAAACTAGTCAAAATCAGTACAAATATATCAAAATAGGCTAATGGAACATAACCCAATCGAAAGAACTCGAAAAATATCAAAAATCACGAAATTGGCAAAACCCGAGCCCCGGGCCCACATCTCGAAAAATTATGAAATTCACATTTTCGGAATCCTCATCTCGCCACGAGTCCGTACATACCAAGAACTCCCAATTCGGACCACAAATGGTCCTTCAAATCCTAAATTTAAAGTTTTTGCTTCAAGCCCTATTTTCTTGATTTTTAGCTATAGATTCATGAATTCCATGGATGATTCTTGTATAAAAACATGTATTTAACTCATAAAACTTACCTCCAACGATTCCCCGTCGAAATCCCTTCAATTCCCGTCCAAAAGCTCTCAAGAACGGCCAAAAATGGTGGAAAAATAGGTTGTTTTCGCGACTGAAATGTTTTTAACATTCTGTCCGGTACTGTAGCTAACACTATGCGATCGCATCAGAGCATTGCGATCGCATAGAACAAACTCTCCGGGCACTGTAGCTAACACTATGCGATTGCATAGAACAAAATCCTGGGTACTGTAGCTAACACTATGCGATCGCATCAGGGCATTGCGATCGCATAGAACAAACTCTCCGGGCACTGTAGCTAACACTATGCGATTGCATAGAACAAAATCCTGGGTACTGTAGCTAACACTATGCGATCGCATCAGAGCATTGCGATCGCATAGAACAAAATTTCTCCGCAATTTTTCTGCTGCATTTTTCAACTCAAAAATTCCCGTTAGCCATCCGAAATCACCCCGAGGCCCCCGGGACCTCAATCAAAGCCACCAGTATATCACATTACCTCATTCAAACTTGCTCATAACATAAAAATACCATCATAAACATCAAAATCACCAATTACACACTAATTCAAGCCTAAGTTTCTTCAAAATTTCCGAATTGCTCATTCAATCAAAAACCCGACCAAACGACGTCCGAATGACCTGAAAATTTGCAGGCATATCTAAAATCACCTAACGGAGCTACTGCAACTGTCGGAATTCCATTCCGACTCCCGGATCAAAATCTCACCTACCGTTCGGATTTCGCCAAAATTCAACCTTAGCCAATTCAAGCCTAAAACTACACCGGACCTCCAAATTCAATTTCGATTGCTCTCCTAAGTCATAAATGATCCCCCGAAACTAGTCAAATCATCAGAATCTGATTCCGAGCACTCTAACTCAATAGTCAACTCTAGGTTGACTTTCTATATTCAAACTTCCTTCAAATATGCTATTTGCTTCATTTTCAATTCAATTCATTCCTAACTCACCGGATAGGCTCTAACACTGATATAAAAGCATAAAACATGTAATTGCAATATGACGGGGTGGTAAATTCCCGTAACGACGGGCCGGGTCGTTACATTCTCCCCAACTTAAACAATCGCTCGTCCTCGAGCATATTGAGAGTTGTACTAGAAGCAACCCAATAGCTGAATGACCTTACCAAGCATATATTCGGGCGATCATACGTCACCCTATCTCACATAAGTCCGAAAACACCATATAGTCAAAATTTCACAGACCATCTAGACCATAAATCACATTGCACTTTCTGAAATCATATGCCAAATGCAAATCCCATGCCTATACTCAGGATACACTCGAATCCACCGCAATAACCCACATTCACTACTCCGGGTGAGATCATATGATGTATCGACAACCCCATCACTCGAGACGATAGTCTCTAATCACAACAACTGGCCACAATAACCAAATACTAGCTGAAAACCTCTTTCATTAGATAAGAGTCTTATTCCAACACCTCCGTATCCTGCCCCCCGACAGCTGAAGCACGCGATATACCGAACCCATCTCTCAGGTCAACCATTCGTGAATCCATTTCCCTTTTAAAACTGGCATCACAATAGGTTTCGGAGCCAAACCTCGATTTTTACCTTTCTAACAAGCTAATATCCAATATGCTTGTATTCATTAATGACTCCAACGGTCATTTCGATTATAACACACCGCACTGGTGATAAGACACCTCAACACCGACATAAGCCACGACGAGCACAACATAGGCTCCAATAGAAACGTATGCACACACTCGAATTATGACAACTCAATTCATGACAACTGTCTCCGGCAAAGGAGCTGCAGTTCAATTCCTCAGTGCCATCATAATATAAAACTGAGATCGCGTCTCGCATTATAGAAATAGAGTACCTGAATCCTCCTCGATAGGTCATAACATCACGTGGCCTTGCCACAATTCATGATTCTATCCAAACACCATTACTCATGAAGCACCTCAAGTTACCAAGCTCAAAAACGGTTAGCCACGCACATATCTAGGTCTTGAACCCAAGCAATCAACCTCACCCACGGTGAAACAATAGATATACGCTATCAAATCCTGAAAAGACACAACCGATGTGCTATTACCCGAGCGAAACCAATACGGACTATTCCTCGGAAGCTAGGAACTATTGTATACAAGGTAAGATATAGGAAACTATATTTTCCACATCACACTGTTGCGGCGCGCAACCCATTCCAATAACATACCTGTGGCGGTGTGCCACCCGATCTAGATACCATACCTGTGGCGGCGTGCCACCCGATCCAAGTAACCCTCGCCAAATAAATACGCGTCGAGTCAAGTTGCTTATCATAATAAACATATATAGCCTCAAGTTTGGCCACAAGAAACGCATCCGACAAAGTTCCTCAATACCAGAACTAATCAATGGTAGATACTTCTACACTAACATCCGCCACTAAGGTCCAACTGACAAAGCTATGCCTACCAGCCGTCCGCTGGTCCTGGGTACAACTACTCTGTCGGAGCATACTCTGATGCTCTCTGCTACGCAATTTGTGCCATTTTCCGACATAGTCCATATCACATTAGTCTAGACAATCTGACCCATGACAACCAGTCAGCAATCAAGTATCATATTCCGAATTCGTCTTATCAAGTTAAGAGAGAGCCTCTAGGGCTTCCGATTTCCAATAATCACAAAATGGTGCCGATACACACGATATACAACCACCGCATAGGCGGACTAACGAGAACTTCAAGTCTCCTACACATATATATCACATGAATCACCATGCCCGATTCCGTACTTCACCGTACAAATACATAACGCACATCATGCGTCCATTCATACCACAAAAGCCATTCGGAAACTTCCTTATGCCATTTACAACTCAATCATCAATGTCAACCTAACAAGAGGATACCACCACACCACTAAATATTATCCGTTTACATTAACTTGTCCCTTTGCACCATATACCCTATCAAATTACTAGAATAGCAGTACCATTTTCTTAAATCACCAGAAAGATCGATTCTTAAATCACCTGCAGCTGTTCGCGCTGCTCAATAATTTTATTGACTTCCCATATATTATGAACTGATCTCAAAACCTAGAATATACCATTATCAACTTTCCATAACACATCGTGTATACCATATTACACTAAGACAACATGGAAATTCATATCCCTTTCCTCCGCCTTAACATCGGCGCACTCCACTAGTCAAGGACTTTCGTGATCCCTTATAGAAGAAAACTCATTACACATTCCACGCTTCGCAAACCGACAGGAGTATACTCATTTTCAAACCATGATAAAACACATCACAAACTATTTCTTCCCATTCGTTGCATAAGTTTAACTGCCAGGACTGAGTCCTTATACCCATATTATACCCATATCGGGTTACACAACTGCCAGCACTCAAGAGCTTTGCTGCAATGTCTGCAAGACTCATTACTTCAACCACATACCAGGTAATCAATCGTATTCCTTTTTATACCATTCTGGTTTATTAACAAGTTGTTCCATTTACCCAGTTTCCTTTCTGATTCATCATTGATTTCATATCAGTCTATACTGTAGTACGACAATGCCTCAACCCCTTTTTGCCTCACAAGACTCGTACACAAGACCACACGGTCTAAGACCCATAGGCCACTGAATACTCTCTCAATGTTTCCCAGAAGTACCACATTCTACCACACTTTATTTTGATGAACTTCCCGCGATTTTTAAATTGTCATCATTACTTCCCAATACGGATACCTAGAATCCCATCATTCACATGATATAACACAAGCCTTGATCTTCTCTAACGAAACCGCCATCTTTAGCCACATACACAAATCTTAAGGCACCTGACTGTTACAAGCAAAATCTTGAACACTGCAAAACCATTCTCGGGCATCATTCACCCTTATTCTGCTGTAATTCAACTGTCCTATTGAGTAGAACCACTCGTGTTTTGTTAGAACTCTGACACCGCAGAACATGATTACTTACAGATACAATCAGCTATCTTTCTTTTCTATACGGTGAATATTCTTTACCAACATAAGTTCACAACATCCTAGTATTTCTTCACATCTACGAAGCACTATAACTTTTATTAGAATTTTCCCAACATACTTAGAGACAGAGCCAACACAACACACAACAAGTGCAATCAGTTAACCAACAACAACCTCCCCAACTTGGCACGAAGCCATACATCAAGGCACTTCTAGCTACTCATAGCATTCCTACTCAAATGATGCCACAAAGTTCTGGTTAGATTAAACTCAAGTCATTTTCAAGCTTCGGCGGAGATTCGAATCATCAGAAATATTAACTCTTTTGCAATTCTTGCATTCATTCACACACAACAGTTACGCCCCCCTCTTTAGGTGACAAAAAATCTTTTCTCAGTCCCGAATTTTCCAAAAATTTCGGCAGAGTTTCCTTTGTAAATTGGCCTATCCACCTGCCAGAGAATCACCAAACCATTCTAACAATACTTCCACAACTCAACAAGATATCACAATGTATTTCAACAACATTAAGTCTCAATACTATATGAATCATATTATCATATTTATACTTGAACCTGCGATGTACCTGCTCGAATCATAACACATATCAAAATCACTTTAGTCTTCCTGAGTTTAAACTCGTTCCACTACACATAAGGCACTTTACCATCCAATTACGAGATATGATAATTATTTCTCACGCCCATAGCTAGGGCTACATATCAAATCACAATAAGAACCGAATACCTTACAGCTCTCCCATTATCAAACCTGCCATTTGCACAATAAGGATCAGTACCGATCGTATGAACTTCATAATACCGGCTCGCGGAATTAGTACCTTGGTGCTCAAGCCATAGACAATGATCTGGCCTCGAGTCCTCCCGACTGGCCCAACATGAACTCACGGAGATTATATCTCGCCCCTCGATCGGGGAATTGCAAGCCATAAGACAATTATATTACTGAGCGCTCGATTCGTACACAGACGTGCGGAAGGAACTTCAAAAATGTATCTCAAGCTGAATCAAGTACGCACGATAAGAATTCCAAGAAATGTGAAGTGTTTTCTAAAGGTTCACAGCCTCCCGAGGATAAGTACAGGCGTCCCCGTACCGATCCACAAGACTCTACTAACCGGCTCAAGACTCATGAGGCCTAGTAAACCTAGGCTCTGATACAAACTTGTCACGACCCCAAATCCGGTCGTGATAGCGCCCAGCACACTGCTAGGCCAGCCCGACCAATCAAAAATAACCACGGAGCCACAAGCTCACTTTATCCAATTTAAGCACAACAATGATAGACATATTTAAAACAGGGAACCAAGTCCCAACATGTGCCAACTCCCATAGACCGAAGGGTCAAGAGTCATGAGCCTCTACAGAGTATACAAAGTGTAAATAGTGAATATAACTGTGCACAAGTGTGGGATGATCAGAACAAAATACAGACAAACTGGAGAATCAGGTCCTGCGAACGCTGGCAGCTACCTCGACCGTCCAAAAGCACTCCCGAGCCGCAATAGAATCAGCCCTTGCCGTAATGTACCTGGATCTGCACACAAGGTGCAGGGAGTCGGGTGTGAGTACTTCCAACTCAGCGGTAATAAAAGTAAATAATGCTGAAGGGAAGAAAACCACACAATGCACTATCTCTTGCTACACAATACAGAACTGTCATTAAACTTCAAAACACTATCATTTTATTCCTTTTCAGCATATGTGAGTAGATTATTTAGAAATCCAAAGTTTTAGCTACTTTCTTTCATTATAACATACCAATACCTGGGAGAATCTCAAGCAGTGCAAGTCAGCACTCAAATCAGCCTCTCGGGCTCAGCACTCCTTAACAATTTATACCAGGAGATCTGGTCAATAAAACAACAAATGCACATGTACCAGTAAAGTATAAGTGCTAAAATGTTATGCCACGTAGTATACGTAAACCAATGTATGTATGCCATGCAATACATATGACCGCTACGGCGTGTAGCCCGATCCTTTTGGGTACCCGTGCTCACTGTGGGGGTTCAGACTCCGGAGGGGCTCCTACAGCCCAAGCACAATAATAATATCACACCTGCTGCGGCGCGCAGCCCGATCCATATACCACCTGCGGCGTGCAGTCCGATCCATGCATGTGTATGCATATGCTCACATAAAATGTCATGTCCTAACATATGGCCCTCGGCCCCAATCAGTCTAACAAATAATCAAGAAAGCCCTACGGGCAACAATATCACATTAGCTCACTAAAATATTATTAAGACCTTATTCAAGTTTTTCATAACCTTATAAGAATGCTGAATAGCAAATATTCCATTTTAAACCTTAAATTTAGAATAAAATATGCACAGTGTTATCAAAACAGTGATATCAATCCTTGAAGGATTCAAATAATTGGCACGAAACCCAAACATGATAATTAGTCCAATTCATTTCAACAATTAGGCGTTATTATTTATTACGTGGGACGGACCAAGTCACAATCCCCAATGGTGCTCTACCCCATGCCCGTTATCCGGCGTGCAAGTCACCTCGACACAGCACTAGGATGTGCAAGTCCGGGGTTTACTAACCCTCAGGACATCATTTACAATTATTACCCACCTCGAACCGACGAAAACTCATGCCCGCGACACCTTAGCTCCTCGAACCGGCATCCACGCACGTCAAAACTAGTCAAAATCAGTACAAATATATCAAAATAGGCTAATGGAACATAACCCAATCGAAATAACTCGAAAAATATCAAAAATCACGAAATTGGCAAAACCCGAGCCCCGGGCCCACATCTCGAAAAATTATGAAATTCACATTTTCGGAATCCTCATCTCGCCACGAGTCCGTACATACCAAGAACTCCCAATTCGGACCACAAATGGTCCTTCAAATCCTAAATTTAAGGTTTTTGCTCCAAGCCCTATTTTCTTGATTTTTAGCAATAGATTCATGAATTCCATGGATGATTCTTGTATAAAAACATGTATTTAACTCATAAAACTTACCTCCAACAATTCCCCGTCGAAATCCCTTCAATTCCCGTCCAAAAGCTCTCAAGAACGGCCAAAAATGGTGGAAAAATAGGTTGTTTTCGCGACTGAAATGTTTTTAACATTCTGTCCGGTACTGTAGCTAACACTATGCGATCGCATCAGAGCATTGCGATCGCATAGAACAAACTCTCCGGGCACTGTAGCTAACACTATGCGATTGCATAGAACAAAATCCTGGGTACTGTAGCTAACACTATGCGATCGCATCAGAGAATTGCGATCGCATAGAACAAACTCTCCGGCACTGTAGCTAACACTATGCGATCGCATCAGAGCATTGCGATCGCATAGAACAAAATTTCTCTGCAATTTTTCTGCTGCATTTTTCAACTCAAAAATTCCCGTTAGCCATCCGAAATCACCCCGAGGCCCCCGGGACCTCAATCAAAGCCACCAGTATATCACATTACCTCATTCAAACTTGCTCATAACATAAAAAATACCATCCTAAACATCAAAATCACCAATTACACACTAATTCAAGCCTAAGTTTCTTCAAAATTTCCGAATTGCTCATTCAATCAAAAACCCGACCAAACGACGTCCGAATGACCTGAAAATTTGTAGGCATATCCAAAATCACCTAACGGAGCTACTGCAACTGTCGGAATTCCATTCCGACTCCCGGATCAAAATCTCACCTATCGTTCGGATTTCGCCAAAATTCAACCTTAGCCAATTCAAGCCTAAAACTACACCGGACCTCCAAATTCAATTTCCGATTGCTCTCCTAAGTCATAAATGATCCCCCGAAACTAGTCAAATCATCAGAATCTGATTCCGAGCACTCTAACTCAATAGTCAACTCTAGGTTGACTTTCCATATTCAAACTTCCTTCAAATATGCTATTTGCTTCATTTTCAATTTAATTCATTCCTAACTCACCCGATAGGCTCTAACACTGATATAAAAGCATAAAACATGTAATTGCAACATGACGGGGTGGTAAATTCCCGTAACAACGGGCCGGGTCGTTACAAAATCGGAGGGAATTTAGATAGAAATAAGGCCATAAATCCCTTTTTGAGAAAAATAGGTTGGAAAAGTCAATCGAATGTTGACCGATGACTTTGGCAGCTCGGAATTGAATTCTGATGATTCGACTAGTTTTGGAGGATCATTTATGGCTTAGGAGATCAATCGGAATCGAATTCGGAGGTCCGGTGAAGTTTTAGGCTTGAATTGGCTAAGGTCGAATTTTGATAAAATCTGAACGGTAAGTGGTATTTTTGATCCGGGAGTCGGAATGGAATTCTGATAGTTGCAGTAGCTCCGTTAGGTGATTTGGGATATGCGTGTAAAATTTTAGATCATTCGGAGGTGTTTAGGTCGAGTTTTAGATCAAATGCAAGTTTCGGAAGTTTTGGAAGAACTTAGGCTTGAATCCGATGTAAATTTGGTGTTTTGATATTAGTTTTGGTGTTTTGAGAGTGAAACTAAGTTTACATGATCATATGTGGCATGTTAGTATGTTCGTATACAGTCCCGAGGTGCTCGGATGAGTTTCAGATAGGTTTGGGTTGCGTTATGCTCGTTTTTCTTATGCTTCGACATCGTTTGTTTCAAGTATAAATGATATTATATTGACAAAATGAGCTCCGATTACTGTTTTGAATAAAGAATTAAATCCGTATCGTAATTACGGACCCGTAGCAAAAAGAATTATCGAATTTGGACATCGTGTGAGGATTTTATGGCTATTTACTAAGGTTGCCCAGATTTTCAGGTTAATGACGAAACTGCCCCTGACGGCGTATTAAAAACCTGCACTATTTGCAAATCTTAAAACCTACATATCTCCTTCATTATAAGGTCATATTGAGTGATTCAAAAGCCTAAATTCATTAACATTTCACGAGGAATCCATTGGGAGCAGTTAAATGCGTGAACAGTATACCTAGAACGAGCAGGTCGAGTTTTCTTCCAATTTTGGAACGGGAAGAAGCTTCTGAGGTGATTTTTAAGAGAGAAATCAATGGGTAATCGGTGGAGGTAAGTTTCTTGACTCAAAAACATGATTTTATGCTAGAATAAACACCAAAATTCCTGAAATTGGTAGAATTTGTGAAGAACTAGGGCCTAAATCATGAAAATGAATTTTTGGGTTTTGAATGGCCATTCGAACTCTGATTTCGATAACTTTTATATGCACGGACTCGTGGAGAGACGAGGAATCTGTTGGTATAAATTTCGGAATTTTTCAAGAAGCGGGCCCGGGGTCCGGGTTTTACCAACTTGGTGTATTATTCCGTATTTCGTATAAATTGAATTGGGTAATGTTTCTTTGACCCGTATTTGATATAATTGTTGTGTTTGACTAGAGTCTACGCACGAGGCGGCAAATTTGAAGGGAAAAGGTATCGCGGACGAGTCTACGGCCGACTAGAGGTGAGTAGTTTGTGTATATGGTAGCCTGAGGGTTCGAAACCCCGGCTTAGCACATTGTGACGCTAGTAGGGCATGGCTCGCACCCCGTAGCAGGTGCGAGACTGATTGTGACTGGGGATTGAGACATGGTCCATCCCGGATACGGAAAATATGCTATTAGTGATGGAAATACGCTGTGTTTGACATATTTGTGGGCTGTAAGCCTCGTTTGGGGCCTTGTGCCGACCTGTAGTATCCCTAGGGGATAGTATTTATGTGATAGCTATACTTGCTTATTTATTGATCTCAGTCCTGGAATTTGAAATCACTATTGAAATGTTAAGTCATCGGTTTTTGCAAATTAAATAAAAGTTAAAGTACTTTTCATAAATTATGAACTGGGAACTGGAATTAAGAAAAATGAACTGTTTTTGTGACTTATCTGATTTATGTGGACTGAGGATGGATCGGGTTGCACGCCGCAGCGGTTTATATGAGGATCGGGCTGCACGCCGCAGCGGTTGATATGAGGATCGGGCTGCACGCCGCAGCAGTATTGCGCTTGCGCTTGGGCTCCTAGGATCGGGCTGCACGCCGCAACAGTATTGCGCTTGGGCTGTAGGAGCCCCTCCGGAGTCTGTACACACCCCCAGTGAGCACCGTTGATGTTAAATGGATCGGGCTACATGCCGTAGCGGTTATATGCATTGCATTGCATCTTTATTTGTTAAATTATTCTCTGGTAGCTGTATTGTACTTTTGATGCTAGTTCGTAGGAGATTCAGACTGTAGTTAGCTTCATACTATGGTATTTCTGTGGATTTCCTACTTTCAGCTGCTTATATATATTTATTACTCACCGAGTACTTAGTACTCACCTCTACTCCCTGCACCTTTGTGTGCAGATTCAGGTACACATGAGGGATAGACGAGCACTCCAGCTTTTATCAGTATTTATCCGAGTTGCTGAGGTAGCTGCTGGCGTTCGCAGAACCTGGCTTCTCTTCTTATTCTATTTTTCCTTTGTATATAAATTATTCAGACTTTAGTATTTGGTCTAGATGTTGTTATCCGATCTTGTTTAGACGCTCCAGACTCGTGACCCTAGATCTCTAGGGTGGTTATACATTTATGCTTTATTGTTGACATAAATGTTCAGGTAATTGGTTTGAGCTTCATGCTCGGGATGAGAGTGTAAATGGTCGGGCTTGCCTACCAGTTGTGTTGGGCGCCATCACGACCGGGATTGGGGTCGTGACATCTCCCAAACTAATTCTTAATTATGAATACATAAAACAGAATTAAGTAGAACTAAGCCAAGAGAAAGATGAACATCACTTCAATTCATTTCCAATAGCTTGAAATTACAAATGTGTACCTGAAATTTGAAGAGATACCATTAGATCTATGAACAGCAGCAAAAATATGATTTATTCAGGCAATACAGCAGTAATTCCAGTAGTAACAGTCCAATTCACGGCAGTAGCAGCTCAGTGAGATCAACAGTGAATGAAACCCAAACAATTAACCCAACAGAAAATTTCCAGAACCTCAAAATTATTTCAAAACCAACTTTCACATTCAAATGGCAGTTTCTACTAATTAGTGATGAATTTCCGATTGTTTTTTGGTTTTTTGATATGATTTTGAAGGTAAAAATAAAAGAAAAGGAATCTGAAATATTAACTTCAGATCTGGAACAAGTATTTTTTGGGATTTTCTAAGGTTCCTATGGCTAAAAATTCTAGAAGAGACCTCTAAAAATCAGATTCCACCCCATTATTAATGCTGAAAATGTCTATTTATAGGCCAAAATCAAAGAAAATCAGAATTTTAATATTTCACTAAAACCCCTTCAATTTTTAGCTTGTTGCACAAGTTAGTGCAATTATTCTAGTGAAAGCTACACTAAAACCCCTTCTAGAATTACCATGTTCTATTTCCCTTGTATTACTTATTGTGCCCTCATTTCCTTTTATTATCTACTAAAACACCTTTTGTTATGCCCAAATTACCCTAAAAGCTCTATATTTATCACAATTACACCAATTCTCTTTCCAATTAAACCCTTTTCCTTTTAACCTTATTACAAGTTTACCAACTTCCTTTTCCCAATTCACCCCTACTTTTTAAGGCTTATTACATTCCTAAATTCTGTAATTTACTCCTATTTTAACCTATTTTCAGACTTGTATTTATCCAATAGCCACAATTAAGTGACTATTGCTCAACTAGCCAATTGGCCCTATTAACTACTTTAAATTCAACTTAATTCAATTAATTAAAATCACATTTCTCCTATAGCCAACCTTAAGCAATCTTACAAATATGGCCACTTATGATTAATTATCCAATTAACAAGACTCGGGGGAACAATTGATAGATGGTGAGTCTTATTAATCGAGACAACTAGTCGCAATTGATTCTATTTAATAAAATACCTTAGGTTGCTAAGAATCAAGTGATTTCAACTATCGACCTAACTTGAATTTAAACTAATCTAAAGTCGAATTCGCTAATCAAGCTTAATCACTAACTAACAGCTATAACCAATACATCCTAACTGAATCGACTAGCTCATTAACTAACAGAATGTACCAAAATCAAAATAGATTTATAATCAACGATTAATTCCCATAAACCCATGTTACCTCAAAATTACTGCCAGATTCTAATTACCCATCACTATACAACTATAACCAATACATCCTAATTGTTATTCAACATCGAATCCACTAATCAATCAATTAATCCACTTGAACTTTCAAAAGCAGGATCAAAACAGGTTCAAATATTTCCCATTATCAATGGGTCAACTAACCAAGACTTAACAAATCAGAAAAGCCAACAGAAATCAGAAAGAGGGCCATTTCCCCGAAAAATAACAGAAACTAACAATTTAGCAGATTGCAACATATTCATAATGCATTTAATCGACTTGTCAATTAACAATCAAATCGCAGAATACTTATTCGACCTAATATTAACAGAAAAACTAATTAATACTAATAAGTGAACCTAATTAATCTATTATCAAAATTAGAAGCATTTAACTCTAACAAATATCGAATTGCCAAATTAACCAATTTCAGTAAACAAATTACTTTGAACTAAGCAGAATACCCAATGCCAAATCAATCTCAGTAAACAGATTACTTGAACTATTCGACACTGTTATTAACGGCTTAATAAATCTATGAACTAAGCAGAGATTCAAGCAATTTTGTGCTCATTATCTAGGAAATTAAACAAAAACAGAGAAAAGAAGAAGACTTATTTTTTATTCTATTTTTTTTCTTGTCACTATGTAAAGAAAAACAAAAAAAAAACAATGCAAATAAATGAGTTAAACAAAATAGACAGATGAAGAAGACTTAGCTCTCTGCCCCTCTTTCTTTTTTTCTCTTTTCTGTTTTTCTCTTTTTTTCTTCCTTTTTCTTCCGTTTTCTTTATTATATCGAACTCTTCTTGATTCTTTTCTTTGAATGAGCCTTCGAATCTTGAATGTTCTTGAATCCACTGATTTTCTTGACTTTTCTTGAATTCCGGCAACTTCTCGGCTTAAAACTCTTGTGTCACAGTCGAGGATGTTACAAGAACGGTGGTGAGTTATTTTTTAGGGTTTGGGCGGCGGCGCCGCCATAGGAGGTGGGTGGCGGCGCGACTAGGGTTTGAGATTCGAGGAGTTTAATTGGGTTTTGGAGGAGATTGTTAACGGGGTAGTGATGAGGAGAATGAGGGGAGCATTTTGGTGTTACTTTTGCCGAGAACGGATGCCGGCCTCCGCCGCCCGCGGCGGAACCCTAGCGGCGACGGTAGGGGTTGACAGAGAGCTGGGGGGAGACGGCTGGTGTATAGAGAGAGAGACAGGAGTTGTTCAGTTAAAGTTAAGGATTTGTGTTATATCTTTTTTTTTAAGGTTTTGGTTCAGTTACACTAAAAAATGTAATGACAAATCTGGACCGTAAGATTTGAATCTCCTACGGCTGAGATTGAGCCTGGACTTGGGCGGATGGGGCTGGGTAGTTAGGCTGGGACGACTTGGGCCAGCAGGGTAGGGGACCGTTTGGGCTAGGATTTTTGGGAAGATTGGCCCAAATCCTTTATTCTTGTATTTTCCTTTGTTTTCTCTATTATAACTTTTGTATTGTATTTTTCTTGTGTACTATTTTTTATTGTTTTTGTATTTTTTTTTATTCTTCCTACTTTGTGATTATTTGGCAGTAATTAAAACTAAACTAATTACCTCTTTTTGACAATTTTCAATCTAAAAGCTAACTATTTTTTTTTTATTTTTCTTTAATTTGTTAGAAAAGAATTAATTTCCTAAAGACGCAAATTTTTGTATTTTCATTTATCACACGCAAATAACATGCAAAACAACTAACACAAAATTCACACAAAATTTAGAAAATAAGGAAAAATCATTTATTTTTGAATTTTATAGGAATAACTCATATGTGTAGGGTAAAAATCACGTGCTCACATATATCATGCTGGATACATACACTCAGTCGTAGTATATCATGCTGGATACATACACTCAGCCGTAGTATATCATGTTGGATACATACACTCAGCCGTAGTATATCATGCTGGATACATACACTCAGTCGTAGTTATAGTTGTATAGCATATCATGAGCCAGTACTAGATGTGTACTTTGAGAGAGACTACCTAGGGTGGGATTCCCTGTGCTAGCCGAGTGGGCCTGAGAGGCCAAGTCTATACTGACTGAGATAGGGTCGAGGACCCACTATGAGATATTATATTGGGCCCGAGAGGCCAAGTCTATATTGACTGAGATGGGGTCGAGGACCCGCTGAGAGGTATTGATATATATACCGGATCGGGCTGCAGGCCGCAACATTATACATATATATACATATATATATATATATATATATATATATATATATTGGATCGGGTTGCACGCCGCAGCGCTATATATATTGGATCGGACTGCACGCCGCAGTAATATACACGTGGACCGGACTGCACGCCGCAGTACTATTGCGCTTAGGTTGTAGGAGCCCCTTCGGAGTCTCCACACATTCCCAGTGAGCGCTGCTATATTGGATCGACTACACGCCACAGCAGTATATGTATATATATATATATATATATATATATATATATATATATATATATATATATATATATATATATAGACTACACGCCGCAGTGATATATGATTGGATCGGACTGCACGCAGCAGTATCATAGCGCTTGGGCCGAGGGAGCCCCTCCGAAGTCTGTATACACCCCCGGTGAGCTCCGTCGACACCAAATGGAGCGGACTGCACGCCGTAGTATTATATATTGGAGCGGGCTGCACGCCGCAGCATTATATATTGGAGCGGGCTGCACGCCACAATGTTATATATATTGGAGCGGGCTACATGCCGGAGCATTCTACATAATATACATATATATATATATATATATATATATATATATATATATTGGAGTGGGCTACGCGCCACCGCATTATAGACATGTGTATACATATATATATACATTGGATCAGCTGTACGCCGTGGCGGTATGAATGAGGACTAGGTCAATGTGGGACTGTTGTGAGATAGATGAGGACTGGGGATGGGATTAGTCACTGTAGAGATGACTTAACAGTAAGGTTACCCCCTTATAATTGTTTAGTGACAGTCCAGGTGTTCTCATTTTTAGTTGTTATTTATTATTATTACTCACTGAGTTAAAATATACTCACCCCACTCCCCTACACTTTTTGTTCAAATATACAGGTTCAGAAAGGCAGTTGAGCTATCGCAAGTGCTTTATTATAACTATTATGTGGAGACTTCGAGGTAGCTGCCGACGTCCGCAGTGCCTGACCTCTTCCTCTTTATCATTTCGTTGTTTCCATTCTGCTTAGACTAGATTATGTAGTAGATCTCATTTGTAGAGGCTCAGACTTGTGACACCATGATTTGGTTGGGACTGTATTTGTGTATTTCGTTTCTACACTTCTTAATTTGTTATGGAAACAAGCTAATTACGCCGATCAATCAGTATTAAATTATAATTGGCTGGTTTGAAATGGATAAGATGGTCGGGCTTGCCTAGCAATGTGTTGGGCGCCATCACGACCGGGGTTTGGGTCATGACAAGTTGGTATCAGAGCCTAGGTTAACAGGTCTCACGAGTCATGAGCCGGTTGAGTAGAGTCTGGTGGATCGGTACGGGGACGCCTGTACTTATCCTCGGGAGGCTGCAAACCTTTTAGGAAAGCTTCAAATTCTTGAAATTCTTATCGTGCATACTTGATTCAGCTTGAGGTATGATTCTTGAAATTTCTTCTGCACATTGATGTGCGCACTCGATTGCTTAGTGATAAATTTTCCTTGATATCTTATGATTTCTCGATCGAGGGGTGAGATATAATCTCTGTGAGTTCATGTTGGGCCAGTCTGGAGGACTTGAGGCCGGAACTTTGTCTGTGGCTTAGGCACTAAGGTGCTAATTTCGCGAGCCGGTATTATGAGATTTCATACGATCAATATTGTCCCTAATTATGGAAATATTAGTTCAATAATGGGTGAGCTACAAGGTATTCGATCCTTATTGGGATCTATTATGTAGCCCTAGCTATGGGCGCGGTGAATGTGTTCATGCATCTCAGTGGGAAGGTAGAGTGCACTACATGTGATAGTACAAGTTCAGACTCAAGAAGACTGAATTGGTTGTTGCTATAAGTATTGTAGTGAAAGGTACTTGACATATGTTATGATTCGAGTAGGTGCAGCGGATGTTCATGTATCAATTTTGATAATATGATTCGCATAGTATTGAGACTAATGTTGTTAATATGCATTGCGATGTCTTGTCAAGTTGCGAATGTGTCGTTAGGATGGTTTTAGTGATTTTCTGGCATGTGGATAGGCCAAATTACAGAGGAAACTCCGTTAAAATTATTAGAAAAATTGAGACTTAGAAAACATTTCGTTACCTAAAGAATGGGCTTGGTTGTTGTGTGTGAATGAATACAAGAATTTCAAAAGAGTTAAGATTTCTGACGATTCGAGTCTTCGTTGAAGCTTGTAGATGACTTGAGTTTAGTGTCACTATAACATTGTGGCATCACTTGAGTAAGAATGCTATGAGCGGCTAAAAGTGCTTTGATGTATGGCTCCGAGCCAAGTTGGGGAGGTTGTTATGGATTAACTGATTGCACTATTGCGTGCTATGTTGGTTCTGTCTCCAAGCATGTTGGGAAAATTCTAATAAAGGTTATGGTGTTTCGTAGATGTGAAGCAATACTGGGACGTTTTGAACTGTTATTGGTGAAGAATGTTCGGTGCATAGGAAGGAAAGATAGCTAACTGTACCTGTATGTAATCATGTTCTACGATGTCAGAGTTCTAACAAGGCACGAGTGGTTTTTTTTCAACAAGACAGTTGAATTATAATTGAATAAGGGTGAATAACGCTCGAGAATAATCTTGCGGTGTTCAAGATTTTGCTTGTAACAGTTAGGTGTCGTAAGATTTGGGTATGTGGCTAAAGACGGTGGTTTCGTTAGAAGAGATCAAGACTTCTGTTATATTATGCAAATGATGGGATTCTATGTATTCATATTGGAAGACAATGATAACGAATTCAAAATCGCAGGAAGTTCTTTAAAATTAAGTATTGTAGAAGGTGGTACTCTGGGAAACATTTGAGAGAGTATTCAATGGCATGTGAGCCTTAGACCGTGTGGTCTTGTGTATGAGTCTCGTGTGGTAACCTGAGTTTAGGTATTGTGATCCTTCAGTAAAGGAGAATATTAAATTAAAGATGATAGTAAACCGGAACAGTATGAAAAGGACACGAGTAACTCCTGGTATGTGTTCGAAGCAATGAGTCTTGCAGATATGGTGCAACAAAGCTCTTGAGTGCTGGCAGTTGCGTAGCTCGATGTGGGAAAAAGGACTCAGTCCTGGTAGTTAAACTTATGCAATGAATGGGAATAAAGAGTTGTGATGTGTTTTACCATGGTTGGAAAATGAGTATATTTCCTATCGGTATGCGAAGCATGGAATGTGTAATGACTTTTCTTCTATATGGGATCATGAAGGTCCTTGACTAGTTGAGTGCATCAAAGTTTGCAGCGTAGGAGAGGGATAGAAATTTTCCATGTATCGTGGTGTAGTATGGTATATGCGGTGTGTTATGGAAAGTTTATAACGGCATGTTCAAGGTTTTGAGGTCAGTTCATATTATATGGAAGTCATTAAAATTCTCAAGTAGCGTGGGCAGCTGCAGATAATCTGAGAATCAATCTTTCTAGTGATTTGGCAGAGTATATGGTCAAAAGGTCAAGGTAATGTAAACTGATAATATCTAGTGGTATTGTGGTATCCTCTTGTTGGGCTAACGATGATGATTGAGTCGTTGATGGCATAGGGAAATTTCTGGGTGGCTTTCGTGGTATGAATGGATGCTTGATGTGTGTTATGTATTCATACAGTGGAGTGTGGAATCAGGCATAGCGATTCATGTGTTATATATATGTTGGAAACTAGAAGTTCTCGTAATTCGCCTACACAGTGGTGGTATATCGTGTGTATCGGCACAGTTTAGCGATTATTGGAAATTGGAAGCCCTAGTGGCTCTCTCGTTACTTGATATGACGAATTTGAATAATGATATATGATTGCAGACTGGTTGTCATAAGCCAGGTTGTCTAGACTAATGTGATATGGACTATGTCGGAAAAATGTCACAAATTGCGTGGCAGAGCGCATCAGATCATGCTCCAGCAGGGTAGATGTACCCTAGGGCCAACGGACAGCTGGTAGGTATTGCTTTGTCAGTTGGGCCTTCATGGCGGAGGTCAGTGTAGAGGTATCTACCATTGATTCTGTTCCGGTATTGAGGAACTTTGTTGGATGCGTTTTATGTGGCCGAGCTTGTGGCTATATATATATATATGTTTGTTGCAATGAGCAAGTTGACTAGATGTGCATTCCCTTTTGCTAGATTTATGCGTGGATCGGGTGTCACACCACCATAGGTATAGTATCTGGATCGGGTGGTATGCCGCCACATGTATGGTATCAGGATCGGGTGGCACGCCGCCACAGGAATAATATATGGATCAGGTGGCCCGCCGCCATGGGTATGTTATTGGAACAGGTTGCGCGCCACAACAGTGTGATGTGGAAAATATAGCTTCCTATATGTTACTTTGTATAAAATACTTCCTAGCTTCTGAGGAATAGTCTGTCTTGGGTTGTGTCCTTTCAAGATTCGATAGCGTATATCAGTTGTATCACCGCAGGTGTGATTGATTGCTTGAGTTCAGACCTAGATATGTGTGTGGCTGACCGTTTTGATCATGGTGACTTGAGGTGCTCCATAAGTAATAGTGTTTGGATAGAATCATGAGCTGTGGCAAGGCCACGTGATGTTATGACCTTTCGAGGAGGATTCAGGTACCCTAATTCTATGATGTGAGACGAGGTCTCAGTTATGTGTTGTGATGGTATTGAGGAATTTGAATTATAGCTTTTTTGTGTGAGTCGGTTGTCATGATTCGAGTGTGTTCAGATCGTTTCTTATTGGAGCCTGTGTAGTGCTCGTCGTGGCTTAGGCCGGTGTTGACATGTCATATCACCAGTGCGATGTGTTATAATCGAAATGATCATTGGAGTCGTTAATGAGTGCGATCATATGTGATTTCAGCTGGGCAGGAAGGTAATATCGAGGTTTTGGCTCCGAAAAATGTTGTGGTAACAGTTAAGAAGGGAAATGGATTCACGAATGGCTGACCTGAGAGATGGATTTGATATATCACATGTTTCAGCTGCCGTGGGCAGGACATGAAGGTGTTGGAATAAGACTTCATCTAATGAAAAAGTGGGGTTTTCAGTTCGTACTTGGTTACCTTGGGCAATTGTTGTGATCAGAGGCCATCGTCTCGAGCGATTGGGTTGTTTGATACATCAAGTGATCTCACCCGGAGTGGCTAGTATGGGCTATTACAGTTGGATCGTGTGTATCCTGAGTATAGGCATGAGGTTAGAATTTGGTATGTGATTTTCAGAAAGTGCAATGTGGTCTATTGTTCGGATGGGCTGTGAGATTTCCAGCTATAGTATGTACCAGACTTATTCGAGATAGGGTGACGTGGGATCGCCTCGAATATATGCTTGGCAAGGTCATTCAGCTATTGGGTTACTTCTAGTAAACCACTTGGTCTGCTCGAAGATGAGCGTTTGCTTAAGTTGGGGAGAATGTGATGACCTGGCCCGTCATCATGTGAGTTATCACCCCGTTATCCCTATTATATGCTTGTTAATGTTTCAATATGCATGTTTGGTGAGTTTGAGTCAATTTGGATTGAGTTTGGTTGGAAATGAGATAAATAGTCTCTTAGAAGAAGGAATAGTTGGTAAAAGTCAATTGGATGTTTATTTGTGAGTTAGAGAGCTCGAAATCAAATTCTGATGATTCGGTCAGCTCTGGGAGGTCATTTGTGGCCTAGGAGAGCGATCGGAATTGAATTTTGAGGTCCGGTGTAGTTTTAGTCTTTAAATGGCTAAGGTTGAATTTTGGCGAAATCCGAACGGTAGGTGAGATTTTGATCGGGGAGTCGGAATGGAATTCCGACAATTGCAGTAGCTCCGTTAGGTGATTTTGGATATTCCTACAAATTTTCAGGTCATGCGGAGGTTGTTTGGTCGGGTTTTTGATCGAATGTTGGTTGCGGAAGTTTAAATGAAACTTAGGCTTGAATTCGCTTGGATTCGATGATTTTCGTGTTTAAGGGCGTGTTTTTAGGATTAGAACAAGTTGGTATCGTGTTTTGGAGTATGTTGGTGGTTTTCGTTGGGGTCCCGGGGCCCTCGAGATAAATTCAGGGGTCCAAACGGACCATTTTGAGCGAAAATGGACAGCTGATCTGCTGCACTAATTGCAGGAAAATTTTGCTCATCGTGATTGCAAGTCTGGCCATGCGATCACATAGTGTATCGGAGTGAGAGCTGGGAGGTTGTTTTTCGCGATTACGACATGAGGGATGCGATCGCGTAAGCTGGAAACTTTGTTCATCTCGATCGCGAGGCCTTTCATGCGATCGCGTAGGGTATTATTCGAAAGCAGTGCGATCACGGAGATAACGTTGCGATCGCGTAGAGTGTTTAGGTTGGTCACTGCGATCGCGTCCGGGACCACGCTATCGCGTAGAGAAAAAATTGATCGCCCAAAAGCTTTGCATCGCGATCGCGAGCCAAGGGATGCGATCGCGTAGGGTATTTAGGCCTGGCAGTGAATTTAAGTCCAGAACATTTCATCCGCATTTCATTTGCCAAAAACCTCCATTATTGAGTTCTTGGAGAGCTAATTGTCGAGAATTGAAGGGGGTTTCAGCGGGTTATCATCGGAGGTAAGTTTTATGGTCCAAATATGTATTTTTATCTTAGAATCCTCCTCTATTTCACTGAGATTGGAAGAATTAATGGGTGAATTTTTTCCTAAGCCCGGGTTATGGTAAAACGTTAATTTGAATGGGCAAACGGAGTCCGATTTTGACAAAATTTATATGTATGGACTCGTGTTAAGATAAGGATTCCGAAAATATAATTTGTAATTTTTCGAGAAGTGTACCAAAAGTCGAATTTTGACACGAACATCAAATTAAGGTCGGTTCAACTTGAACCGTTCAAGTCTAAGATTCAACCAAAACTTCCGAAACCTACATTCTATCAAAAACCCGACCAAACGATATCCGAATTACCTGCAAAATTTGCAGACATATCCAAAATCACCTAACGAAGCTACTGCAACTGTCGGACTTCCATTTTGACTCCCGGATCAAAATCTCACCTATCGATCGGATTTCGCCAAAATTCCAACTTAGCCAATTCAAGTCTATTTCTACACTGGACCTTTAAATTCAATTTTGATCGCTCCCCTAAGTCACAAATCACCTCCCGGAACTAACCAAATCATCATAATTTGATTTCGAGCTCTCTAACCACATAGCCAACTCCAGGTTAAATTTTCATAAACAAGCTTCACTCAAAAATACTATATGCCTTATATTCAATCAGAATTAATCTCAATCCACCCGATAGACTCTAACACAGATATAGAAATATGAAACACATAAATGAAGGGGTAACGGGGTGGTAACTCTCGTGACGACGGGCCGGGTCGTCACAACTACCCTTGCTTGAGTTCTAAAATTACTATCCGTAATAAACTATGCCACTTTTAATGCCCAAAATACCCTTACTCTCCCCATGAAATTATTAAACCAATCATCCCCTTTACTTTAGTTGAAATCCAACTGTAATTAACTAAAGAGTGATTTATTCATCTATATCCAATAATTCTAACTTATCAAATAAACTAATTAATCAAAATTAAACTAGAAGAATAGAAGATCAAAACATGACCAATTAATCATGCTGAAATAAATTTACTATATTTAAAGGGATTATAGAATTAAACAACAACTAACAGAATCAGAATTAGGCTAAGGGAAGCAATTACTAATCGTCTGCAAAATTAAAAAAATATCTATGGAAATTCGAACCAAAACATGATTGACCTAAGAAATTAAAGCACTGAAACTGAAATTAACCTAATACTAATACATAATTAATTAAAATAGACTAACAAACATTGAATTAACTAGGCTAAATGACAGAAAACCAATAACATAAAAAATAAAGCAAAAATTATCAAAACAGAATGGAAAAGAAAAAAAAGACTTACTGATTTTATTTCTTCCGTGGGTTGAATTCAGATTGAATCCCCAAAAATTATAAAATGTTTGTTTTTTTTTTTTTGGTAAAAAACAAACATATAATATTATTTGGAAGTCAACTCAAAACTTGATAGGCTTTTCTTTTAACAAAAAATCCAAAAGTATTTTCAGAAACCTTAGATCTAAAATTCATGAGGTTTATTAAGAATTAAAGGGTTTTGGTTTGAGATTGGAGAAGAATAGGGTTGGTAGAGTATAGGGTGTGAGGCTGGGATTATTTGGATGAGTTTTCATTTCGGCCGAATTTTCGATCTGAAATTCGAGAAAATCGGTGAGGATTTGAGCGAAATAGATTTGAGGGTTGGAAAAAGGAGGAGAAGGAGAGTACGTGGTGAAATTTTGGGGTAATCTGGGGCGCCACCACTGGCCGACGGTGTACGGCGGAATAAGGTGGAGATATGGTGGAGTGACGGTGGCCGGCGGAGGAGGCGATGGTACTAGGAGGGATACAAGGTAGGTATAGTTGTCTCTAGGGTTTGTGAGATGTTTTATACACTTTTAATCTAATATGGAGAAACAATATGTTCCAATGGATAAGAAAAATGGATGGTCTGGATTCAATTACGCCAAACGGCGTCGTTCTGTTAAGTCAAAGAATGGACCTGGTAGGGGAAATTGGAATGGGTCGGGACTGAACGAATTTGGATGGGTCTGGGTGTACATTTGGGCTGAAGACACTCAATTAAATGAGCCCAATTCATGGGTTTATTTAAGGTAGCCTCTCCTTCTTTATTCATTTGTTTTCTTTTATTTCTTTTTGTGGTTTCATTTGTATTTTCTTTTTTTCTAATTTTGTTAAAGTGACAAATTAAAAACCCAAAAATCACATAAACTCTAAAATTATATTACTTATACCCAATTACCCTAATTCCTTATTTAAATGCAAACTATGACATGTTAAAATTATAAATGTAAAAAGATCATTTTGTTATTTTTTTTAAAAGACAACTTAACTACAAATTAGTCCTAAAAATATGCAATTAAATCCTAAATGCATATGTCCAAGGTATTTATTTATATTTTCATATGAATTAACATGGACAACTAAATGCAAACAATTAACATGAAATAAGACAAAATTCATAAAATTGTAAAGATAATAAAAAGAATTATTTTGTTTGAATTTTTGGGAATAATTCATATATAGGGCAAATATTACGTGCTCACAATTATTATTGAACAATACCACTTTTGGAAAAATTAAGATATTAATTAATTGAATTTAAAAGTGGGGTTAGAGATAACGAAGCATTGGTGAAATATTTTTGAGTTTCATAAATTGTTAACTGGAGCAGTTCGAGAGAATGCTTATAGTAAATTATCATAATTGATCGAGAGATAATTGCGGTAACCTAGAACTCATATATCTTAAAGAATATTACGGCAAGATTATAGCTAACGTCTTAAGAATTAATCCGACAATTGGGAAAATAAATAACCCTAGACCATGTTACCTTTGAATTCAACTCTATTCTTGATTAGTGCTAGTTTTATTATTGTTTCTCATTAGTTAACTTAGTTCTATTCATTATCTATTAAAAATCTTGCATCCCAGGATTGTTTGGGCTACTCGTTAGCAGTGTTAAAAGTTATAGTAAATAGGTTAGTTCCCTGTGTGATTCGACTCCGGACTAAATCAGATTATTTATTTGCATCGATCGTTTAGTCCATTTTATAAGGCGTAGTTGGGCGTGATCACTAATCCTTTGTAGGATTGAATTATTTAGTGGAAATGCCTCTCCTTATTCGTCTTATGAGCATTATTTATGCTAGCGTTGGATTATTCAAATTGCTAAATTTTAAGGAATAATCTCAAAACTTTCATGGATCATTATAAGGGACCTTGGTTCATTAGTGGTGATTATGGGAAGGCAAACCTATACAACATTTTAGAGGGGATAATACATAATTACCTCCTTGGGATTGTCTCACTTTACCAGATGCACCTTCCTATCTTGCGGTGGGTGGGGATAGGGGTACTTATATTTGTTTAAAGTGGTATAAGTTCCACTCTTTGAAATCAATACCAGTCTGAGAAGAAGTGCACACACCAATCATCTTCTAACATATAATTATTTTAAAATACTACTTTATCTGTTCCATAATAAGTGACCAATTTGCCTTTTTATTCTGGTCTAAAATAGAGAAAACTACCCTCTATAGCCGATCAAAATTTTAATAGCTCATGTTTTGTCCTACTTACAAAAATGGTCCTTCGGCCAAAACGTATTCTATATAGTATCCGAAAGGAATAAGCATGACAACATAAGCGCATGCAGCTCAGTGGATAGAGCGCTTATTTTCTAAGTTGAAGGTTGTAGGTTCGAATTATACCTGGCGCGATAAAGCAACCCTTTTTGCCTTTTTAAATGTACTTCTGGATCTGATAAGCATTAGCTAGAAATTTTGTCACGATCCGGATTTTCCACCATCGGGGGTCATGATGGCGCCTACTAGTGGAAGCTAGCCAAGCCAACTGTCACTTACATTTTTTATTACTTACAAATCTCTTCTTAAAACATTGATTAACAACATATAATTACAGCGAAATAATTAAACTTAGGGGAAGACTTAGTTAATTTTATCAAATATGATACAGAAAACCCAAACATAATACACTACCCAAGACTGGTGTCACAATACTCACGAACTTCTAAGAATAATACACATAATTGTCCGAAAGAAACATAAGCTATTTATCCCGAATACATGAGATAACGGAATAAAATACATAGATAGGAGAGACAACGGGTCATGCGGAGTAGTCGGAATATCCACAATCGTGCTACTGCTGTTGCTGCTGTCCGTAACCTGCATCTGCGCAAAAAGAGCGCAGAGTTTAGTATCAGCACAACCGACCCCATGTGCTGGTAAATGTCTAGCCTATCCCGGCGAAGTAGTGAAGAGATTAAGGTCAGTCGCCCACATAAACCTGTACAATTGAAATATACATATACATATACAATAGCAGAAAACGTTATCGAACGTCTATAAGGAAAGAATCCGTTCTAAAATAACAGTCAATAACTCACAAATATCCAGAGTAATCTAGTCAACGAAATAAATCTTACTTTCATGCCTCAATTCATTTTTTATTTCATACCCTGTGGTAGGCGTACCACCCGCTCCCAAATGTAACAATAAAATATATCTTGTAGTAGGCATACCACCCGCTCCCAAATATAACAATAAACTATATCTTATGGTAGGTGTACCACCCACTCTCAAATATAACAATAGGCTACCGGCAACTATGGCCAATGCCAAGATTCAAATCACTTTGTGGTCGGCGTGCCACACGATCCCATTTCTTATCATATAAGTGGTCGGTGCGCCACACGATCCCAATTATTTAATAATGTATATTACCGGCATTAAGCCAATAATCTCTGATCAACAGTATTTCTATTACCGGTATAAAACCAATAAATGACAATAAATCAATGATATACCCCTGTTACCGGTGTAACACCAATAACTCTTAATCAACACTTCATATATATATATATAACTAAATTTCTTTTCTCTCAAGCTAGGATAGAACAAACACTTACCTCGAATGTTTACGAACAATTCAATCTGTGGCAATGCCTTTTCCGTTCAAATTTGGCTCCCATCCAACCATATCTATACACAATTGATTTAATATCATCAATTCTACTTAACAAACTAGTTCATATAGCTAAATATGATTTTTACAACATTCTGCTCGGAATGGTAAAAATCGAACCCGGGCCCACATAATCGAAACTCGAGTTTCGAACCGAAATAAATTCACCCGATCATCCACGAGTTCGATTATACAATTTGTTCTTAAGTTCGACCCCAAAACGAAGTCTAGATCGCAAAATCTTTGAAAATCCTTACTATACTCAATTCTCTAGTACTTCTACCCATTTACCCTATTTAGGCTTAGGAATTCAAATAATATTGATGAAAAATGAAGAAAACGAGTTAAGAATCACTTACCCAAGAAGTTTGATGAAGAATCGCTCAAAAATCGCCCAAGGAGCTGTGGAGAAGAGAGTAGAACAGAAATGGGATTTTTATCCCATTTCTGTTCTGTTTTCATACTTAAATTCACTGGGCATAAATTTATTTATCGCGTTCGCGATATCCTGGTCGCGTTCGCGATGAAGAAAAAATGATAGACATCGCGTTCGCGTGGGGCTAGGCGAGAACCCGAAGAGAAAATTCTGGGGGCTTACAATTAGGCCTACGCGAACGCGGGCACAGCCACGCGAACGCTTAGAGAAAAGGGGTGGCATCAAATTTAATACTATGCGATCGCGAGGAGCTGTCCGCGATCGCGATGAAGAATCGATTTGGATGCAAACGCGTTGAAGAAAATAGGTTGGCCATCGCGAACGCGACCAGACGGACGCGAACGCGATGAAGGATTGCCTGCTGCAGATTTTCTGCAATTTTCTTAAGTTCAAAATCATCCTGATGCCTATCCGAAACTCACCCGAGCCCTCGGGAATTCAAACCATTCATGTACACTAACTCAAAAACATCATACGAACTTGCTCGCACAGTCAAATCGCCAAAATAACATCAAAATCAATGAATTGAGCCTAAAAACTCAAGAATTCTTTCAAAATTTCATAACTTTCAAAATTTCCAATTTAAGGCCGAAACACGTCAAACGGCGTCCGTTTTCAACCAAACTTTACAGGAAGCGCTTAACCAACATATATGACCTGTACCGGGCGTCGGAAAAAAATACGAGCCCGATATCACTACTTTTTAATCAAATTTCAGTTTCATTTTCCTTAAACATTTTCAGAAAACAATTTAATAAAAAAATTCTTTTACCGGGGTTCTAGACCTCGGATTTCAATTCCGGGCACACGCCCAAGTTCCATATTTTTCTACGGATTTTCTAGGTACGTCAAATCACGGGTCTGGGTCCGTTTACTAAAAATATTGACCAAAGTCAACTATATCAATATTAATATCAAAATTCTTCAAATTTTCCACATATTTCATATGTTTCAACATAAAAAAATTTCCAGCTTCGCGCCTGGACTGTGCACGCAAATCGAGGCAACTATAAATGAAGTTTTCAAGACCTAAGAAGCTCGAAATGATTAATAAAACAAGTGATGACCCTTTGGGTCGTCACAAATTTAATGAAATATGTAATGCAAGTCATATACGAAATATCTATTTTGTGTATGTTTTGTATAATAACATTCTATTTTGTATAATAACAGACTATTTTGTATATTTTTTGTATAGTGACAGTCTAATTTGAATAGTAACAGTTTACTTTGTATAGTGACATTCTATTTTGTATATGGCTTGTATAGTCACAGTCTATTTTGTATAGTGACAGTCTATTTTATATATATTTTGTATAGTGAGAGCTAATTATATATAAATTATATAGTGGCAGTCTATTTAGTGTATTTTTATATAGTGGTTGTCTATTTTGTACATATTTTATATAATGATAGTCTATTTAGTATATATTTTGTATAATGGCATTCTATTTTTGTATATATTTGTATAGTAACACTCTATTTGTATATAAATTGTATAGTGACAGTCTATTTTGTATGTTGCCAGTCTATTTTGTATAATGACAGTTTACTTTGTATAGTTTGTATTTAATAACAGTCAATTTAGTATATATTTTATACAGTGACAGTCTCTTTTTTATAGCGATAGTCCTCCTCATCCAAGTCAATTAGGGTTGTGTCTCGTCCAACCCGGATAGTAGCAGCTCTAAATGGAGCTTTTGGTAGTAGCTCACCGTCAGCATCAGTTACTGGGGTGTGATTTAGGAGACACAACATAGTGACAAGAGATGGATAATAAAAGCCCTTGGCAGTGAGGGATCCCCTCAATACCATCTTATCACTAATAACTCGGGCGATATCAACATCCCGATGTGTTACAAAACACCAAGTCAAAACAGCCCTATTAAAGTTAACATCCGTGGTGTTACTCGAGGGCAAGATACGGTTGCAAATTATGGAGAACCAACATTTGACAATGTGTGTAAAGCAGTTAGAGTGTAGAGTTTGATTTCTAATCCACACTGGGATGCCATCTATACATAAGGCCTCTATTAGCATGTCCCATGTGACACGAGACCTATCATGGTAGTAGTCGACATCACTAGTGTGCAATGGCAGTCGAAGTACCTTCCGAATAGTAGGAATATGAGCATTGACCTGCTTACCTCTGACGAAAACTTCTCTGACCATAGCATAAGGAGCATTGGCGTAGAATTCTCGGACAAGCATCTTGTTCACCTTAGGAGGTGAGTCAAAGAGGAACTCCATCTCGCGCCTCCGAATCTCATCATAAATTTCCAGCTTCTCCGAGCGGATAGCTATCCTGTCAACTTCTACCTCTTGGGGCCACTTCTTGTTTGCTTTAATGTGAAATGCATTTTCGGCTTCTTCACTAGCAAACCTAGACTCATCATAAGTCGGTTGCCTAGATGAGCTAGAACCATGTCGGGCTCTCTTTGGGGCCATGATCCTGCACTAATAAGATAGCCAAAAAAATTTGTAAACCGTTAGTCATTGGAAGGCTACTCAGACTTCGCCATCCTTGAGAAATCACAATTGACCATTTGTTTGTGCAAATCCCTCATACTCCTATATTTAGATTCTTTATCCAACTATTTTACACATGCCTATTCAAGCACCCCACACTTAGTTATTTGAACACTTCTAGTATTACCCAATTGACTTAGTCCATCCCCAATAAAATACACCATTACCAAATCATGAGTTGGGCATTATTTCTCCTAAAACTACATTAATACATTATGAACAATTATAATTTTCCCAACTTGGCTTACCAATCAACATACATGGTGTACATACTATTTAGGTCTCCAAACCATAAAATTAGCATCAACAACACAATTGAAAACCCACAAACCAATTCTTCACCAAACTTCAACTATATGACAAGGTTCCTTAGGAAAACATTCATGGAAACATGCAATGTGCAAAAAAGAAACCAAGTCATATTCGAGATTTATCTTAAACTAACAATATCTAATTAATTCTACAAAATAAATAATCAAGAACTAAGAATAAAAAAACAAAATAAAAGAGAAACGAAGTAGATAAACTTACAAGTAATACAATGTAGGAGTAATGGAGGAAGAATTGGATGAATTGGAGAAGATGGGATTGGGATTTTGTAGAGAGTAGGGGGAGGACTTTTGAATTAGAGAGAGAGAGAATTAGGAGAGTGGGGAGCGACTGAGGGTTTGTGAGAAAGGGGGGGGGGAGGGATTTTAGGGTTTTAAAGAAGGGAGGGAAAAGAAAATAAAATAAAAACACTGTTATTTTTAGCCGACCGCGGAACTGACCGCGACTGTTCGCGGTTCATTCGTGGCCACGGATGGACCGCGAACAGTCGAGATTCAGAAAGTTCAGAGAGGCCATTTTTCCGTGGTTCATCCGCGGTCGCGGATAGACCGCGGATAGTGCCCCTCTCTGAATTTGTTTCTCAACTGTTCAGCAAAAATTTTGTTTTTTTTCTTATTTTAATTTATTACCTACTACTAAGAATAAATTACTTACAACATGTTCGTGGGTTGCCTCCCACGTAGCACCTGATTTAACGTCGCGGCACGACTCAACTTAGCGCATTTTACGGCTCGCTAGACCTTTGAGGTTCATCCAACCGCAACTCTACCTTGTCCTCCATGTCATCCAGGCCTATGTACGGTTTCAACCGCTGTCCGTTTACCTTGAATGTACATGATCCATTAATAGTTTGAATTTTTACAGCTCCTGACTCAAATGCCTCAATTACCTTTAAGGGTCCTGACCACCTTGATTTTCAATTTACCTGGGAACAGTCTTAGTCTTGAATTATATAGTAGTACTTTGTCCCCGCTTTTGAAGTTTCGCTCAACGATATTTTGATGATGAATCCGCTTCATCCTCTCTTTATACAATCTTGTACTTTCAAATGCCAGACACCGAAATTCTTCTAACTCATGCAACCCAGTTAGCCTTGCTTTACCTGCTTCATCCAAGTTGAGATTCAATTGTTTCAGTGCCCACCAAGCTTTATGCTCTAATTCAACCGGTAAGTGACAAGCTTTTCCGAACACCAATTTGAATGGAGACTTGCCAATGGGTGTTTTGAATGTTGTTCTATATGCCCATAGTGCGTCATCAAGCTTCCTGGACCAGTCGGTTCTTGTGGCGTTCACTGTTTTAGTCAGTACACTTTTTATCTCCCTGTTGGAGACCTCAACTTGCCCGCTAGTTTGCGGGTGATATGGAGTGGCCACACGGTGTTTAACATCATACTTGGCCAATAATTTCTCAAAAGCTCGGTTGCAAAAGTGTGTGCCCCCGACACTAATGATAGCCCTTGGAGTCCCGAACCGGGTGAAAATATTCTTCTTCAAAAATCCCACTACCACCTTAGCATCATTGGTGGGTAATGCTGCAGCTTCCACCCATTTGGACACGTAGTCAACTGCAACAAGTGTGTACTTATTGCTGTATGAGCTAATAAAGGGCCCCATGAAATCTATTCCCCAGACATCGAACACATCCACTTGCTAGATTGGATTCATTGGCATTTCATGAAGCCGGGAGATGTTCCTGGTGCGTTGACATTCGTTGCAACCTTTCACCAACAAGTGCGCATCTTTAAACACCGTCGGCCAATAGAAACCGGCCTCAAGTATTTTGGCAGTTGTACGTATTCCTCCAAAGTGACCGCCATATGCTGTAGCGTGACATGCTTGCAAAACAGAAGATTGTTCTATCTCGGGGACGCATCTCCGGATCATGTTATGAAGACATATCCTAAACAAATATGGTTCATCCCAATAATAACACTGACTTTCACGAAAAAATCTTTTCCTCTGGACCGATGAGAGGTCATGAGGAACAATGCCACTAGCTAGGTAATTAGCATAGTCAGTATACCATGGTGTTTCAAGGAGAGTGGTGGTGAGCAGCTGCTCCTCTGGAAAGGTTTCCAGAATTTCGCCACTCTCTTTGACAAGTTCAGCTCCTTCAAGTCTTGACAAGTGGTCAGCGACTTGATTTTCAGTACCTTTTCTATCCCTAATTTCGAGGTCGAACTCTTGGAGAAGCAACACCCAACAAATTAGGTGTGGCTTAGAGTCCTTTTTATCAATTAAATATCTTAAAGCTGCATGGTCCGTGTATACGATTACCTTTGATCCTATGAGATAGGACCGGAATTTGTCGAATGAAAACACGACCGCAAGCATCTCCTTTTTCGTCACTGTGTAGTTTAGCTGTGCTCCACTCAGAGTTCTACTTGCATAGTATATTGGATGCATCAGCTTATCTTTCCTTTGGCCCAGCACTGCCCCAACTGCATAGTCACTTGCATCACACATTAACTCAAAAGGTTGCTCCCAGTCTGGGGCAATGATGATGGGTGGTGTGACCAACCCCTTCTTCAGTTCCTCAAAAGCAATCCTGCATTCATCAGAAAAAACAAAAGGGTGATCTTTTTCAAGTAACTTACAGAGAGGGTTTGATATTTTGGAGAAGTCTTTGATGAACCTCCAGTAAAAACCGGCGTGTCCAAGAAAGCTTCTTATGGCCATGACGAATGTTGGTGGAGGCAACTTTGCAATGACATCAACTTTAGCATGGTCTACCTCAATTCCTTTGCTTGAAACCCGGTGCCCCAGTACTATACCTTCTTGTACCATAAAATGGCACTTCTCCCAGTTTAGCACTAAGTTTGTTTCCATGCACCGTTTTAGCACTCTAGTCAGATTGGCAAGGCATTCATCGAATGAATTCCCTACCACCGAGAAATCATCCATGAACACCTCCATAATGTCTTCCACCATGTCGGTGAAAATAGCCATCATGCACATTTGGAATGTGGTAGGCGCAGGCCTTACCCCTACCCAGGGGGCAGAGAGGCTGTTTCCAGGAGACCCTCGGCTCAAGACATCAACAAAAAACGATGCATTAGTACTATCAATAGACTCATACTAAAAATAACATAAAATAACAACATAACACAAAATAATAAAGTAGCAGCAGTATAAGAAATATAAGAAATACGAAATAGGAAATAGATGAAAGGTATATTAATATCCAATAAATAACTCCATGTGCTGATCAATAACCTCCTACGATTACCTCCTAACTAGCTAATATCACTCTAGTGCGCTGTGGAATTATCCACAACTTCCCCTAACCTACGACTTTAATGTTCGACTTCCACAATCCCCTATCAAGGGCCATGTCCTCAGTAATCCTAAGACGCACTAAGTCCTGCCTTATCACCTCTATCCAATACTTCTTAGGTCTTCCTCTACCTCTTCTCATGCCTACCACAGCCAGTCGCTCACACCTTCTCACCGGTGCATCAGTGCTCCTCCTCCGAATGTGCCCGAACCACCTGAGTCTTGCTTCTCGCATCTTGTCCTCTATGGGGGCCACACCCACCTTCTCTCTAATATATTCATTTCTAATCTTATCCATCCTTGTATGCCCGCACATCCACCTCAACATCCTCATTTCTGCTACTTTCATCTTCCGGGTGTGTGAGTTCTTAACCGGCCAACACTCGGTCCCATACAGCATTGCAGGCCTAACCACTGCTTTATAAAACTTACCTTTTAGTAAAGGTGGAACTTTCTTGTCACATAGGACTCCCGTCGCTAACCTCCACTTCATCCAACCCACCCCTATACGGTGTGTGACATCCTCGTCGATCTCCCCGATCCCCTGAATAACTGACCCTAGGTACTTGAAACTACTCTTCTTAGGGATGATTTGAGAGTCAAGTCTCACTTCCACTCCCGTTTCCGTCGGCCCCACCCCAAACTTGCACTCGAGGTATTCCGTCTTTGTCCTGCTCAACCTGAATCCTTTAGACTCAAGGGCATGCCTCCAAACCTCTAGCCTTTTGTTTACCCCGCGTCGTGTTTCGTCAATTAGGACTATATCATCAGCAAATAGCATGCACCATGGCACCTCCCCTTGGATATGTTGCGTTATGGCATCCATCACCAGGGAAAATAGGAAAGGGCTGAGCGCCGACCCTTGGTGCAACCCCGTAACAACTGGAAAATGCTCGGAGTCGCCTCCTATTGTCCTAACCCGAGTCTTAGCTCCTTCATACATGTCTCTAATCACCCTAATGTAGGCTGCCGGAACCCCTTTAACCTCTAAGCAGCTCCATAAGACCTCCCTAGGAACCCTGTCATACGCTTTCTCTAGATCAATAAACACCATGTGAAGATCCTTCTTCTTATCCCTGTACTATTCTGCCATCCTCCTAATAAGATGGATAGCTTCTGTGGTAGATCGCCCCGGCATAAATCCGAACTGGTTGTCTGAGATAGACACCATCCTTCGCACTCTCATCTCTACCACTCTCTCCCAGATTTTCATGGTATGACTTAGTAATTTGATGCCTCTATAGTTGTTACAGCTCTGGATATCGCCTTTGTTCTTATACAACGGAACCATCGTACTTCGCCTCCACTCTTCAGGCATCCTATTAGTCTTGAATATCACATTAAACAACCCAGTAAGCCATTCCAATCCTGCTCTACCCACACACCTCCAAAGTTCAACCGGAATTTCGTCTGGCCCGGTAGCTCTACCCCCCCTCATCTTACGCATTGCCTCGGTGACCTCATCGACATCAATGTCCCTGCAATAACTTAATTCATGGGGAATGTCGGTGTTCCTCAATCCACCTAGTACAATACCCTGATCTCCTTCTTCATTTAGGAGTTTATGAAAGTAGGTCTGCCATCTCCTCTTAATCTGTTTATCCCCCATCAGAACTTTGCCGTCCTCATCTTTTATGCACCTCACCTGGTCCAGATCTCGAGCTGCCCTCTCTCTTAGCTTAGCGAGGCGGAATAACTTCTTCTCCCTACCTTTGCTACCTAGTTCCTCATACAAACGGGCAAAAGCTGCCGTCTTAGCCAACGTTACTGCCATTTTCGCCTCCTTTCTAGCTACCTTATATCTCTCCATGTTCGCCCTCTTCTCCTCCTCGCTTGTGCTCCCTACTAATCTCATGTAAGCTGCCTTCTTCGCTTCCACTTTACCTTGGACAGCAGTATTCCACCACCAGTCTCCTTTATGGCCACCGGTGTGGCCAGAAGATAACCCCAATACATCTCCCGCCGCCTTCCTTATACAATCAGCTGTCGTCGACCACATAGTGTTTGCTTCCCCACTACTACTTCCCCAGGCTCCCATTTCTGATAACTTTCTTTCCAACTCCTGAGCTTTATCCGTAGTCAAGGCGCCCCACTTAATCCTCTGGCGGCCTCGTATTGATCTTTTCTTCCTCCTTGTCATAACATCAAAGTCCATCACCAAAAGCCTATGTTGTGTTGCAAGGGTCTCACCTGGGATAACTTTGCAGTCCATGCACCACCTTCTATCGCCTCTTCTGAGGAGTAGATAGTCAATCTGAGTCTTCGCCACCAAACTTTGGTAAGTAACCAAATGCTCCTCCCGCATCAGAAAACTTGAGTTCGCAATCGCTAAATCGAATGCCTTGGCAAAGTCCAACAACGAAGTGCCCCTCCATTTCGCTCCCCGAAACCAAAGCCGCCATGAACCTCCAAATAACCACCTGTAGACAACCCAATATGACCATTAAAATCTCCTCCTATGAATAGCCTCTCGGAAGGCGGGATACTACGAATAATGTCGTCCAACCCCTCTCAAAAGCGCCTTTTAATATCCTCATCCAAGCCTACTTGCGGCGCGTATGCACTAACAACATTTAAGGTACACTCGCACACCACCAATTTAATAGTCATTAGTCTATCGTTCACCCGCCTGACCTCTACCACGGACTCTCTAAGATGGCTATCTACCAAGATCCCCACTCCATTTTTACCCCTCATGACTCCAGAGTACCATAACTTATACCCATCTACGTTTATCGTCCTCGTTCCGACCCACCTAGTCTCCTGGACACACGCTATATTAATCTTCCTCTTTTGAAGGATCTTCGCCAACTCAATAGACTTACTCGTTAACGAACCTATGTTCCATGTCCCGATTCTCAACCTATATGCTCCTTTGCCCCCTCTACCTCCCCTGCCTCCGGTCCCACTCCCTGAGACCGTCCCCACACTCTGCCCCACACGCGGACATGCCCTTAATCTACCATTCCAGACTGCAGCCACTACTCCTACGGCAAATCCAAAGAATACTCGCTAGTGCTCAACGGACAACGAGTAATGAGAAATCATCCATGAACACCTCCATAATGTCTTCCACCATGTCGGTGAAAATAACTATCATGCACCTTTGGAATGTGGCAGGTGCATTGCATAGTCCGAATGGCATCCTTCTGAAGGCAAAGATGCCATATGGCCATGTGGAAGAGGTTTTCTCTCTATCTTCGGGGGCTATGGAGATTTGGTTGTACCCCGAGTATCCATCAAGAAAGAAAAAATGGGACCTCCCTGCCAACCTGTCAAGCATTTGATTAATGAAGGGAAGTGGGAAGTGATCTTTGCGGGTGGATAGATTCAACTTCCTGTAGTCCATGCATATTCTCCATCCAGTGACGGTTCTTGTTGAAATCAATTCATTGTTGTCGTTTTTCACTACCGTCATGCCTCCTTTCTTTGGCACACATTGGACCGGGCTAATCCAGCTGCTGTCTGAGATTGGGAAGATGATTCCCGCATCTAGCCACTTTATTACTTCCTTCTTTAACACTTCCTTCATGTTGGGGTTCAACCTTCTTTGATGTTCCCTAGAAGGTTTGTGTCCATCTTCCAGGAGAATTTTATGCATACAATAGGTTGGGCTGATCCCCTTTATGTCTGCCATGGTCCACCCGATGGCAGTCTTGCATTCCTTGAGTACCTGTATAAGCTTTTGGGCCTGCACATCTAACAAACTAGATGAGATAATAACAGGTAACGTGGAGTTAGGACCTAGATACTCATACCCGAGATGTGATGGTAGTGGTTTAAGTTCAAGCTTCGGTGGCTCTTCTATGGATGGCTTTGCTGGCGGGCTTTCTCTTTTCTCTAAGTGTAGAGGTTCGAACTCGAGTTCTCTCTGCCAAAATCCCTTGCCTTCCAGAGATAGTACCCATTCGGCTAAACTTTCACCGTTTACCTCTTCCATGTTCATCAGGCATGCTTGAAGTGGATCTTCTATAGTCAACTCTACATCGTCGGTCTCCACTATCACATCAACCGCATCAATGAGAGAGCAATTTGCGAACTCACTAGGGCGACTCATGGATTTTTGCACATTGAAGATGATCTCCTCATTATTCAACCTCATCTTGAGTTCCCCAGTTTCACAATCAATTATGGCTCTCCCGGTGGCTAGGAATGGTCTTCCTAGGATTATGGGAATTTCTTCGTCGACCTTGCAATCAAGAATAACAAAATCAGCGGGAAACACGAACTTCCCAACCTGGATTAGCACATCATCTATAATACCAAATGGACGCTTAACCGTCCTGTCAGCAAGCTGTAAAAGCATAGAGGTGGGTCTGGCTCTCCCAATGCCTAACCTCTTATAGATAAGTAAGGGCATGAGATTAATGCTTGCCCCTAAATCACATAAGGCCTTAGTAAAGGCATAATTCCCTATAGTGCATGGGATGGTGAAACTACCTGGATCAGATAGCTTCTCAGCAATGGGTCTAGAGACCACTGCACTACAAGTCTGGGTAAGTGTAACTGTGGCCAAGTCTTGGAAATCAAATTTCCGCGACATAAAATCCTTCATCATCTTAGCATAACCCGGCATTTCTTTTAAAGCTTCAATTAATGGAACATTTACCTGGATTTGCTTGAGCATTTCGAAGAACTTTTTGTATTGCTCCTCTTTCTGGTGTTTGGCAAACCTTTGGGGGAATGGTGGTGGAGGCCTCTTCTTCCCGGTGACTTGGGATTTTTCTTTTTCTATCACTTTCTCATCAATCCGTTGCTCTACCTGTTCAGCTACTTTCTCAGTTCCCTGTTTTGCTTCTTTATTTTCAGCAACTGGCTGGATTGTGACTTCTGTCAACCCTGTGGACTCGTCCAGTTCAATGGGCAATGGAGTGGATGTCTCAGCCTGTCTGTCGATTTTCTCACTTACATTCTCAGCATCAAGATCTCTACTGTTTCTCAGAGTCACTGCCATCATCTGCTTTTGGACTTGATCGTTTGGGTTTGTTTGTGTATCTGCAGGCAATGTCCCTTGAGGACGATTGTTGAGAGACATAGCAATCTGACCCACCTATACTTCAATATTCTTGATGGCGGCATCATGTGCATCTATCCTCTCATTTGTTTTGGCATTTGACCCAATTACCTGCTGCATCATAGCTTTCAACTCTGCGAACCCATCGTCATGTCTACCCCCATGTGGTGGTGGCGGTGGATGATATCCCTGCTGCTGATTGCCGAAATTCTGAGGTCTAGGATATGGGACCATGTTGTGTGGTGGCTTCATATCTGCTGCATTAAATTGTGGCTGGGGAGGTCTGTACTGCATTGGAGCCTGTTGGCCCCAATTTTGATTACCTTGTCGCTGCCCTCCATAGTTAGCCATATAGTTCATATCCTCATGCTGATGATGATGTTCTTGGTCTGCAGCCCATGGATTACCTATCGGTTGGCTAATGCATGATGTGCATAAACCACCATTGGTAGTATCTACAATGTGAACCTGCTGCTTGACTCTTGATTCTTCCACCTTCTTTGTTAAGATGCTCATTTGTGTCAATAGAGTTGCCATGTTCTCTTCCAAAGTGTTGGATAGATCCAGAGGTACAGAGTGTACCACTGGTGTAATAAGAGCATTCCTGGACGTCCACCCGGAATTTTGAGCCATCTTGTCTAGCAAATTTTGGCCCTCTCTCCAAGTCTTGCTCAGAAAAGCCCCACCTGCTGAAGCGTCTACAATGTTCTTCATGCTGTCTGAAAGCCCCATGTAGAATCTTTGGCCTAACATCTGCTCAGGAATCCCATGGTGAGGACACATAACAAGCATACCCTTGAATCTGCCCCAAGTTTCATGTAATGTTTCCAGTGGTTTCTGCTTGAAGCTTACAATCTCATCTATTTGTTGAGTTGTCTTGTTAGGTGGATGAAACTTGTTGTGGAATTGTTTGACTAACTCATCCCAAGTTGCAATGGAGTTTATTGGGAGTGAGTTTAGCCATATCTCTGCTGCTCCTGTAACTGAGAACGGAAAGAGTAACAATCTGATAGCTTCCGGAGTTACATTCGGTTGCCTTTGTGTCTTGCATATTGATAGAAAGTTCTTGAGTTGCTGCGGTGGATCTTCAACCTGAGACCCAGAGAATAATCCCTTGTTTTGCAACAAGTGAAGCATGTTGTTGGTAATCCGGAAAGACTCGGCTTGAATTGTTGGCACAACGATGGCAGTTGCCAAATTATCCGCTGTGGGTTGTGCCCAGTCGAACAATGCACCTTCCTGTGCCTCTTGCATATTTAGCCCGGCTTACTGGTTTTGATCATTTTTGTCACCCATGTCGAAGTCTAGTTTGATTGGTTGTTGAGATTGTTGAATTTGTTTGATGGCTTTGTTACGTGCCCGGAAGGTTTGCTCGGGGTCTGGGAGTCCTTCAATTAGTTCTCCAGTCCTTGCAGATTTTCTAGGCATGCACCTGAATACCCAAATCAACAAATGTCAAAATATTCAATGTAGAGTGTAGAAAGAACCTGAATACACAAGAATCTTGAAGTTCTGTCAATGGCAATTGATAATTCCGTTAATTCCCCGGCAACGGCGCCAAAATTGATTCACGTCCAAGCAACGGTCGTAGTCAATATAACTTGGTCTAATAAGTCCAAGATCGATCCCACAGAGAATTAACCTACCAATTACTACTTTCACAACCCAAGAACACTTTTGAATCAAGTTCCCAAACTTTGAATATATCTTTGTGTGAATCTCGAACCACTACTTTGCAATAATTAAAAATGCTTAAAAGAAAGAATTGAATGTTGAGTAAAATAATATGGAGAAAGACTAAGGTATTGATTTCCCCTATTGATGGAATCTTTTATCGTTATGCTCAGACAAATTGTTAATATATTCTATCAATCATGAACGCTATGTGTATCGTAACCCTCTCCCGAGCAATTATAATAATTTACTAGTGCACTCTCCCGAGCTACCCTAGCTAGCTTTAATTTGAATAGTTCACTTAAGATTGCACCCAAGACTTTGTTATTCCTAACCTCGTCTTTACGCCTAAAGTTATAGATTCCTCTAATAACCTAGGTGTGGTGTTGTTCAACAATATACCTAAATATGCACTCTTTTCCAAGTTATGCACACTAAATAGGCACCGCTAATTGGGGATCCTACCAATTAACTACAACAATAATGAAGTTGAACAAATAGAAACCTAGCTAACAATTTGTAATCACATAAACGATAAGTTCATCACTCAATAGTTTCCATCAAAACCTTAGAAAAGGATTTAGCTACTCATGCTCAAAGAAACAAGAATAATAATTGAATTCATAAATTAATACTTGATATAAAATAAAGGAATGAGTTGAGAGAGTTCTCTCTTACTAATTGTCTTGCAAAAGTAGTGAAAAATAGACAACATGCCTCTATTGGGCGAACTAGGGGTTTATATTGAGAGTTCTCTCCTGGGGGCCCGCGAGGCATCATTCGGCCTTGCCGCGGGCCTTGGTGTGAGGTCCTTGTGTAGTCCCCTTAAATCTCTCATGATCTGATGAACGTAGCCCATAACCGAAGCAAAAAGGGCAGGGCGGGGCATCTGTTCGCAAGCTAAACACTTCATGGTGACATAGTGACATATTTCTCCAATTCTGTCCTTGATCATGTCCCTTTCTCCGAGTAGCTGTTCTATCTGCTGGTTTTTCACCCCCAATTTTGAGCGTTGTTGGTGACTTGGTCTAGGAGCCTGTCTATTTGTTCTTGCAGTCGGGCCATCAAATTGTGGCAACGGTCGAGGTCTGTTCTGGCATCTCGGGCTTGCTTGAAAACCCGCTCCCTGAGGATAACATTTGCTTCCCTTAGACTAGTGATGATCTCAGTGTAATCTTCCTCTATCCGTTGTAGGTGAAGTGCTTGTTGATGTGCCTCCTTTTTCCAGCTAGCACGGACCCTCATTGTTTGGGCCTTCGACTCTTCCAATTCTCTTTGGACATCGGCAACTTGGCTTCTCAAACCTTTTATCAATTTTTCGTCTGCTCGACTCCTCAATTGTCTGTCAGCGTCCCTTTTCATTTGCTGGATCTGAGCCCTCAAAAAGTCATTTTCTTGTGCCAACTTCTTTTTATCTCCCTCGTCGGCGGCGGCTTGCATATCCTTTTCAAATTGGAGATCTTGGACCTGTTGCTCTATCTTACCGATCTTTGTTCGGTAAACCTCTTTCTTAGCTAACCAGTCCCATTGTTCTTGTGACGCTTCAACAAATTCCTTGAGGTGAGGTCTTTTGGCTGGTCTTTCACCCGATATTTCTCCTTTGTACCAAGTAAGATATCTGGGCGCAACCTCTCCTCTAGCTCGATCTTGCACACAAGTGTTTGCCTCCAGATATTGGCATTTGCTCCAGATCCTGGCGGACCCTTGCTTCTGGGAATTGACCATCGGGACCAATTTCAATAACCTGGGTACTCAGGTCTTCTTCTTTGGGTACTATCCGGCACCTCCCGAGCTGTCTCAACACCCGATGGGGCGCATAAGGTTGAATGCTTTTAAGTCCCATTAAGAGAAAGGGGGACCTAGCCGCTGGCATGTACACGATTCTGTCTATCCGTAACCAACCCAACGTCCATTGTATTCGACTTGCGCTGAGAGCCTGAAAGTATGCCCTCCATGCCAATGTTCCTTCGGGCAGGACGGTCCTATCAATCCTTGTATAAAATTCGCTTATGCAAGTTTTCTCAACCAACCCATATCTCAAGAATTGGGTACGGTGACACAGGTGCTCGATCATCCACATCTGTAGCAAGTAAATTACAGCCTTCGAAAAAATCTCCTCCGGCTTTGCAGACTGTGAGGGCTCGATATATGTCTGATAGTATCATAGGAGCAAGAGTACTTTCGCTTTGGTCAAGCAAAGTACTGACGACTCCGGCTATCTTTATATCAATGTTCCCGTCTTTCCTTGGGAATACCACGAGTCCTAAAAAGGCTATCATGAAAACAACTCGTCTGTGCTTCTCCCATTTCTGGCGATTACCCTTGCTGCATAATTTGTTTTTTGGCTTGTCGAAACATCCCACGTGACCGTACCTTTGATAGATGAAGTTTAAAGTACAAAACCCTTGTGCTAGATCTGGGTTACGTACCGTTCTGGCTGTCTTCAGTGAGTCTAAAAACCGGTGTACGGCGACAACCCTGGGGGCGATTAGATATTGATGCCCCAATGGTATATCCGTGTTTCCAATGTATCCGGTCATCTCCTCCACAGTTGGGGTGAGCTCGAAGTCCGAGAAGTGAAAGACATTGTGCGCGGAGTCCCAATATGTGACTAATGCTCTTATGATGTCCCCACGAGGTTTTATTTCAAGCAGACCTGTGAGACCTTTCAAATACTTTTTAACCTCATCCTGCCCTTCTTTGCCTAGATCATCCCACCATAGCTGTATTTGTACCGGGATTTTAGTCATGAGTGAAAAGGGTTCATTTTGAATCGTGCTCATCCTGCACATTTATTTAAAGAAAATGATCATTTTGGCTGGCAATGATTTTTTTCAAAATTTACAGATTTTGGTATATTTTTTTGAAAAATGGCAAGTTGGACCCGACGGGGGTTGCCTACGTATCTCACATCCGGTGAGAATCAAACCCGCGTAGTTCGGTCCGTCAAGACAAACTATTTTCTTTTATTGACCGACAAAGAAAACACATTTTGTTAAGAAACACATTTCTTTTATTGACCGACAAAGAAAACACATTTTGTTAAGACCTATTGTCGGCGAAGTCAACCTTCCGTCGTCTTTTATTAGCAAACTGCACTATTGATTTGTTGGTACAACACATTTTTGTATTTTCTGAAAATATCTATTTACCCATATTGTTTCCTTTTGTTTTTCGTTTCTCTTCAGTATTTAAAAGCCGGTCAGCATGCAAGTTCGAATAAATGCTTGAAACAAACATGGTATAGCAGGATGGTCTTTTCATTTCAGGTTGCCTGTCCTAGACGGACCCAACCCCTGTGTTGAGTCCCCTAAGTCAAATGCAACGTGATGCAAATAAGCGTTTCCTACTAGGGATCCGGTATGCGGTTATGTTATTCTAAGTTAAAAACCTCGGTGCATGATCTAGACTGTGTACCCAAGCGGACAACTCGGGCTGAGGAAGGAGCTCCTTTCCGGGAACCAAAAGGCCAACCGGCTTAGAAACTTTCCGAGCCTCTTTATTATCTCGGGGTATGACACTAACAGAATAAGGAGTCTCAACCAGTGAGCACATCCCCGGGGGTAAGAAGAGAAGGGTTTTCGGCACAGTTTTATATACAGTTCATGCAATATCAAAGCGGTAAACATATAGCAGTTTGTATATACGGTGCAACTAGTATCAAAGCGGTAGACATGTAGCACATTAATTAAACATATAATAAAATCAGATATAGACAAAAACAACAATTTAACTGAGCTCGAATTCTTAGACCCTGAACCGAAGTTCAGAGCATGTTGTCCCCAGCAGAGTCGCCAGAGCTGTCACACCTCCTTTTTCCGCACCCGCGGGAGCGCGAAGGAGTTTTTCCAATTAAGGGACAATCGAGACGGGATCCATTTATTAAACTCAGAGTCGCCACTTGGAAAGATGATGGTGTCCCAAGTCACCGGTTTGATCCCGAACCGAGGAAATTTATGACTTTGTGATATAGTCTGCGAAACTAGAAAACCGGATAAGGAACTCTGTTAACCCGGGAGAAGGTGTTAGGCACTCCCGGATTCCGTGGTTTTAGCACGGTCGCTCAACTGCAGTTTTTGCTTTTATCTGATTTCTTTATATATTTTAACTATGAATTTTTTAATGCTCCGCTTTTATTTTTTAGAAGAATTGCGACGTCACGAAAACACATTTCGGGTCACACCGCAACCAGTACGCCTGTGACTTTAATGTATTTCGGTTTCGCCGAGAGTAAGATTTGGGTCACATAAATGCGCACCCGTATTTAGGAAAGTAATTTACTTACAAATCATGCCTAAAGAGTCTATCGTCTTTATTAACTTTGGGAAAGACCGCGAAATTCGCTAAACGGTCTTCCCGAGTTTAAATTTATACAATTAATTTGAGAGCCCCGCGAATATGTATTTAGTGTGACGGAGTTTACCTCACTTTTTGTTAAAGGTTGAAACTAATATGACTATGTTCTTCCATTTATTTTTATCCATTGATTCTTGAATAAAAAAACGGAATTTTATTACTTGCAATCTACAACCCAAACGAGCAGGCCATGTATTCTAGATCTGGGCCATTTTTATTAGCATTCAAAACTCAATCCAAAGTCTTATGCGCCAAAATAAGTATGCTGTTTTTCTCACTAACTGTTCTTGTTTAGGATAAATTTATAAGATATTTACTTTTTATCCTTGCTTGAAAGTCAATGCGCGTCATGAGTGACAATAAACAGAAACTAAGATAGGAATGACATATTTTCTTTCTTTTGCCAATTTCTCTTTTGGTAGCTATCATTGAAATCGCCATTTTACATGTATATATGTATATATTCTAGTAAGTACTTGACTAACAATTTAAACAAAACCTATGTTTCTAATTTAACTATTCAAGGCCCATCATTTTAAATCAATAATCTCTTTAGTTACGATTCACATAATCTAAACACAAATTATACCGACTAGATACTAGCTACATCCGTATATAGAACAATATAATGCAACAGTCACCATACCAATTAAACTACAGCAGTCTATGTTTAATGCATATAGAGTAATATATGAAAGTACTGCCTATGGTATTAGTACAATTTCTATTCATATGAACTGCTCTTTCACGTCGACCCACTTGTCTCACAGTTATGCTTCATAATCAACAAGGTTACATAAGAGTGTACCTGGAAAATTTTTGAGACAACGAAGATAGGACAGGATCAGCAATAGCAACGATATGAAATAACAGCAACAACAGCGCAACAATACACCCACAGCAAAATCAACAACAACCAGTAAGAGGAACCCCACGACCAGCAGAACAGTCGATAACAACCAATCAGAACTCAACCCAGCAAAATACAGAACAACCAAAAGCAGATGCTATAAGTCAGGGCAAGGGTTCAATCACACCCAATGAAACCGTGGTTAAGGGTTTGAGAGCAACCCAGTGAGAAAACACTCGCAAACTCAGCAAGACTCAAAACCAAACCAATTCAAACATTAACAGGTACTTGCCAACTTCAAATGATCAAGGTCGTATCAAGATATCGCTCACAGGACTCACTGAATGACTGAACCAGTGAGCCAAAAAAAGAAGCAGAATCTTTTCTTATTTTTCCTCAAAGAATGCCTCTGTCCAAGGTTTTTTTTTTGTGTGTGAGTGTTTACAATGTTTTTTCAATCCCCTCTCTGTCCGAAATGCTTCTTCTTTTATAGACCAAGAAACACAGCCCTTCCCCTTTCAAATTATCCCCCCATGTGTTTTCATTTTACAGCTCTTAAGAGCACTCGGGAGAATTAAAGAAATGATTTCTCCCATCTTATTCCCTGACTTTGCTGCTTAAAGTTGTCTAAGTATGGGTTTAATAATTAAATCCCTGGACTGCAGAAACTGGTGGTACCCTGATGTACAACAGGTTCCACCAGTCCAGTTCATGGGCAAGGTGATTTTAAATCCCACAATGTTAATTCTGATTAACTAATATTAGCTACATTCCATTAATCCCTAATTTATGATCAACCAACAATTGCAACTATAATCCCATAGTGATTTCGGATCCAATAATGAGTTCTACTGTCGTAGTGTCCTAATCAAACAGACCCATACAACTAATCGACGATGTTCGTCCAATCGATTACAACACATAACTCATACAATTAACCACAGACAGTCGTTGAATCAGTGATTCGACATCCTCAAGCAAACAAATAAAACGCAGAGTTAAATACTCGACAGAACTGATCGAAACAATTATGCATCCTATAACTTAGCACATTCCAACAACAACCAAAATATGAATGACCAAATAAAGGTCTTATGGAGTAGAAGCAGAGAAAATTTAAGAATTAAAACATAAAACAGGACAACTGACCGACTGAACCAAATAATGAACGCAACAATAACTAAAAAAAGAAACAGAAAGAGGAGAATGAAATACCTTAAGAAGAGAAATTGAAATCAGACGGACCCGGCTCCAAAGGATTCAATTCTGCACCTTTTGAAGCAAACGGAGTCTAATTGAAGTGTTTTTCAAACGAAAAACACTCCAATTAGAGTCTGTTGCCTTCCAGTGCCGCCGACTCGAACACAATCCCTAATTCTTCAAAGCTAGGGTTCTTGGGGCTCGGATTTGGGGTTTGAGTGGTTCGGGCTTGATTCGAACCAAGCTAAGGCTAGGAGGGGTATGAGGGAGGCCTAGGGATGCTATGGTGCGAGTTTGGGGTCGATTGGTGTAGGTTGGGTCTAGACTCGAATCTTCGATTGAAGATTCGAGGATCTCGAGCTTGATTCGAGACACACCGTTCATGGATTCATGCTGGGGGAGGTGAGGGGAAGATTTGGTGTTAAGATGGTGGCCGTTGGCCTACCGGAACCGCCGTGAGGCGATTTCCGGCAGGCGGAGCACGGTGGCTCACGGCGGCGATGGGGCTGGTCTCAAGGGTTGAGAGACGAGAGTGAAAATGAAAATGAAAAATGGGTCTGGGGGGTGTTTGGTATACTGAAATGAACGGATCAATCGGAGCCGTTGGATCAGATGATCTGAACGGCTCAGATCGATCAGGGGTGATAAAACGGGGTCGTTTGGTTTAGTGGGGGGGGTGGACCGGTTCAGTGGTTTGGGCCTGGTTATATTGAATTGGGTTTTGGCCCAATCTACATTCCATGTCTTGCAACTAGACTCCATGTTGCATTATATATGCATTATATATATATATATATATATATATATATATATATTAACTTGAAACACAATTAATTTTTACTACAATTAACCTACATAATTAAATACCAAATCACACAATTGTATATTAAATGACACAAAGGCGATAAATACGATTTTATAATTTTTCTTTCTTTAAGAAATTAAACACGGTTCAGTTAATTCCTGAACGCGCAATTGAACTCCTAAATGCGCGCGCGACACATATTTTTGTATTTTTTATTAATTTTAAACAAATACATGCACAGAGAAATACAAACAACAAGTAAAATAACAACAACAAAAGGAAATCCACTAAATCACACACAACACGAAGCTATTTTATTTTTTTGCATTTTTGGGAGTAATTCTCATGCAGGGCAAAAATCACGTGCTCACAGCTGCCCCTCTTTGCGCGGAAACATGAAGAGTTTTTCGTGCAAAGATAAGTGAGCGGATACGAGCGATTTTTGCCCGTTTGAGCACTCCGTATGAAGCATTTCTTGGAAAAGTTTGACCGAACCTCGCTTCAAAAGGTCTCCTACATATCCCTAGCTAAAAGGGAATCAGGTCAATGTAGTTCGGGAAGTTTTGGTAGCTGGGACTACCATGACTGTTGCGATCTTGCTGTTACTGCTGTTACTGCTGTTGCCACTGCTTAACTGATCCCCTTATTACACCGTGCTAAACAAAAATAAGAAGCTAAACTAAGTTACAGTACTACAAATTCTTATCTATCCTTTTTAACTTGATCTTGTCATGCTCCTTGCCATCCTGCTGGCTCTGATGTTTCCTTACATGCTTTTTCTCCTCTAACAATTGTTGTCTCGGCCTATCTTGATTGCCGACCTCCGACCATTGGTTCCTTCTTTGTGGTCATCGAACTATTCTCCCTCGAAATCTGAATCTATCTTTTCTGATCCTTGTTGCCTTCCTTCTGCTTACGCACTTGGATTCATGCCGGGGATTTTCTGTTACATTCAACCGCTTTCCTCGACCAAATTAAAATAAGTTGCCACTCCATTCTTCAGGCGGGCTCCCTGACTTCAACTACAACTTCAACACTAAATCGCCACTCCATTCTCCAGGCGGGCTCCTTGACTTCAACTACAACTTCAAAATAAAATTGCCACTCCATTCTCCAGGCGGGCTTCCTGACTTCAACTACAATTTCAAAATAAATCGCCACTCCATTCTCCAGGCGGGCTTCCTGACTTCAACTACAACTTCAACACTAAATCGCCACTCCATTCTCCGGGCGGGCTCCCTGACTTCAACTGCAACTTCAACACTAAATCGCCACTCCATTCTCCAGGCGGGCTCCCTGACTTCAACTACAACTTCAAAACTAAATCACCACTCCATTCTCCAGGCGGGCTCCCTGACTTCAACTACAATTTCAAAATAAATCGCCACTCCATTCTCCAGGCGGGCTTCCTGACTTCAACTACAACTTCAACACTAAATCGCCACTCCATTCTCCGGGCGGGCTCCCTGACTTCAACTGCAACTTCAACACTAAATCGCCACTCCATTCTCCAGGCGGGCTCCCTGACTTCAACTACAACTTCAAAACTAAATCACCACTCCATTCTCCAGGCGGGCTCCCTGACTTCAACTACAATTTCAAAATAAATCGCCACTCCATTCTCCAGGCGGGCTCCCTGACTTCAACTACAATTTCAAAATAAATAGCCACTCCATTCTCCAGGCGGGCTCCCTGATTTCAACTGCTACTTCAAAATAGAATCGCCACTCCATTCTCCAGGCGGGCTTCCTGACGTCAACTACAATTTCAAAATAAATCGCCACTCCATTCTCCAGGCGGGCTCCCTGATTTCAACTGCTACTTCAAAATAAAATCACCACTCCATTCTCCAGGCGGGCTCCCTGACTTCAACTACTACTTCAAAATAAATCGCCAATCCATTCTCCAGGCGGGCTTCCTGACTTCAACTACAATTTCAAAATAAATCGCCACTCCATTCTCCAGGCGGGCTTCCTGACTTCAACTACAACTTCACTAATTTCATCCTATCCTGATTACCTTCCTTTGCCTTTTGTACCATTTTCTTCTTCCTGCATTGCCTCTCGGGCCACCTTCTTTTCTGAATTATCTTGTCTTGGAATTGCCTTCCCCTTGAACCGTGCTACTTTTCCTTTGGCTGCTGGAGATATCTTCGGAACTGCCTATTTACCTGCTAGTGATGACGCTGCTGGGGAAGTATTCTTTATTTCCTTCTCCCCTCATCCTCTCTCGGACTCACACCTCTGCTTCTTTGAAAACTTATGGGATATAATGCTGCTGCGGGAATCTCGAAGTCGGTGTTTCATTTTCCCAACAATTGCCGGGGATGATACCGACTCAAAGATCACTTTCTTGCATTGTCGGGCCTCTGTCCAACTATTCTGCTCGGAACGGGTATTTTCCCAAAATCTTGTGTTACTTCCTATCCTTATCTACTGGGTATTTGCTCAAGAAAATTTTCACAACATGAGAAAATTTTCTGCCCCAGTTTGATAAACTTCTAGGTGGCATGCTTTTTCCGCCGACGGACCCTCCTTTCCTGCTTTAAATCAAAGAAAAATTGTTAGTTTCAAAACGCAGTGAGTGGTCGTGCCACTCTTGTTGGGGCCATTTTCTTTTCTCTTTCAGCTGTTTGGCCTCCCCCGAACTTTGAGGACGACGTTGACGCTTGCTGGGGACGATGCTCTTTCCATGAACGGTTTCTCATCTTTCCCTTTTATTCCAATCTTTGGTTTGATCCGACTCTTTTTAGCCGGTGATCTGTTGCGTGAAATCATCTTTCGGACGTGCCACATGTGTTCATCATACTCCCTAATTCCTGCGAACCTTCCAATCAACCTGTCATTCCAATCTTACTATCGGAACGACTTCTGCCTTATTGCCTCGTTCCACGCCTATTCATTTTCATTATACTGCTTTGGGAGACTTGGTAGTAAGCTTTGGAAAATCAATTTTCGAAAATGAAAGAAAAGAAAAAGAATGCTGACCGCAAATGACAAAAGAAAAGGAAAACTTTTCTGAACTCAAAAAATAGGAAAACTTATCTGAATGTGTGCCTGATCCAATGGTTATGCCGCGCCTTTGAGATTAAACTACCCAGTCTATTCATATCAATCACTTTCCGATGCCGCGTTCTGCTAGAGGTAAACGGATGTCCAAACCTTGTCTCATGCAGACATCTTGTAACCATCTCACCCTGTCACCTCACAGTGCCCTTCAAAGGGTTTTCACTAATGAGATTCTCTCATTTCTCTCTATCTCCCGTCACCTTAAGGTGTCCGTAAAGGTTTTCACCGTAAGACTCTCTCATTTTACTCCTCTTAACTTCCTTCGCCTTAAGGTGCCCGCGAGGGTTTTCACCGTTAAGACTCTCTCATTTTCGCTTTCTTTCCTTGCGGTGGGCTGGGGTATTATCCATAGAACTTCCTCTAAAGGGGCCATCCCTTTTCAGCTTGTAAGTCCTAAATTCAGTCGAGGATTGAAGTGTCACTCGTAGTTTCACTCGCATGACTTGGCATTTCTCAAATACTGATCGAGAGGTCTTTTCGGTTCTTAATGTGGTTTCTGCGCGTGAGGCTAAAGAAAAAGGGGTTTAACCTCAACGGTTAGCTCATTACAACTTTCAGAATCCACACTATCTTTCAAATGAAACAATGACTTCTGCCCCAGTTTTGTTGCTTGGGAGATCTTTGATTTTTATTTTATTATGACCGAGCCGTGTGGCGCCTACGTATCCTTCTTGAGGAATCAGGTCGAACGTAGTTCACTTTTTCTTGTGTCTTTTCCTTGTTTCTTTTTCTATTTTGTTACACATCTTCCTTGGTGATTCCGAAAGAGGGTGTATGAAAGAATTATTAAGGCTCAAAGGGGAAAACAAAGGTTAAAGTGTTTGGGTAGTAGAAAAATTGCCTCTGTCATTTTATTCTCCGAAAAATGCCAAAATACACACAAACGAAACCAATCGTTGACGAATACATTAAAGAATTACACATAATATCTCTTGATTGCATCGGAATTGATAGCCATATCAGTGCACCTTCCCTCAATATCAGTTAGACATAGCGCACCGTTGGATAATACCCTAGTCACAACAAACGGTCCCTGCCAATTTGGAGCGAACTTGCCTTTCGCTTCGGCCTAATGTGGTAGAACTCTCTTCAACACATGTTGTCCCACTTCAAATTTCCTGGGACGTACCTTCTTGTTATATGCTCTGGCCATTCTCTTTTGATACAATTGGCCATGACATACCGCTGTCAATCTCTTTTTGTCGATCAAGCTCAATTGCTCTAATCGGGTTTTGACCCATTCATCATCGTCGATCTCAGCTTTAGCGACAATTCGGAGGGATGGAATTTCAACTTCTGCGGGTATTACTGCTTCAGTCCCCGTACACCAACAAGTAAGGAGTTGCACCTACCGAAGTCCGGACGGTAGTGCGATAACCCAACAGTGCAAATGGTAACTTTTCATGCCATTGCCTAGACCCTTCTACCATCTTCCTCAATATCTTCTTTATATTCTTGTTTGCTGCCTCAACCGCACCATTTGCTTTGGGACGATATGGTGTGGAATTTCGGTGTGTAATCTTGAACTGTTGACATACCTCTTTCATCAATCCGCTGTTAAGATTGGCACCGTTATCTGTGATGATTATCTTTGGAATTCCAAACCTGCAGATGATGTGGGAATGTACGAAATCCACCACCGCCTTCTTGGTCACGGATTTGAAGGTTTTGGCCTCCACCCACTTGGTAAAGTAATCGATCGTCACCAGAATGAACCTATGACCATTGGAGGCCGCAGGTTCTATAGGTCCAATAACATCCATACCCCATGCGACAAACGGCCATGGTGCTGACATTGTAAGCAATTCAGTCGGTGGAGAATGAATCAAATCTCCGTGTATCTGACACTGATGGCATCTTCGCACGAAACTTATACAATCACGCTCCATAGTGAGCCAGTAATATCCCGCTCGAAGAATCTTCTTTGCCAATACATACCCGCTCATGTGTGGTCCACAAACTCCCGAGTGTATATCTCTCATCACTGTTGTGGCTTGACTCGCATCTATACATCTTAACAGTCCCAAATCTGGGGTTCTTTTGTACAGTACCCCTCCACTAAGGCAAAATCCGTTCGCCAACCGCCGAATAGCTCGCTTTTGATCTCCAGTTGCTTGCTCTGGGTATACTCCTAACCCGAGGGATTCCTTGACATCATGAAACCATGGTTCACCATCCACCTCTTCCTCTATCACATTACAATAAGCATGTTGATTTCGGACCTGGATATGTAACGGATCGACACGAACCTTGTCCGGGTGATGTAGCATCGACGCTAAAGTAGCTAGAGCGTCAGCAACCTCATTATGCATCCTTGGGATGTGCCTGAATTCTACTGATCGAAAGCGTTTGGTCAGATCATGCAAACACTGACGATACGGGATAAGCTTTAAATCTCTGGTTTCCCATTCTCCCTGAATCTGATGTACCAGAAGGTCCGAGTCCCCCAAGACCAAGACGTCCTGTACATCCATGTCCACCGCTAATCGCAACCCCAAGATACGTATTCAGCCATATTATTGGTATAATGAAAACGCAGTTGAGCAGTAACAGGATAATGATGTCCTGTTTTAGAGATAAGCACAGCCCCTACTCCGACTCCTTTTGCGTTCGCCGCTCCGTCGAAGAAAAGCTTCCAACCCGGCTCCTCGGTTAGTTCCAACCCATCAATTTGCAATACTTCTTCGTCCGGAAAATACGTCCTCAGAGGTTCGTATTCGTCATCAACAGGATTCTCAGCTAAGTGAACGGCTAGGGCCTGAGCTTTCATAGCCGTCCATGTCACGTATATGATGTCGAACTCTGTAAGTAATATTTGCCATTTTGCCAACCTCCCCGTAGGCATAGGTTTCTGGAAAATATACTTCAACGGATCCAAACGCGAAATGAGGTAAGTGGTGTAAGAAGACAAATAATGTTTCAACTTTTGGGCCACCCAAGTCAAAGCGCAACATGTCTTTTCTAGATGAGTGTACTTGACCTCGTGGATCGTGAATTTCTTACTGAGGTAGTAAATGGCCCGTTCCTTCCTGCCAGTAAGATCATGTTGCCCCAGTACGCAGCCGAACGAATTCTCCAAAACCGTCAGATAAAGAATCAGGGGTCTACCCGGTTCAGGCGGAACTAGTACGGGTGGGTTTGACAGATACCCTTTGATTTGGTCGAACGCTTCCTGACATTCTGTCGTCCATTCTATCACCGCGTCTTTCTTCAACAGACGGAATATGGGCTCACAGGTTGCTGTAAGCTGAGCGATAAACCTGCTAATGTAATTCAACCTTCCCAACGGACTCATTACCTCTGTTTTATTCTTCGGCGGGGGTAGCTCTTGAATGGACTTAATTTTGGATGGGTCCAACTCAATCCCCCGTCGACTGACGATGAATCCTAGCAACTTTCCTGACAGAACTCCGAATGCACATTTGGCTGGATTAAGCTTGATATCATATCTTAGAAGTCTTTGGAAGAACTTCCTGAGGTCGGCAACGTGGTCTTCTCGACGTCTAGAATTTATGATCACATCATCCACGTACACTTCAATTTCCTTGTGTATCATGTCGTGGAATACCGTAGTCATCGCCCTCATATATGTTGCCCCTGCATTCTTCAAACCAAACGGCATCACCCGGTAGCAATAAGTCCCCCACTGTGTGATAAAAGCCGTCTTTTCTGCGTCCTCTTCATCCATCAAGATCTGATGATATCCCGCGTAGCAGTCCACAAAGGATCCGATTTCACGTCCGGCGCAATTATCAATCGGGATATGGATATTGGGAAGCGGGAAATTATCCTTAGGACTCGCCTTGTTGAGATTGCGGTAGTCCACGCATACTCTGATCTTTCCGTCTTTCTTTGGCACCGGTACTACGTTAGCCAACCATTCAGGATATCGGGTGACACGAATGACTTTCGCCTGCAACTGCTTGGTTACTTCCTCTTTGATCTTTACACTCATCTCCGTCTTGAATTTCCGTAGTTTTTGCTTGACGGGAGGATAGGCCGGATCAGTGGGTAATTTATGAACCACTAAATCAGTGCTGAGTCCTGGCATGTCGTCGTACGACCATGCGAAAATGTCTTTAAACTCTACGAGCGTTTTGATCAATTCCTCTCTCAGGTTGGGTTCAATATGGACACTTATTCTGGTTTCTTTGACGTCATCCGTGTTCCCCAGATTAACAGCCTCAGTATCATTTAAATTTGGTTTGAGTTTTTCCTCGAAGTGACTTAATTCTTCACCGATTTCTTCTACGGCTTCATCATCGTCGTATTCCGATTCACTCTCGTCACTTCTTATTTCATGCGTTATTGTTTCCAAACCCGATTGACTTTCTAGACTGGGTTGATTAATCTTTAAGCACGCCATGTCATTAAGATCAGTTGAAAGAAGGCTGTTCAGAAAAGTAAAAAGAAGGAAAATAAACAAAATTAGACGCGAAGGGAACAAAATTTCATTAATGGGAGCAGTACAAGGAAAAACAAACTTGCAAACTCAAATCGAAATGAACTAAAACAAACGGATTTTACTCCGGGGACAACCCCCAACACAAAATTTCGAAAAAAACACAATCCAAAACAAACTACCAAGACTCCTTCCGGACAGGGAGAGGAGTAGCCTTCCAATTATTCAATTTTGCTTTCGACCCAACAAACTGTATCTCGGCATGGCTGGATCCTTCGCCGTCCTCGAGCATGCATACATCTGCAAATAGGTCCTCGAACTTTCTTAAGAACTCTTCGTCTGGCCTAACCATAGGACCGGGAATCTTTGTCGTCGGATGTCCTCTTACTCCAGACCTGACGAAAGATTGGGAAAGGCGTGGAACCGGCTTCGGGAGCACCCATGTCTTCTGCTTATTCTTCTTGGCTTGCTGGATGTCCTCTGATGTTGGCTTGAATCCCAAGCCGAAGGTTCCTTCATTTTCGACCACGGATACCGGTTGTATGATTCCTTGCAGAGATGCACCTAGACATTTGCCGGGTATGAAACCGTGTCTCAACATTTCATGAGCCACCATGACGTCTGTAGTAATTATTCTGTCGTTGGGAATGCACTCCCCTTCTGGAACCCGATTGGCGGATACCACATCGCAGATCTGGTATACCCATGGCCCAACATCTTTTTCTGTCTCAACAAAGGGGACGATGGTGCCCGGTTGTAGATCATTCTCTCCATAGACGACGATCTCCTGTTGGTCCCACTCAAACTTGACGAGTTGGTGTAGGCTGGATGGAACTGCTCTTGCGGCATGGATCCACGGTCGCCCTATCAGAAGGTTATATGACACCACCATGTCCAGCACCTGGAATTCCATGGTGAACTCCACTGGCCCAATTGTCAAGATTAACACTATGTCCCCAACCGATGCCTTGCCTCCTCCATCAAACCCTCGAACACATATGATGTTCTTGCGTATCCTGCCGATGTCCACTTTCAACTTGTCCGGTGTAGAGAGAGGACAAATGTTAGCACTGGACCCATTATCGACAAGGACTTTGGTAACCACCGACTCCTCACACTTCACCGTAAGATATAAAGCCTTGTTGTGCTCGGTGCCTTCCTCGGGCAATTCATCATCGGTGAAGGTGATCCGATTCGCTTCGAAGATCCTATTGGTGATCTTCTCCAAATGACTCACCGAGATTTTATCGGGTACGTGGGCCTCATTCAGAACTTTCATCAAAGCTTGCCGATGTTCTTCAGAATGTATCAGCAAGGATAGCAATGAGATTTGCGCAAGCGTTTTCTTCAACTGCTCTAAGACAGAATAGTCATGCAGCTTCATCTTTTTCAGGAATTCTTCCGCCTCTTCGTCAGTTACCGCCTTTTTCAATGTTGCCGGAGTGATCTTCCTCAATTCCGCAGGGGCAAAACATCTCCCCGAGCGGGTCAAACCTTGCGCTTCGCAAACTTCCTCCTTCACTTCCTTTCCTTTGTAGGTTGTTGTAACCTGAGCATAATTCCATGGAATAGCTCTGCTATCAGTTATGGGCAACTGTATTGCCGGCTTGATGATGAAGGGATCCATTCGAACGCCTGCTACCGTCAAGACGGGCTTGGTTGCTATCCCTGGTACAATTATTTTTGCTTCCCCCGGCCTCACCAGTACTTCGTTCACACTTCCCTTTTCTGCTTCTGACCCTCCTGGTACGTCCTTCTTGCAAATGGATGGCTCATCAAAGCTCGGCCCCTTTCTCATTCCTACCCCGCTAGACTTGATCATCATTACCGTCTGAGAGGCTTTCTCCTTTCCTTCTTCTACCCGTACCAACTCGATCATGTTGGTCTCATGATGAGTTGGAAGTGGGTTTTGGTTGATGTTGGGCTCTGTTGGAGTCTGGACCTCGATCCTGCGAGTGTCGATGAGCTCCTGGATGGCCATTTTCAACCTCCAACACTTTTCTATATCGTGTCCCGGACATCCTGAGCAGTATGCACAATTTACTGAATGGTCCAGGTTCTTTGGAAGAGGGTTTGGTAGCTTAGCTTCAACCGGATTTAGCAACCCTACTTGCTTCAACCGGTGGAACAAACTGGTGTAAGACTTCCCCAAGGGAGTGAAAGTCTTTGGCCTTGGCGCCCTGTCACCCTTGAATGCCTGGTTCGGATGAAAACTCGCGCCCGAGGGGTTTCTGTAAGCTCTTGGGGGTGGATAGTTATTTTGCGGGTTTGGTGCACGCCACGGTGCATGGACGGGAGGTGCAGAATAGGACTGTGCGTGGTGGACAGTAAAATGGGGATCAGGTGCGGGATAGTAATGTTGCGGGTGGTTATATGGATTGTGGAAGTAATTTTGGTGGTGCGGCTGGGGCGGGCTATATTGGGGTGCAGGGCCTCTGTTTCTGAACCATGCCCCGGACTCGACTGCCGCGACTTCCTCTTTCCTATTTTTCCTAAGTACTCCTCTAGTACCACTTTGGATAGCCTGAGTGGTGGCCTTCAATGCTGAATAGCTCATGATCTTGTTGGCTTTCAAGCCTTCCTCGATCATAGCCCCCATTTTTATCACCTCAGTGAATGACTTGCCCACGGACGTCACCAGATGTCCGAAATAGGTTGGCTCTAGTGTTTGCAAGAAGTAATCCACCATCTCGCTCTCTCTCATGGGCGGATCTACCCTTGCTGCCTGTTCCATCCAGCGGAAACCAAATTCTCTAAAACTCTCTGCGGGTTTCTTCTCTAATTTTAGCAATGATAAGCGGTCGGGGATTATTTCAAGATTGTATTGGAACTGGCCGATAAAAGCTTGAGCCAAATCATCCCACGTAAACCATCTGCTGGGGTCCTGTCTAGTGTACCACTCCAGCGCAGATCCTCCCAGACTCTGACCGAATTAAGCTATCAGAATCTCGTCCAGTCCTCCGGCTCCTCGCATTTTACTACAAAACCCTCGGAGGTGGGCTACAAGATCACCGTGCCCCTTGTATAGGTCAAACTTGGGCATTTTGAACCCGGCCGGCAATTGGACGTCGGGGAACGGACACAGATCCTTGTAAGCAACACTGACCTGGTTTCCCAAACCGTGCATGTTCCTAAAGGACTGCTCCAGGCTTTTAACTTTTCTAATAACTTCCTCATGTTCCGAATTTTGGAAGTGCTTTTCCGGTTCTGCCGGATTATCCCAGTTAGGGGTGTGTGATTGCGGTTCAAGAGCCCTAAAAGTAGGCTCTGGAGGATAGTAGGAGTTGTCATGGATCTGAACATATGGCTCGCTGGACGGCCTTTGTAGAGTAGCAGGTGGAGGTGCCACAAAAACAGTGGTGACTGGAGGAGGACTTGGCTTGGCTGGTGGAGTGTGAGTGGCATAAGGGTTTTCCCCCTGAAAGTATGGATAGATCGAGGCGCTTTTCGAAGGATCGATGGGTGGATGTTCTGGAGCTGAGGCGACAGTAGGGAGGTTTGGTGAGGACTGTCCCCTAGCCCAGGCTAGGTGCATCTCTGTTATCTGATGTCTCAACCATTCTACCTCCTCTTTCATGATTTGCATCTCCGATTTCTCTTCCTCGAGACTTTTACCGGAGCTAGACATGCTTGCTGTAATTGGCCCTTTAGATCTAGTACGGTAGTGGTGGCTGGCCGGTATATTCTGTCAAACCAACTGCTAAACTTTTCTGGAAATGCAACAAACTTGTTAGTTTACCGAGTTTAACAGATATGTTATAGCACGTTGGATGTAATGCACCTAACCAAATAACCCTTTCTACATGTACTCGTAACATGCGTCATTCCAGCTTTTCTTTTTTTTTTCTTTTTCTTTTCTTTTTTTTTCAACTATCCTTGAAAGCCTTATTGTTATTAACCTTCGTAGCCTTTTCCTTTCTTTCTTAGTGGTGGTCGAATCTTATGTGGATTGCCTACGTATCACGTCCCCGCGTGAATCAGACCGAGCGTAGTTCTGGTAACAAGATTGTGGCAAAATTCAGTAACTTTTATATCAAATAAAGCCTTAAAGTTACAAAACATGTCTTACAATAATCGACAAAATAGAGGAAAGCTTGACTCGAAAAAGGAAAATAAAATGCCAACCAACTCGACTCAAAATACATTTTTAAATCAGAAGTCTAATGCTCTAAAATTCCTGGGGGCCCGCGAGGCATCATTCGGCCTTGCCGCGGGCCTTGGTGTGAGGTCCTCGTGTAGTCCCCTTAAATCTCTCATGATCCGATGAACGTAGCCCATAACCGAAGCAAAAAGGGCAGGGCGGGGCATCTGTTCGCAAGCTAAACACTTCATGGTGACATAGTGCCCTATTTCTCCAATTCTGTCCTTGATCATGTCCCTTTCTCCGAGTAGCTGTTCTATCTGCTGGTTTTTCATCCCCAATCTTTAAGCGTTGTTGGTGACTTGGTCTAGGAGCCTGTCTATTTGTTCTTGCAGTCGGGCCATCAAATTGTGGCAACGGTCGAGGTCTGTTCTGGCATCTCGGGCTTGCTTGAAAACCCGCTCCCTGAGGATAACATTTGCTTCCCTTAGACTAGTGATAATCTCAGTGTAATCTTCCTCTATCCATTGCAGGTGAAGTGCTTGTTAATGTGCCTCCTTTTTCCAGCTAGCACGGACCCTCATTGTTTGGGCCTTCGACTCTTCCAATTCTCTTTGGACATCGGCAACTTGGCTTCTCAAACCTTTTATCAATTTTTTGTCTGCTCGACTCCTCAATTGTCTATCAGCGTCCCTTTTCATTTGCTGGATCTGAGCCCTCAAAAAGTCATTTTCTTGTGCCAACTTCTTTTTATCTCCCTCGTCGGCGGCGGCTTGCATATCCTTTTCAAATTGGAGATCTTGGACCCGTTGCTCTATCTTACCGATCTTTGTTCGGTAAACCTCTTCCTTAGCTAACCAGTCCCATTGTTCTTGTGACGCTTCAGCAAATTCCTTGAGGTGAGGTCTTTTGGCTGGTCTTTCACCCGATATTTCTCCTTTGTACCAAGTAAGATATCCGGGCGCAACCTCTCCTCTAGCTCGATTTTGCACACAAGTGTTTGCCTCCAGATATTGGCATTTGCTCCAGATCTGGCAGACCCTTGCTTCTGGGAATTGACCATCGGGACCAATTTCAATAACCTGGGTACTCAGGTCTTCTTCTTTGGGTACTATCTGGCACCTCCCGAGCCGTCTCAACACCCGATGGGGCGCATAAGGTTGAATGCTTTTAAGTCCCATTAAGAGAAAGGGGGACCTAGCCGCTGGCATGTACACGATTCTGTCTATCCGTAACCAACCCAACGTCCATTGTATTCGACTTGCGCTGAGAGCCTGAAAGTATGCCCTCCATGCCAATGTTCCTTCGGGCAGGACGGTCCTATCAATCCTTGTATAAAATTCGCTTATGCAAGTTTTCTCAACCAACCCATATCTCAAGAATTGGGTACGGTGACACAGGTGCTCGATCATCCACATCTGTAGCAAGTAAATTACAGCCTTCGAAAAAATCTCCTCCGGCTTTGCAGACTGTGAGGGCTCGATATATGTCTGATAGTATCATAGGAGCAAGAGTACTTTCGCTTTGGTCAAGCAAAGTACTGACGACTCCGGCTATCTTTATATCAATGTTCCCGTCTTTCCTTGGGAATACCACGAGTCCTAAAAAGGCTATCATGAAAACAAATCGTCTGTGCTTCTCCCATTTCTGGCGATTACCCTTGCTGCATAATTTGTTTTCTGGCTTGTCGAAACATCCCACGTGACCGTACCTTTGATAGATGAAGTTTAAAGTACAAAACCCTTGTGCTAGATCCGGGTTACGTACCGTTCTGGCTGTCTTCAGGGAGTCTAAAAACCGGTGTATGGCGACAACCTTGGGGGCGATTAGATATTGATGCCCCAATGGTATATCAGTGTTTCCAATGTATCCGGTCATCTCCTCCACGGTTGGGGTGAGCTCGAAGTCCGAGAAGTGAAAGACATTGTGCGCGGAGTCCCAATATCTGACTAATGCTCTTATGATGTCCCCACGAGGTTTTATTTCAAGCAGACCTGTGAGACCTTTCAAATACTTTTTAACCTCATCCTGCCCTTCTTTGCCTAGATCATCCCACTATAGCCGTATTTGTACCGGGATTTTAGTCATGAGTGAAAAGGGTTCATTTTAAATCGTGCTCATCCTGCACATTTATTTAAAGAAAACGATCATTTTGGCTGGCAATGATTTTTTTCAAAATTTACAGATTTTGGTATATTTTTTTTGAAAAATGGCAAGTTGGACCCGACGGGGGTTGCCTACGTATCTCACATCCGGTGAGAATCAAACCCGCGTAGTTCGGTCCGTCAAGACAAACTATTTTCTTTTATTGACCGACAAAGAAAACACATTTTGTTAAGAAACACATTTCTTTTATTGACCGACAAAGAAAACACATTTTGTTAAGACCTATTGTCGGCGAAGTCAACCTTCCGTCGTCTTTTATTAGCAAACTGCACTATTGATTTGTTGGTACAACACATTTTTGTATTTTCTGAAAATATCTATTTACCTATATTGTTTCCTTTTGTTTTTCATTTCTCTTCAGTATTTAAAAGCCGGTCAGCATGCAAGTTCGAATAAATGCTTGAAACAAACATGGTATAGCAGGATGGTCTTTTCATTTCAGGTTGCCTGTCCTAGACGGACCCAACCCCTGTGTTGAGTCCCCTAAGTCAAATGCAACGTGATGCAAATAAGCGTTTCCTACTAGGGATCCGGTATGCGGTTATGTTATTCTAAGTTAAAAACCTCGGTGCATGATCTAGACTGTGTACCCAAGCGGACAACTCGGGCCTGAGGAAGGAGCTCCTTTCCGGGAACCAAAAGGCCAACCGGCTTAGAAACTTTCCGAGCCTCTTTATTATTTCGTGGTATGACACTAACAGAATACGGAGTCTCAACCAGTGAGCACATCCCCGGGGGTGAGAAGTGAAGGGTTTGCGGCACAGTTTTATATACAGTTCACGCAATATCAAAGCGGTAAACATATAACAGTTTGTATATACAGTGCAACTAGTATCAAAGCGGTAGACATGTAGCACATTAATTAAACATGTAGTAAAATCAGATATAGCAAAAACAACAATTTAACTGAGCTCGAATTCGTAGACCCTGAACCGAAGTTCAGAGCATGTTGTCCCCAGCAGAGTCGCCAGAGCTGTCACACCTCCTTTTTCCGCACCCGCGGGAGCGCGAAGGAGTTTTTCCAATTAAGGGACAATCGAGACGGGATCCATTTATTAAACTCAGAGTCGCCACTTGGAAAGATGATGGTGTCCCAAGTCACCGGTTTGATCCCGAACCGAGGAAATTTATGGCTTTGTGATATAGTCTGCGAAACTAGAAAACCGGATAAGGAACTCTGTTAACCCGGGAGAAGGTGTTAGGCACTCCCGGATTCCGTGGTTTTAGCACGGTCGCTCAACTGCACTTTTTGCTTTTATCTGATTTCTTTATATATTTTAACTATGAATTTTTTAATGCTCCGCTTTTAGTTTTTAGAAGAATTGCGACGTCACGAAAACACATTTCGGGTCACACCGCAACCAGTACGCCTGTGACTTTAATGTATTTCGGTTCCTCCGAGAGTAAGATTTGGGTCACATAAATGCGCACCCGTATTTAGGAAAGTAATTTACTTACAAATCGTGCCTAAAGAGTCTATCGTCTTTATTAACTTTGGGAAAGACCGCGAAATTCGCTAAACGGTCTTCCCGAGTTTAAATTTGTACAATTAATTTGAGAGCCCCGCGAATATGTATTTAGTGTGACGGAGTTTACCTCACTTTTTGTTAAAGGTTGAAACTAATATGACTATGTTCTTCCATTTATTTTTATCCATTGATTCTTGAATAAAAAAAAACGGAATTTTATTACTTGCAATCTACAACCCAAACGAGCAGGCCATGTATTCTAGATCTGGGCCATTTTTATTAGCATTCAAAACTCAATCCAAAGTCTTATGCGCCAAAATAAGTATGCTGTTTTTCTCACTAACTGTTCTTGTTTAGGATAAATTTATAAGATATTTACTTGTTATCCTTGCTTGAAAGTCAATGCGCGTCATGAGTGACAATAAACAGAAACTAAGATAGGAATGACATATTTTCTTTCTTTTGCCAATTTCTCTTTTGGTAGCTATCATTGAAATCGCCATTTTACATGTATATATGTATATATTCTAGTAAGTACTTGACTAACAATTTAAACAAAACCTATGTTTCTAATTTAACTATTCAAGGCCCATCATTTTAAATCAATAATCTCTTTAGTTACGATTCACATAATCTAAACACAAATTATACCGACTAGATACTAGCTACATCCGTATATAGAACAATATAATGCAACAGTCACCATACCAATTAAACTACAGCAGTCTATGTTTAATGCATATAGAGTAATATATGAAAGTACTGCCTATGGTATTAGTACAATTTCTATTCATATGAACTGCTCTTTCACGTCGACCCACTTGTCTCACAGTTATGCTTCATAATCAACAAGGTTACATAAGAGTGTACCTGGAAAATTTTTGAGACAACGAAGATAGGACAGGATCAGCAATAGCAACGATATGAAACAACAACAACAACAGCGCAACAATACACCCACAGCAAAATCAACAACAACCAGTAAGAGGAACCCCACGACCAGCAGAACAGTCGATAACAACCAATCAGAACTCAACCCAGCAAAATACAGAACAACTAAAAGCAGATGCTATAAGTCAGGGCAAGGGTTCAATCACACCCAATGAAACCGTGGTTAAGGGTTTGAGAGCAACCCAGTGAGAAAACACTCGCAAACTCAGCAAGACTCAAAACCAAACCAATTCAAACATTAACAGGTACTTGCCAACTTCAAATGATCAAGGTCGTATCAAGATATCGCTCACAGGACTCACTGAATGACTGAACCAGTGAGCCAAAAAAAGAAGCAGAATCTTTTCTTATTTTTCCTCAAAGAATGCCTCTGTCCAAGGTTTTTTTTTTTTTGTGTGAGTGTTTACAATGTTTTTTCAATCCCCTCTCTGTCCGAAATGCTTCTTCTTTTATAGACCAAGAAACATAGCCATTCCCCTTTCAAATTATCCCCCCATGTGTTTTCATTTTACAGCTCTTAAGAGCACTCGGGAGAATTAAAGAAATGATTTCTCCCATCTTATTCCCTGACTTTGCTGCTTAAAGTTGTCTAAGTATGGGTTTAATAATTAAATCCCTGGACTGCAGAAACCGGTGGTACCCTGATGTACAGCAGGTTCCACCAGTCCAGTTCATGGGCAAGGTGATTTTAAATCCCACAATGTTAATTCTGATTAACTAATATTAGCTACATTCCATTAATCCCTAATTTATGATCAACCAACAATTGCAACTATAATCCCATAGTGATTTCGGATCCAATAATGAGTTCTACTGTCGTAGTGTCCTAATCAAACAGACCCATACAACTAATCGACGATGTTCGTCCAATCGATTACAACACATAACTCATACAATTAACCACAGACAGTCGTTGAATCAGTAATTCGACATCCTCAAGCAAACAAATAAAACGCAGAGTTAAATACTCGACAGAACTGATCGAAACAATTATGCATCCTATAACTTAGCACATTCCAACAACAACCAAAATATGAATGACCAAATAAAGGTCTTATGGAGTAGAAGCAGAGAAAATTTAAGAATTAAAACATAAAACAGGACAACTGACCGACTGAACCAAATAATGAACGCAACAATAACTAAAAAAAGAAACAGAAAGAGGAGAATGAAATACCTTAAGAAGAGAAATTGAAATCAGACGGACCCGGCTCCAAAGGATTCAATTCTGCACCTTTTGAAGCAAACGGAGTCTAATTGAAGTGTTTTTCAAACGAAAAACACTCCAATTAGAGTCTGTTGCCTTCCAGTGCCGCCGACTCGAACACAATCCCTAATTCTTCAAAGCTAGGGTTCTTGGGGCTCGGATTTGGGGTTTGAGTGGTTCGGGCTTGATTCGAACCAAGCTAAGGCTAGGAGGGGTATGAGGGAGGCCTAGGGATGCTATGGTGCGAGTTTGGGGTCGATTGGTGTAGGTTGGGTCTAGACTCGAATCTTCGATTGAAGATTCGAGGATCTCGAGCTTGATTCGAGACACACCGTTCATGGATTCATGCTGGGGGAGGTGAGGGGAAGATTTGGTGTTAAGATGGTGGCCGTTGGCCTACCGGAACCGCCGTGAGGCGATTTCCGGCAGGCGGAGCACGGTGGCTCACGGCGGCGATGGGGCTGGTCTCTAAGGTTGAGAGACGAGAGTGAAAATGAAAATGAAAAATGGGTCTGGGGGGTGTTTGGTATACTGAAATGAACGGATCAATCGGAGCCGTTGGATCAGATGATCTGAACGGCTCAGATCGATCAGGGGTGATAAAACGGGGTCGTTTGGTTTAGTGGGGGGTGGACCGGTTCAGTGGTTTGGGCCTGGTTATATTGAATTGGGTTTTGGCCCAATCTATATTCCATGTCTTGCAACTAGACTCCATGTTGCATTATATATATATATATATATATATATATATAAAAACTTGTAACACAATTAATTTTACTACAATTAACCTACATAATTAAATACCAAATCACACAATTGTATATTAAATGATACAAAGGCGATAAATACGATTTTATAATTTTTCTTTCTTTAAGAAATTAAACACGGTTCAGTTAATTCCTAAACGCGCAATTGAACTCCGAAATGCACGCGCGACACATATTTTTGTATTTTTATTTATTTTAAACAAATACATGCACAGAGAAATACAAACAACAAGTAAAATAACAACAACAAAAGGAAATCCACTAAATCACACACAACATGAAGCTATTTTATTTTTTTGCATTTTTGGGAGTAATTCTCATGCAGGGGAAAAATCACGTGCTCACAATATATATAAGTGGTCAGCGTGCCACACGATCCCTTTTCATAATATATATATATAGTGGTCGGCGTACCACACGATCCCTCTTTATAAAATATAGTGATCGGCGTGCCACACAATCCCTCTTTATAAAATATAGTGGTCGACGTACCACACGATCCCTCTTTTTAAAATATAGTGGTCGGCGTGCCACACGATCCCTTTTCATAATATATTACCAGTATGAAACTAATAATCTTATATCAACAATATGTATTACCGGTATTAAACCAATAATAATTCCTTTCATATAATCACATAAGATTATCACAAGTTTAAATCCATTTAAGACTCACGGTCATACTCGACCCCCAACATATAGATACTCGTCACCATGCCTATACGTCTGACTTCACACATAGCAATTAGCACATAAACTCAACTTATATTCCCTCAAGCTAGCATAGATCAAACACTTACCTCGAAAGTCTACGGCCTATTCAATCCTTAGCAATGTCTTTTCCTTTCAAATTTGGCTCCAATACACTCGTATCTATACATAATTGGTTTAATATCATCAATACTACTCAACAAACTAGTTCAAACGGTTAAAAATATTTTCTACAACATTTTGCTCGGAATAGTAAAAAGTCAACTCCGGGCCCACGTGGTCAAAACGCGAGGTTAGAACCAAAACCCGATTACTCATTCCCCCATAAACTCAGGTATACAATTTATTTGGAATCAGACCTCGAATTGGGGTCCAAAACCCCAAATATAGAATCCCTAATTCTACCATAGATTCCCAAAATCACCCGTTAAAATCCTTGTGTTGAAGTTGGGATTATGTTTAAAGATGATAAAAAGTAAAGAAAATAAGTTAGAAAACACTTACCAATCATTTTGAAGAAGAAGAATCATTTGGAAAATTGCTCCTTTTATTTTAGGTTTTGTAAAAGTGTAAAATGACTAAAAATCTCAGAATAATATACTCCACTGGAGGGCAGGCGCGGACCGCACAAAAATATACGCGTCCTCGCAGGGGAAAAGGAACTACTAACCAGCGAAACTGGCCACGCGGACCGCACACGAATGCACGCGGCTGCGTGGCTCCAGCGTGGACCGCACACAAATGATTGCGGCCGTGCTGGTCAATTTTTGGTCACTGGTTTTCTCTTGGCCTGGCCACGCGGACCACACACAAATGCAATGCGGCCGCGTGGGACCTGCTACTCTGCCACATCTGATATTTAAAGTCTGAGGCCTTCCGGGACCTACTCAAAACTCACCCGAGCCCTCGGGGCTCCAACCACATATGCACACTGACTCAATATTTGATATTGAGCCCGATACCATTACTCTTTGACAAAATTTCAGTTTTATTTTCCTTAAATATTTTCAAAAAATCATTTAACAAAAAATTCTTTTATCGGGTCCTGGACCTCGTATTTCTATTTCGGACATACGCCCGAGTTCCATATTTTTCTACGGATTTTTTGAGACAGTCAAATCACGGGTTCGGGTCCGTTTACCAAAAATATTGACCAAAGTTAACTATATCAATATAGTTATAAAAAATTCTTTAATTCTTTCACATAATTCATATATTTTAACATAAAAAATTTTCGGCTTTGCACCCGGATTGCACACACAAATCAAGGAAACTATAAATGAGATTTTCAAGGCCTCAGAAGCTCGAATGATTGAGAAAATAAGTGATGACCCTTTAGGTCGTCACATTGTCGGACGGCCAACGATTCAAAGGTTTTTTCTTTAGATGCGATCGGTGATTTTCTAGCCATAGTGTGGTCACCTCTCTTTTCCGCTATATGTCTTTACAGATCTGAGCCTCAGTACTTTTGGGCTAGCTATTAGAATTATTTTTGGGCTATAAAATGTAAGTTGCGGTTTTTGGGCTACCGAGTGGAATATGTTTGGGCCGATGGGCTAGAAATGAAGTTTGCTCTCCAAAATAAGTGTCCACTTATATAATCAAGAAAAAAATTCAATTTATTTTCTTAAAATTACTCTTATATACTTATCCCTAAAGAGTCTTTTACTCCTCACATGAATTATGCTACAACATTTAATTAAGGTTAGTTTAGTCACACTAATTATTTTTATTTAGAATTTTGTATTTTCTTAATGTAGCAACTTGGTCATGTGGACCGAAGGGAGTCTATTTTTATTTTCTTTTCTTTTCAATTTTTACAATATTTCTTCTATTAAATATATCTTTTTATTTTATATTTTAATTATTCACCTTCCCTTTTCTTCTTCCCGACTAGTATCCCTCTTTTTCTCCGGAAAATCTTCCTTTCATCCATCAAATTCAATACCACCAATTAAATATAATCAAACCAAAAAAACCGAGAGAAAAGACCTTAAACCATCTCTGTAAAGACAACCGACCACTTCCTCTCCAAATCAACACTAAGCAACATCTAAAACCAAAATTTGAATATCAGTGCTTCAGATAATAAAAAGTTTTTGAGGAGGTGATGGGAGAGGAAAGAGAAAAGAACAGAAAAAGAAATGAAAGAATAGAAAAAGAAAAATTAAGGGAGGTACTAGAGTGAAGGTGTTGTGAAGCGTGGACATAGGAAAATGGGTGAATAGTTCTCTCGCATGGTGAACAATAATAAAGACAAAAAGAAAAGACAAGAAAAGAAAACGGAAAAAGGAAAATTGAAAACAATAATTTTCCATTTGCTTTTAAAATGATAAAAAAAAATTCGACAAAAATTAGGCATACATTCGAGAGAAGGATGAATTAGTTCGTGTCTGAGTCAAGCAGACAAGTGACTTGAACCCTCTTCCTCAGGTAAGAGCTATCTAACCTCTATTGTCTTGCTATAACTTAGTCTTACTCGCTTTTACCTCATTGCCTGTTTTTGTTCTTTGAGAATAACTGCCATGCTGCCTCTATTCTCATGTGGGCCTCAGAAATCCCTTGGTCTTGGCTAAGGTCTTTATTTACCGGCCTATAGGTTGTGCCACCGGTGACTGAGCATACAAAGAAATTAAATTATTTTAATAACTAATAATGATACAGTCTTTCGGTGTTAGGACTTGGTGCTATCTTGTGAAGAGCCAAAAGCTCTTGATGTAGAGAGGTTTGGTCCTATCTGTTCACATCAATTTGCGCCCTATTTGAGACTAAATTGGGCAGAAATAATGGTCAAATGCGTTATTTTGGGCTTCTTACGCGTCTGATTTTCGTGCAAACATGACTAGGGGTGTACATGGGCTAGATTTGTTTGATTTTTATCAAAACCAAACCAAACCAACTATATCAGTTTGGATTTGTTTGATTTTGTCGGATTTTTCGGGTTTTCAAATTTTTTTGTTACTTACATATTATTTCAATCTTACTTTATTAAATATTTGATACCTATTTAGTAAAAATATGAAAAGTTGACAAACATATTATCAATTAAAATATTCTTATGCGAGAATTCCATTAGTTAACATATAACAATTATTATTTTAGTTGTCTGACAATAATCTTTCATTGATATACACTTTCATGTTATCCGAATTTAGTAATTAAACATAAAAATCATTATGATACCTAAATATTAATAACCACTTTACATTCGAAAAAGATATAAGAATTTAATACATCTTAACATGTGATATGAATATGTAAGAATAAAGAGATAGACGTATTTTAGTAACACCCGATAAGAAATTGATCATACAATCCATTATTTAAGGTCAATAAATATGGAGCACTTCATATCCTATTAAAATTTATATCCGCAAGAGAATCCCAAATATTTCTAGATAATTTTTAAAGAAAATTTATATAAAATCTTAAATAATTTATATAAAAATTATATATTTATATATCGGATTGTTTCAAATTTTTATATTCAATACCAAACTGAGTCGGATTTTTTAGTCGGTTTGATTTGATTTTTTGATTTGATGTGATTTTTCGGTTCAGTTTGTACACCCCTAAACATGACATATGCCATGTAGGTTCAAAATGGGTTATTTATTACATTTTTAACAAATATAAGGGGGTTGTCACACCTCCTTTTGGCGCGCCCCCTACCCCGGAGGGTAGATGCGTAAGGGAGTTTTTCCAATTTAAGTGACGATATTCGAAACGGGATTATTCTATTTATTTCAGAGTCGCCACTTGGAATAAATTATGGTGTCCCAAGTCACCGATTTATTCATATCCCGAATCGAGAAAATTTTGACTTTCCAAATAAAGTCTGCGAACCAGAAATTCTAAGTAAGGAATTATGTTGACCCGAGGGAAGGTGTTAGGCACCCCCGGATCCCGTGGTTCTAGCACGGTCGCTTCAATTATTATATATGGCTAAAAATATCTGATTTTAATACATGTTATAAATTACATGCTTTGATTAAACTTTAAACCGCTTTAACCTGTCAACTTTGCATTTTTGGATTTAAATGTGAATGGTCCATATTTATTTCTATGAAGTAATCTAATCATATGAATAACTATACAACCATAATAGTATTTTAAACATGTATTGACGACAATTGGGTTTCCATTGTAGCACTATGGGAAAGCTAACATCTTAAATATGCTTAAGCTAACACTTCTAAACAATCTGTTTATCTAAGATCTCGAAACAAATTTAGTCCAAAATTAACTAGTTTTACACGGTTTGCATTCCATTATAATCACATGAATTCAACATATGCTATAAAAATGCTAAGCTAATACAAATGGAACTTAATATCAATCTTTTGGGGATGATTTCCGGGATGACATTTCATTTCGAAAATTCGATCTCTCGGAGCAAATGGTTACATCAGTTGTGTTTCGAAGACACACGTGGAATTCGAAATCAAAAATGGAGGAAAGGATCAGTAAACAAGCAACAGTGAGCAGCAACAAAGCAGTAACCAAAATGGATTCCAGTGACGACCAAGAAAAACTGATAAAATCAGTAGCAAAACAGCCCAGGCAGCAAACGGAGAAACAGAAAATAAGCTTCAAACCGAATGAAACTCCAGTGAAAATAACAGGGAATCCGAGACCGAAAAGCAGCAACAAAAACACAGCAAACAGAATCTTGGCAAGCCAACAACCGAAAGATTCCCGTGAAGAAAACAAAAGGCCAAGGATTCCTAACGGATTGCTCTGAACCAAGAAGAACTCGAATAGAATGAATAGGCAAATCCAAAAGACAACAGAACAAAAGGGTGGTTTCCTTAAGCTACCAGAACTGAAATTTGAAGCAAACAAACAGAATACGCCCAATGTGTGTTCGAAGACTCTACTCCAATAAAAATTTCTATTTTCGCTCTATTTTCTCACTGTTTTCTCTCGAATTCCAGCACTGACAATGTAACAGGATGTATGTCTCCCTCTCTATTTTGGAATTGTATCTTTGTGCTTAAAAATCTCTCCAACAAAAACTCTTTCAGTATCTCCTCACTGTTCTCCACTAAGAAAACTCTCCAATCTCCCCGTCTCCCTCTATTATGCCAGTAAGTGTATCCCCCTCTGTCTATTCTTTTCTCCCTCTTATAAGATTCAAAAACAAAGATAGCAGCCCCCTTTTTAACATTTAAATGCTGTCCAGCCACTATATCCCTCTGTATTTCCACTCAAAACATTATTTAAGCTTGATTTATTCATTTTAAACTCTAAAGTTGAACTCTAAGTGGAATACCAAGCTTCCCTGCACATCCCATTACCTTTTCCCATGTGCAATGCATCACTTTGCACCCTTGAATATTGTTTTTCTTCAGATTTCTAAACCAAACTTAAACAACTAATATCCAATTCCAATTCCAATCCTATTTGTTATCACAACAGCTAGAAGTTTACAATCCAAACACGATTTTGAATCAAAATAGCAAATCTGAAATTTTGTTCCAATGTTCTAACAAACGAACCTACGAAACTAATCGACGACATTCGTATAGTCGATTACAATGCGCATAATCGATAAACAATAGTCGACTACCAGATGATCCAAGAACCTCTCGGCCAGAGTAGTTCAAAATGAAAAATTAGCTATTCGACGAAATTATCGAATCGAATTCCTATCTTATAACAACATCATTTATAACAAACAACCAGAAACAAACAAATCGACCAAATAAACAGTCCCAAATAGATGAGGAAAATAGAAAAATTGGAAATATCCGAAGAAAATCAACAACAAATGAAACTACAAAACAATTAAACTAAATCGACGAGTAAAAGTAAATAAGAACAGAAAAGGAAAAGAAATACCTCGAAACAAAGAAGTTGGAACTCGGCCGACTTGGGTCTTGGTCATTCGAGGTCGAAAGGACCTTAATTGAAATATTTTTGAAGTGAAAACAAATCAATTAAGGTCTATTAGACCTCAATTTCCATGAAATCCGAAGAAATCCCTAATTTCAATTTTAGGGTTTTTGAATCTTCATTTTGGGGTTCGACTAATTTCGGTCGGATTCGAGCCGGACCAATGGTGGTGTGGAGATTAGGGAGGCCCTGGGAGTGTTTGGGGTGAGTTTGGACTTGATTGGAGTGGGTTCATACTTTGTTCGAATCTTCAAATGAAGATTCGAAGCGGCCCACGGTGATTCGAGGCAAATGGTTAGTATATTTGGCTTGAGGGTGGCTAGGTGGTTCAAGGGTATTAGTTTGGTGGCCGGCGGCGTTGTTGCCGCCGGGTTTTGGGCGGAGGAGAAAAGGGGCGGCGGCTAGGGTTTTGGCTTGGTGTCTCCTAATTTAGAGAAAAGAAAGGAGATGAGGGTTGTTTGGAGAATGAACGGGTTTTGGGGGGTTTAGGGGTCTTTTGGGGTATTGAAAAGCCTCAATTGATCTAGGCCGTTAGATCAAATGATCTCAACGGACCAGATTGAATGTGGGAAGGATACAGTGTCGTTTTGGGGTATAATGGCTGAGATTGGGTCGGGGAAAATGGGTTGGGGCGTGGGTTAAACCGGCTGGGATTGGGTCAAGGGTTATTTTAGTTTGGGCCTGGGATTTAACTAAGATTTGGGCTAATCCAGTCCATTTCTCTTCTTTTGTTTGATTTTGCTTTCTTTATCTCTTTAATTTAGTTTTCTAGTTAAAACAAAATTTTCTAATTGCACTACAAAATCAATTAAATTATAAGAAATACTAATTAAGTTATACTAACAATTAACAACTCAATTTAAATATCAATTAAATATAAATCACACAAGTGGGACATTAAATACTAGAAAAGCAAAAAATACATATTTTTTTATGATTTTCCATTTTTGTCAAATAAACTTGACTACTTTCAATTGTAAATTAAATCCTAAGAAGGCAAACTCAATATATTTTGTATTTTTCTTAATTTAAACAAACAAACATGCACACACAAAAAATACAAATAATAAGAAAATTAACACAAAAATCCACAGATATTACGACGATACAAAAAATGACTTTATTTTAAATTTTTGGGAGTAATTCACATGTAGGGCAAAAATCACGTGCTCACAGCTGCCCCTCTTTGCGTGTAAACTCGAAGAGTTTTCGTGCAAAGATAATGAGCAAATACGAGCGATTTTTTCCCGTTTTGAGCACTCCGTGTGAAGCATTTTGAAAAGATATTGACCGAGCCTTTGCTTCGAGAGGCCTCCTATATATCCTGGGCTAAAACAGGAATCAGGTCAATGTAGTTCGGGAAGTTTTGGTAGCTGGGACTACCGTGAACTAACACTTTGCTGTTATTACTGTTGCTATCGTTGCTGCATGTTGCTGTTTACTGCTTACTGATCTCCTTATTACACCAAAAGAAATTAAAGTCGAACTAGCTATGCTATCAAACTATGAGTTACAAGATTCCTATCTATGATTCTCTTGAAAACTTGATCTTGGATCTTAGCTGATTTTGCTATAGACCTCAATCTGAATCTTGATGCTTAACAAGCTGTACGTGCTTGTTTATTTCTGTAACATTGAGTGAAATGGAATTGGCGGTACTCGTGACGTCAATCCGATTCAGAGCAATCCGTGCTTCTGTTTATTCCAATGTTTGAACTCGTTTCCTTTAGGTTCTTTTCCTTCTTTTCTTCATTCCGGATTGAGGTTCCACTCGTAGGTTATCTCGATCCTTGCGTCCCGAGGTCAAACCTATTTAGACAAATGAAACAAACAAACAAACGAAATTTTTCTGCCCCAGTTTTGCTAGGAAAATTTCGTGAGTTAGTTGTGACACGGAAAGTGATTAAAAAGACTCTTTGGTATTGGTTAAGAAAATTATAGTTTCACAAATAAACGTTCCATGATTTTCTAGCTGGGAGACCCTCGGTTTTCTGGTCGGGGTTTAAAGAGACAGCTCTGCAGCTTTCTGACTGGGAAATCCTCGGTTTTCTTACCGGGATTTTGAAAAAAAGTTTCACGGCTTTCTGGACAGAATTCAAAACAACGTCTCACGGTTTTTTGGCCGCAAGATCCTCGGGTTTTTTGGCCGGGGTTAAAATAAATGGCTCCGTTTTTTTCTGACTTGGAGATCCACGGTTTTTTGACCGGGAAGAAGAGTTTCACGGCTTTTTGGCCGGAATTCAAAACAATGTCTCACGGTTTTTGGCCGCAAGACCCTCGATTTTTTGGCCGGGGTTAAAATAAATGGCTCCGCAGTTTTCTGACTGGGAGATCCTCGGTTTTCTGATCGGGAAGAAGAGTTTCACGGCTTTTTTGGCCGGAATTCAAAAACAATGTCTCACGATTTTTGTTGGCCGTAAGACCCTCGATTTTTTTTGGCCGAGGTTAAAATAAATGGCTCCACAGTTTTCTGACTAGGAGATCCTCGGTTTTCTGACCGGAATTTTGAAGAAGAGTTTCACGGTTTTCTGGCCAGAATTCAAAACAATGTCTCATGGTTTTTTGGCCGTAAGACCCTCGGTTTTTTGGTCGGGGTTAAAATAAATGGCTCCGCAGTTTTCTGACTGGGAGATCCTCGGTTTTCTGACCGGGAAGAAGAGTTTCACGGCTTTTTGGCCGGAATTCAAAATAATGTCTCACGGTTTTTGGCCGCAAGACCCTCGGTTTTTTAGCCGGGGTTAAAATAAATGGCTCTGTAGTTTTCTAACTGGGAGATCCTCGGTTTTCTGACCAGGAAGAAGAGTTTCACGGCTTTTTGGCCGGAATTCAAAAATAATGTCTCACGGTTTTTTGGCCGTAAGACCCTCGATTTTTTGGCTGGGGTTAAAATAAATGGCTCCGCAGTGTTCTGACTGGGAGATCCTCAGTTTTCTGACAGGGAAGAAGAGTTTCACGGCTTTCTGGCCGGAATTTAAACAATGTCTAATGGTTTTTTGGCCGCAAGACCCTCGGTTTTTTGGCCGGGGTTAAAATAAATGGCTCCGCGGTTTTCTGACTGGGAGATCCTCGGTTTTCTGACCGGGATCCAAACCGATATTGGACTAACATGATTTGATTCTCTTTTTGGAGTTTTCATTTTCTTTCTTTTATTCTTCCTTTTGGGTCTTCTTTTAGGTATCCTCGGTTTTCTGACCGGGAAGAAGAGTTTCACGGCTTTCCTGGCCGGAATTCAAACAATGTCTAACGGTTTTTTGGCCGCAAGACCCTCGGTTTTTTGGCCGGGGTTAAAATAAATGGCTCCGCGGTTTTCTGACTGGGAGATCCTCGGTTTTCTGACCGGGAAGAAGAGTTTCACGGCTTCTGGCCGGAATTCAAATAATGTCTAACGGTTTTTTGGCCGCAGGACCCTCGGCTTTTGGCCGGGGTTAAAATAAATGGCTCCGTAGTTTTCTGATTGGGAGATCCTCGATTTTCTGACCGGGGATTTTGAAAGAAAGTTTTCACGGCTTTCTGGCTAGAATTCAAAAGCATTGTTTCATGGCTTTCTGGCCGGAGAGACCCTCGGTTTTCTGACCGAGGTCCAAACGAATATTGGACTAACATGATTTGATTCTCTTTTTGGAGTTTTCATTTTCTTTTCTTTTATTCTTCCTTTTGGGCCTTCTTTTATGTATTTTCTTTTTAACCATGCATAAGATAAAGCTTTTTAAAAGAAACTTCCCTTTTTATGCGTTTTCCTTGTTCCAGAGCCATTTATATGCTTGCGTATTTCACTTCTTTGGCTGTACCTTCTTCTTGCACAATTAAATAGACCAGCTTTCAACAAAGAATATTTTATTAGTTGAAAAAATAGTTGACTTTGTGACCTTGATTATCTTCATTGCTTGATCTTTGTCTCATTTTCATTGAGAACTTTGCTACCAATTGGCTTTGGGGTGACTTCCTTTCAAACTGTCCGGATTCAAACTCGAAATTCTTTAAGGACTCGCCTGTGTGGGCTCTGTCTTTCTGTCTCGTTCCGTTTTTTTAAAACCTTAGCCTTTGATTTCCTTTTCCTTCCTAATATCCTTTCCTTTGCAAGTGATCAACCATCATGATCAGTCGGGATTGGATCAATATACCACTGAGGCTGGGTATCTTTCTTCAACTTTTTTTTTACCAGACGGAGTCCTGTAAAAACCGGTCCTGCCGCCTTTCTTTGTAATAGTTTCAGAATTAAAATTAAACCGAAAGGGATTCAAAGAATAACTATACAAAAGCAAGAAAATGAGTTTAAAGAGAAGCGTCCCTTTCGGGGAAAAGAAGGACTTATCTGGGATGCATGCTGACCTCAAATAAACATGACATGCTTCTTGGACTGGACGCTTGACCCACATAAACTTTCCAACTTCTTATGAACCCATTGATTTGCAATTTCAAAACCAGGGAACCTTGCCAAAATTCTTTTAGTGAAGGGATGTCTTCTTTTTGGTCGGCGGCGCCCTTTGCGGGTTTTCGCCAATCGACCCCTCTCATTTCACTTCTCATTGTCGCATGATAGTACTCTTTGCGAGTTTTCACTAAACGGACTCTCTCATTTTTAGCTTCTCCAATCGCCATCGCCTTATGGTGCCCGAAGGTTTTCACCGATAAGACTCTCTCATTTTGTTTCTCTCAATTCAGCCTGTGTCAGATTTCCGTCAATGACATTTTTCACTTCCTTGTCGTTGCCAATTGATCTGAAGGACTTGAACAAGGTTTTTGGGTAAAAAGGAATTTGAATGGAATTACAACTCTAGAATCAATCTTGACGGATCTAAACTGAACCGTCATATCATCTGCCCCAGTTTCAATTTTTGGAGAAATTGGGATTTTTGTTTTGGTGTGACTGAACCTCAGGGAGAGGTTGCCTACGTATCCTTTCGGAATCAAGTCAGAACGTAGTTCAGGTGGTGATAATTTTTGTTTTTATTTTATTTTATTTTATTTTTCTTTCATATATATATATATATATATATATATATATATATATATATATATATTTCTCTTTTCGTTTTTTTGATTTTTATTTATTTCGGGTTCCAAAGAGGGTGAAAAAAAAAGAAACATAACCGGCTCAAAGGGTTTTACAAAGGATTTATAGTGTTTGGGGTAGCAAGAAAGAAAGCCTTCGTCATCTCAATTATACAAAAGCCAACGTCGCATGAGGTCCTGACATAGTACCTTTATACTGTATCTATATTGACTGCCGTTTCAAGATCATTTCTTTCAATGTCTCCCAGATACAGTGTTCCTCTCAGTGATATTTTCCGGATGATGTATGGATCCTTCCAATTAGGAGCGAATGTTTCCTTTTGTTTCTTGGTAACGAGGGGGAATACGCCTTAACGCCGGTTGTTCTATTTCGAGATTCCTGGGCCACACTTTCTTGTTGCAAGCATGGGCTATTATTTGTTGGGATAACTACTCGGTTATTCTCTGAGTATGACACACCCCTTTTGTATGCGAACTAATTTTCCTTCAGTTATTCCAATTCATTGTTTCATTTTCTCAAAATAAACTTTTGGTGCATTTCAACTCTTGATTCATTATTCTGAAGTCTGACAGCATTTTGGGATCTAGGCATGAAGTCCGCAAGCATATCATGTTATTTAAAGCTGCATGATTTGAACTAAAGAGAAGAGAAAAAGAAAACTAAAACAAATCTAAAAAATAACAAAAGAAAAGGAAACGGACGATGAAATATTAATTTCATTTCTTGGAATTGAAAGGATAAATAGGGTTCACATTCGGAAATTTAAAGACAAAAACTAAAAGAAACATCCAATTTACACACTGAAATAACTCTCGACGTAGAAAAATGTGGCATGACAAGTTTACTAGGCTTCCGCCTGATCGGGAATGGCCTAGCCTTTCAGTTTGGGAGTTTAATGTATGTTCCCATCTCAACGGTGATAGTTCCTTTCCCTGGCTCGACCATATGGGTATCGCAGAGCTTTGCCTCATGTTCTCCTTCACTCTCTTCAGTCATGAAATCCTCATTATCTTCCTCTTGACTATCCTTAAGCTTTTGTGGTATGCGTCCAACAAACACTGGCTCATTCAGCCGTGGTGTCTTAATTGCCCCCCATACCGCATAGGCTTGCTTAGGTGCATCAATTTCCCTTTTTGGTTCTATCTCAGTGATTTTACTTTTCTTTTCCCCTTTCTCCTGTTTCGGGGCTGCCTTGGGCTTCCTTTCCACATCAGCAATAGCAATTATGGCCTTAAGCACTGGATCGAATTCTTCATCTTCACCAATCATCCCAATTATCGGCCCGTTATTGTGAGCAGACAGCGGATTATTGGTCATATTTGGGACATCCTTATCCTTCAATACAATCTTCCCTTGCTCTATTAAATTCTCCACCGCTTGTTTCAAAGTCCAATAGTCATTACTATGGTGGCCATCTACCTCTGAATGATATGCACACCTGACACCAGCTTTGTAGGAAGGCGATGCCGGGTTTTGTCTATTCTGAGGAACCGCCTAGAGTAGACCCATTTGGACAAGTTTCGGGAATAGACTAGAGTAAGATTCACCAATTGGGGTAAAGTTTGGTCTCTTTGGTGGTTCCCAAGGACGGAAGTTATTCTGCGGAGGTCGAGGGTTATAGTGGTTCTGGTGGGGAGGCTGATTTCTTGGAAATAGAGCTTGGTTTCTACTGACATGCTGTTGCGGTCGCGCAAAAGTTTGAGCATTCATGACCGCGTACGGTTGAGGGATATAAGACATTTTCTGAGCAGGGTAATAATGTTGGGGGGTTCTTTCTGAAAAGATGGGTCTAGGAGCGTGGTGTCTGCTATCACCTAAAGTTTACATGGACGTTTCCTCTTTCATCCTACCCTTTGCTATTCCTCTAGACCCTCCTTGGATGGCTTGGGAGGTCGCTCGAATGGCCGCCTGACTCAAAATTCTTCCCGTCTTTAAACCATTTTCTACCATTTCCCCAATCTTGATCGCCTCTATGAAAGGTTTTCCCATTGCTGACAGCATGTTCTGGAAATAGTATGGTTCTTGAGCCTGGAGGAAGGTAGTGACCATTTCTATTTCGTCCATAGGGGGTTTCACCCTGGATGCTTGCTCTCGCCATTTGATAGCATATTCTCTGAAGCTTTCTGAGGGCTTCTTCTTTAAGTTCGATAAAGAATTCCTGTCTGGCGCAATGTCAATGTTGTACAGGAACTGTTTCACAAAATCTCTGGCCAAATCATCCCAGATGTGCCATCGAGATATGTCTTGATCCATGTACCATTCTGATGCTATCCCGATCAAGCTTTCTCCGAAATATGCCATCAGCAATTCTTCCATGCCACCGGCACCTCGCAATTGATTGCAGTATTTCTTTAGATTAGCAATAGGGTCGCCATGCCCGTCATACTTTTCGAACTTCGGCATCTTAAAGCTTGATGGCAAATGGACATGTGGGAACATGCACAAATCTGCGTAAGAAACACTCTTCTGTCCGCCTAGACCTTGTATGTTTTTCAAACTCTGTTCCAAGTTGCTCATTCTTTTTGCCATTTCATCCCGTTCGGGAGCTTTTGGATTTTGGCTTGACATGAACTCATATTGGGGTGTTTGAAGATAGATATTTGCGGCAAACTGGGTAGGATCCCGTGGAAGGGGTGGTGCCGGGAATGTAAAAGAAGAGGAATCAAAGAAAGGAGTATGTGTGGTGGGATGCGTCGTGATTGGAACTGGCAAACCAACTGATGTTCTTGTGGATGTATCTAATGCTGTCACCCGAGGATAGGAAGTGGAGGGTGATTCGGAGAGGGTTGTAACATTAGAATATCCAAACAGAGAAGGTGGGTAATTGGTGGGGGTATTAGAAATTCCACTTGACTTGAGGAATAGTTCGGGGAACCCAGGGATCAGACTTGGGGGCTCTTTCCCGTTATTCCAGTCATCTAACATCTCCAGCATGCGACAATGCAAAATTCTATTTTTTCTACAGCTGCTGACTCAGTAGCCGGAATGGCTGACACGGAGCTCTCTTCCAAAACGGGAACGGTTGGTAGAAGGATTTCTGAAGAGATGTTGGCACTTCTTTTCGACCTTGTGAAATAAGGATGGGTACTTTCTTTTGATTTAGCAACGGGTTGCTAAACTTTTCTTTTGGACCTCGTGGAGTATGAATGTGAGGCCGGAGTACCACAAAATCAACCACCCTTTTCTAAAACCTGGAGTTTGGCAAACAAACGGTTAGTCTGAGACAACATAACAGATAAGTAATCTCACGTTGGGTGTGATGCACGTATACAGTTGATCGTGTTGCTACTTGTATTCGATTGTAATGCGTTACTTCGGCTTATACTTTCCTTTGCTTTCATCTTCTTTCTCTCTTTATCAATTTTCTCTTTTTTTTTTCATTTTTCTTTCTCTTTTGGTGATGGTCGAATCTTATGTGGATTGCCTACGTATCATGTCCTCGCATGAATCGGACCGGGCGTAGTTCGGATAATAAGAAATGGAGTGAATAAACGTTTTTTTTAATTCTTGAAAGAAACGCTTTAAAAGAAATAACATATTTATATTTTACTTATTTTTGTTTTACTTTTTTGAAAGAAAGACTTCTAAAAAAAAATTATTTGCTTTGGGATAAAAAAATATTTTTGTTTGAATTTTTACTTATTATCTCTTTTTTCTAAGGAAAAAAATATATATATTTTTTTTGAATTTTTGTTTTCCCCCTTTTTTTTAGAAAAGTACTTCAAAATGAAGGAAACCCATTTTTTTTTATTGATTTTTCTTTTTTATTTCATGAAAAACAGTAGGAAGAACGAAACCATTTTAGTTAAACTACTTTGAGTGTATTTTTTTATTTATTTATTTTTTCTTTGAATTTTCTAAGGAAAGATTTTAAAGAAGGAACTAAACGAACAATATATATTTTTTTTGGATTTTTTTTTAATTGGGGTCGGAACCGATGAGGTTTTCCTACGTATCTCACATCCGGTGAGAATCAGACCCGCGTAGTTCGAATACAAAAGAACTAAATCATTTTAACAAAAGAGAACACACACTATTTTTAACAAAATTTATTTGGAATTTTTTTGTAGCATTTTCGAAAATTATATTCAAAGAAAACAAACTATTTTCCATAAAATTATTTTGACTCTATATCCGAACATTTTCTACTTCTTCTCCTCTTTTTTTTTTTCTTTTTTTTTTTTTTTAAAAATAACAAACCGGCCAGCATGTAAGATCGAAATGAATAAATGCACAGACAAATATGCCTCAAGCCGGTCTTCTGTTTCAGGTACACCTGTCCTAGACAGGCCCAACCCCTGTGTCGAGCCTCCTAAGTCAAATATGCACATGACGCAAATAGACGTTCCTATCGGGGATCCGGCATAAGGTTTTGTTAATCTAAGTCATCATCATGTTGGAAGCATTATCTAGACTGGTTTTACTCGAGCGGACAACTCGAGCCGAGGAGCGTCAGTGCACCGGTAGCATGGCTTTCCGGCTTAATTGGCAAAACTCTCCGCCTAAACATGTGTGACTACAAATCCTTCACCGGGTGCCAAGCACCACAGCTATCTTGAGAAAAATGGGCTATGTCCAGCAAAATGCCCGATATTATATTTCAAAAAGACTCAGAAGAGGGAAAAATGGGTATCGGCACAATTTATATACAATTCACAAAACATCAAAGCGGTAAAGGCAACATTTAGCACACTAAATACAAACATATAATAAAATGAGGTAATAAATAAGCCAAATAAAATAATTGTTCAAAGCTCGAATTCTTAGACCCTAAACCAGTGGTCCTGGGTCTGTGTCCCCAGCAGAGTCGCCAGAGCTGTCACACCTCCTTTTGGCGCGCCCCCTACCCCGGAGTGTAGATGCGTAAGGGAGTTTTTCCAATTTAAGTGACGATATTCGAAACGGGATTATTCTATTTATTTTAGAGTCGCCACTTGGAATAAATTATGGTGTTCCAAGTCACCGATTTATTCATATCCCGAATCGAGGAAATTTTGACCTTCCAAATGAAGTCTGCGAACCAGAAATTCTAAGTAAGGAATTCTGTTGACCCGAGGGAAGGTGTTAGGCACCCCCGGATCCCGTGGTTCTAGCACGGTCGCTTCAATTATTATATATGGCTAAAAATATCTGATTTTAATACATGTTATAAATTACATGCTTTGATTAAACTTTAAACTGCTTTAACCTGTCAACTTTGCTTTTTTGGATTTAAATGTGAATGGTCCTTATTTATTTCTATGAAGTAATCTAATCATATGAATAACTTTACAACCATAATAGTATTTTAAACATGTATTGATGACAATTGGGTTTCCATTGTAGCACTACGGGAAAGCTAACATCTTAAATATGCTTAAGCTAACACTTCTAAACAATCTGTTTATCTAATATCTCGAAACAAATTTAGTCCAAAATTAACTAGTTTTACACAGTTTGCATTCCATTATAATCACATGAATTCAACATATGCTATAAAAATGCTAAGCTAATACAAATGGAACTTAATATCAATCTTTTGGAGATGATTTCCGGGATGACATTTCATTTCGAAAATCCGATCTCTCGGAGCAAATGGTTACATCAGTTGTGTTTCGAAGACACACCTGGAATTCGAAATCAAAAATGGAGGAAAGGATTAGTAAACAAGCAACAGTGAGCAGCAACAAAGCAACTAATATCCAACAAGCAACAATGCATCACTTTGCACCCTTGAATATTGTTTTTCTTCAGATTTCTAAACCAAACTTAAACAACTAATATCCAATTCCAATTCCAATCCTATTTGTTATCACAACAGCTAGAAGCTTACAATCCAAACACGATTTTGAATCAAAATAGCAAATCTCAAATTTTGTTCCAATGTTCTAACAAACGAACCTACGAAACTAATCGACGACATTCGTATAGTCGATTACAACGCTCATAATCGATAAACAATAGTTGACTACCAGATGATCCAAGAACCTCTTCGCCAGAGTAGTTCAAAATGAAAAATTAGCTATTCGACAAAATTATCGAATCGAATTCCTATCTTATAACAACATCATTTATAACAAACAATCAGAAACAAACAAATCGACCAAATAAACGGTTCCAAATAGATGAGGAAAAATAGAAAAATTGGAAATATCCGAAGAAAATCAACAACATATGAAACTACAAAACAATTAAACTAAATCGACGAGTAAAAGTAAATAAGAACAGAAAAGGAAAAGAAATACCTCGAAATAAAGAAGTTGGAACTCGGCCGACTTGGGTCTTGGTCATTCGAGGTCGAAAGGACCTTAATTGAGATGTTTTTGAAGTGAAAACAAATCAAGTAAGGTCTATTAGACCTCAATTTCCATGAAATCCGAAGAAATCCCTAATTTCAAATTTAGGGTTCTTGAATCTTCATTTTGAGGTTCAACTAATTCCGATCGGATTCGAGCCGGACCAATGGTGGTGTGGAGATTAGTGAGCCCTGGGAGTGTCTGGGGTGAGTTTGGACTTGATTGGAGTGGGTTCATACTTTGTTCGAATCTTCAAATGAAGATTCGAAGCGGCCCAGGGTGATTCGAGGCAAATGGTTAGTATATTTGGCTTGAGGGTGGCTAGGTGGTTCAAGGGTATTAGTTTGGTGGCCGGCGGCGTTGTTGCCGCCGGGTTTTGGGTTGAGGAGAAAAAGGGCGGCGACTAGGGTTTTGGCTTGGTGTCTCCTGATTTAGAGAGAAGAAAGGAGATGAGGGTTGTTTGGAGAATGAACGGGTTTTGGGGGGTTTAGGGGTCTTTTGGGGGTATTGAAAAGCCTCAATTGATCTAGGCCGTTAGATCAAATGATCTCAACGGACCAGATTGAATGTGGGAAGGATACGGTGTCGTTTTGGGGTATAAGGGCTGAGATTGGGTCGGGGAAAATGGGTTGGGCGTGGGTTACACCGGCTGGGATTGGGTCAAGGGTTATTTTAGTTTGGGCCTGGGATTTAACTAACATTTGGGCTAATCCAGTCTATTTCTCTTCTTTTGTTTGATTTTGTTTTCTTTATCTCTTTAATTTAGTTTTCTAATTGTACTACAAAATCAATTAAATTATAAGAAATACTAATTAAGTTATACTAACAATTACCAACTCAATTTAAACATCAATTAAATATAAATCACACAATTGGGACATTAAATACTGAAAAAACAAAAAATACATATTTTTTTTGTGATTTTTCATTTTTGTCAAATAAACTTGACTACTTTCAATTGTAAATTAAATCCTAAGAAGGCAAACTCAATATATTCTGTATTTTTCTTAATTTAAACAAACAAACATGCACACACAAAAAATACAAATAGTAAGAAAATTAACACAAAAATCCACAGATATTACGACGATACAAAAAATGATTTTATTTGAATTTTTGATAGTAATTCACATGTAGGACAAAAATCACGTGCTCACATAGGTCATAAGACCTCCACAAAATAAAAGGGTGTAACTAATAAAGTGGGACAATAATTGTGTATTATCCCATTTTAGAGCCTGCTTAACAATCAAATTCAAGCATCCCAAGAAAAGATGTGGGGTAATGAAAAATAGAATGGCTATGAAAAGTCGAAAAAACGTGACAATACCATGCCTTAAAACTGCTATAAAGTGTCAGTAAAAGAAGAAATACTCCCGTACAAGAAAAAAAATGAAGCACCATGATTCCCAATAATTCATTTTCCATGGATGCCCAAGCTCAAGAATCTATGTGGTAAAAGCAGAGACGAAGGACTCGTTGTCCATATAAAAAATTTCTTTTTTTTTTTCAAAATGTACTTGTCCAAGAAATCATGGAAGTTTTGAAAAATATTCGAAAATGAGCTTTTAAAAAATCAAAAATTGGTTTTAACCACTTATTCAAAAAAAAATAAAAATATTTTTTTCACTCATAAAAATGCAATAACTTTTCTAAGTGAAATGTATGTCCAAGCATAATTTTAAATTTAAAATACCATTTTCAACTTAATTCCAAATATAGTCAAACTTCTCTATAACAATATTCCTATATAATAGTAATACTTTACTATAAAAGCCAAATTTTTCCGGAACCAATTTTGATGTTATGTTATAATACATGTTCTATATATCAGCGCTTCGCTATAACATTCAAAAATATTCGGAACAAACGAGGATGTTATAGAGAGGTTTGACTGTACTAAAGTATAATTTTTATGTCCAAATGCCTACAAAGTTAGGATTTGAAGTCTAAGGGTTCAAGATTTTTATTCTTTTATTATTGGATTCTAAATTAATAAGAAGAGCAATTTTGTGTTGGAAAAAGTTTGATGAATATGGAGAATAAACGGTTTAGCTTGTGGCGTGTCAAAGACACTGTCCTTAAGGATATTTCGCCCACACCGAGATGAATAATAATAGGCGTATCCCCCAGGATTCAACAAGCTCTTCTAGTATAACTAGGAGCAAAAACAACAAAGATTTATAAGAAGAAAACCCAGCACAAAAGAAAGAAGAAGAAAAGTTTTTACTATTTTCCACCCTTCAAAGATGAAAACAATACCACATATATATAGTGCAAAGAAATGCACTTTCTGACATCAAGTTTTCAAAAACCATACACAAATAACGTATAATACATACACAATTAAAAATAATTAAAGCTATCCAATTGGTAAAAACCGTTAAGAATTAGTATAGCTTTAACACTACATAATTGTTGCCTCATAAGTAACCTATACGTTTCTAATATTCAATTTTCAGATTTTGTTTGTCAAAATTGAATTCAAAATTACCAAATAGTTGTTACAAGTATAATGAAAAATAATTACTATAATAATGACTCATTAATATAATTGTAAGAAAATGAATCTAGACATAATTTTGGAGTATTTCTTTTTGAGATATCAAAAAATACTTTTTCATCAATCCCCCACATATCGCAAAAAGAAAATAACGAAATAATAAACTAATGTGCTGAGTTTTCACAAATGAGCATAACGCATCGAATCTGGTGTCTCTTGGACTATGAACCAGACCTAGATAAAATAAGATTAAACTTACAGAATAAATAATTAAAGATAATTATGGAGAATAATTATACAATTATTCTCCTTATAAATCTTCTTATAAGGAGATTTATAAATCTTTGTTGTTTCTGCTCCTAGTTATACTAGAAGAGCTTGTTGAATCCTGGGGGATACGCCTAATATTATTCATCTCGGTGTGGGCGAAATATCCTTAAGGACAGTGTCTTTGACACGCCTCAAGCTAAACCGTTTATTCTCCATATTCATCAAACTTTTTCCAACAATCTTAAGGATATTTCCACGTAGTTATTATGGAGAATAATGTTGCTAATGTTGCTATTTTTGGTGGAGATAATTTTAACCGCAAGCAAGCTGTCGTTGACAAAGGAAAAGAAATTGCTACTAGAAGCAGCCTTGTGGAGGATAACAACCGTCAGAAAAAATCAAGTAACAGGTATGATAAAAGAAATGGTTATAAGCCCAAAACCAACAATCGACCTAGCCACTATGTTGCTCAATGCCGGAAAATAGTTGGGAATGACAATCCCACTAAGGCTAAAGTAAATATGACTGAAGCCAAAGTGGATGGTATAATTGTTGCGGTTGTTTCCCAAGTAAACCTTGTGGCCAATGTGAAAGATTGGGTGTTAGATTCTGGTGCCACTAGGCACATATGTGCTAACAAAAAAGACTTTGTGTCTTACACCCAAGTTGAGGAGGGAGAAGAAGTTGTCTATCTTGGTGATTCAAGAACTACTCAAGTTCTTTGGAAAGGAAAAGTTCTTCTCAAACTCACATCTGGCAAAACTTTGGCATTGAATGATGTGTTGCATGTTCCTAGTATCCGAGCTAATTTGGTCTCTGTGGGATTATTAGGAAAAGTGGGGGTGAAGGTTGTTTTTGAATCTGATAAGGTCGTGTTGACCAAGAATAATAATTTTGTTGGCAAGGGATATTATAACCATGGCTTGTTTGTACTCAATGTTATCGATGAAAATGCTAGTACTTCTGCTTGCTTGGTTGATTCTTTTAATTTATGGCATGCTATATTAGGACATGTTACAACAAAAACAACAACAACCCAGTATAATCCCACTTAGTGGGGTCTGGGGAGGGTAGTGTGTACGCAGACCTTACCCCTACCCTAGGGTAGAGAGGCTGTTTCCAAATAGACCCCCGGCATCCTTCCCTCCAAGAACTTCCCACCTTGCTCTTGGGAGACTCGAACTCACAACCTCTCGGTTGGAAGTGGGGTTGCTTACCATCAGAGCAACCCCTCTTGTCTATTAGGACATGTTAGTTTATCTTATATTAAAAAAATGCATTCTAAAGTTCTTATTTCAAATATTAATTTTTTGATATTGATAAGTGTGAAGTTTGTGTAGAAGCTAAACAAACTAAAAAATCGTGTGCTTCAGTATTTAGAGAATCTGAATTGTTAAGTTTAATACATACTGATTTAGGAGACTTGAAACAAACTATGACTAGAGGAGGGAAAAAATATTATGTGACGTTTATAGACGATTTTTCTAGATATACAAAAGTTTATTTGTTGAGAAATAAAGATGAAGCTTTTGATAAGTTTTTAATTTATAAAGCTGAAGTAGAAAATCAATTGGATAAGAAAATCAAAAGAGTTAGATCCGACAGAGGTGGTGAATTCTTTTTACTGAATGATTATTGTGAGAAAGAAGGCATAATTCACGAGATAACTCTGCCATATTCTCCACAATCAAATGGTGTAGCGGAAATGAAAAATAGGACTTTAAAGGAAATGATGAATAGCATGCTTGTTAGTTCTGGTGCTCCGGATAATCTTTGGGGTGAAGCCATTTTATCTGCTTGTCATTTACAAAATAGAATTCCTTATAAGAAAACTGGTATAACTCCTTATGAGTTATGGAAAGGGTATCCACCTAATTTGAAATATTTGAAAGTGTGGGGGTGCCTTGCTAAAGTTATGTTGCCTGATCCTAAGAAAAGGAAAATAGGATCTAAAACATCCGATTGTATGTTTATTGGGTATGCTGAAAGTAGTGCAGCATATAGATTTTTAGTAGTTAAAAGTGATGTACTTGAAAATAATACTATTGTTGAAACAAAAAATGCTGAATTTTTTGAAAATATTTTTCCTTTAAAATTTGAGAAAAATAATGATGCTCCTATTATTCCAAGTGATAATATTTCACATGTCCCAATTATTCAAAATAATCTTGAAAGTGAGGATTTAAGAAGAAGCAAAAGACCAAGGAAAGAAAAATTTTTTGGTAATGATTTTTATACTTATTTTGTGGATAATGATCCTTTAACATATTCTGAAGCTATTTCTTCTTCTGATGCATCATTTTGGAAAGAAGCTATTGATGTAGAATTAAATTTAATTTTACAAAATAAAACTTGGATTTTAGTTGATTTACCTCCGGGAGCTAAACCCATTGGTTGTAAATGGATTTTTAAGAAGAAACTTAATCCGGATGGTTTCATTGATAAATACAAATCTAGACTTGTTGCAAAAGGTTTTACCCAAAAGAAAATTATTGATTATTTTGATACTTATGCTCCTGTAACTAGAATTTCCTCAATTCGTGTTTTACTTGCCTTGGCTTCTATTTATAAGCTTTATATTCACCAATATGTTAAAACTGCTTTTTTAAATGGTGATTTGGAGGAGAAAATTTACATGGAGCAACCTGAGGGTTGTGTAGTTTCTGGCCAAGAAAATAGAGTATGTAAATTGCTAAAATCTTTGTATGGTCTAAAGCAAGCGCCTAAACAATGGCATGAAAAATTTGATCAAGTATTGATTAATGATGGGTTTTCATCAATTGAAGTAGATAAATGTTTTTATACAAAATGTGTGGATGGTGCATGTGTTATTATTTACCTTTATGTAGACGACATGCTTATTTTTAGTTCTAGCCTTGATTTGGTACATAAAACCAAATTTTTCTTGTCTTCTAATTTTGAGATGAAAGACATGGGAGAAGCTAATGTTATTATAGGCATGAAAATTATAAGGGATGGCAATAGTTTGATGTTGACTCAAGAACATTATGTACAAAGAATACTTAAAAAATTTGATAATTTTGATGTGGTACCTGTAAGCACTCCTTATGATGCTAGTAGTCAATTAAAAAAGAATAAGGGAGATGCTGTAGATCAAAATAAATATGCTCAAGTTATTGGTAGTCTAATGCATTTGATGAATTTTACTAGACCTGATATTGCATATGTTGTGTGTAGATTGAGTAGATATACTCAAAACCCGAGTCATGATCATTGGAATGCATTAGTAAGAATAATGAAATATTTGAGAGGTACCATGAACTATGGTATTAAATATAGTGGATTTCCCACTGTACTAGAAGGATACAGTGATGCTAACTGGATTTCTGATTCAGATGAGACAACATCCACTAGTGGTTATGTGTTCACCCTCGGTGGAGGTGCTGTAGCATGGAAATCAGCTAAACAAACTATAATAGCTAGATCTACCATGGAATCTGAGTTTGTGGCATTTGAATTAGCTGGCAATGAGTCCGAGTGGTTAAAGAACCTTTTGGCGAGTATTCCGCTAGGAATAAAACCGACACTTTCTGTGTCGATGCATTGTGATTGCCAGGCTGCAATAGCCATTGCCAAAAATAAATCCTTTAATGGAAAGAGTAGACATATCCGGTTGAGACATAATATGATAAAGCAGCTGCTGAAAGATGGAATAATTTTCATAGATTATGTGAAGTCAGAAGTGAATTTGGCCGATCCTCTGACTAAACCTTTGGGAAGAAAATTAATATCTAAAACATCGAGGGGAATGGGACTTTTGCCAATTTGAGTTATATCAACTATGATGGTAACCCAACCTATATGATTGGAGATCCCATGAAGTAGGTTCATATGGGTAATAACAAGTCATTAGTTGATCAAATATGCACTATTAAACTATATCCCTTCCTATGGTGTCTGTGTGTATATAGTGCAAGACTGCAAGGAATGAGAGGCTTGAGTTATTACACTCTTAATCTAATAATCCATAGCCTTTATAGGTGGTATATTGTGCTGCAGAATACACTTGATGGATGGACCTATATGAGTGTGGAGTGGGGCCGCTCCTATGAAATTTATGGCAAAATTTCTAGAGCACTCATGAAAACCAGGCGCGCGCATGACCTATTAGCGCAAAACCGCGATAAACAACAAAGTGTGTGCGGGTATAATATGATAGATAAGACACTAAACTTACAAAAGAATTCTTGGTTCATAGAAGTTTTAAACTTCACCATTTATTCTGTAAGTTTAATCTTATTTTATCTAGGTCTGGTTCATAGTCCAAGAGACACCAGATTCGATGCGTTATGCTCATTTGTGAAAACTCAGCACATTAGTTTATTATTTCGTTATTTTCTTTTTGCGATATGTGGGGGATTGATGAAAAATTATTTTTGATATCTCAAAAAGAAATACTCCAAAATTATGTCTAGATTCATTTTCTTACAATTATATTAATGAGCCATTATTATAGTAATTATTTTTCATTATACTTGTAACAACTATTTGGTAATTTTGAATTCAATTTTGACAAACAAAATCTGAAAATTGAATATTAGAAACGTATAGGTTACTTATGAGGCAACAATTATGTAGTGTTAAAACTATACTAATTCTTAACGGTTTTTACCAATTGGATAGCTTTAATGATTTTTAATTGTGTATGTATTATACGTTATTTGTGTATGGTTTTTGAAAGCTTGATGTCAGAAAGTGCATTTCTTTGCACTATATATATGTGGTATTGTTTTCATCTTTGAAGGGTGGAAAATAGTAAAAACTTTTCTTCTTCTTTCTTTTGTGCTGGGTTTTCTTCTTATAAATCTTTGTTGTTTCTGCTCCAAGTTATATTAGAAGAGCTTGTTGAATCCTGGGGGATACGCCTAATATTATTCATCTCGGTGTGGGCGAAATATCCTTAAGAACAGTGTCTTTGACACGCCTCAAGCTAAACCGTTTATTCTCCATATTCATCAAACTTTTTCCAACATTTTGTTCACGAAGCATTTCGCATTCACGCAGGATCCGTGAAATGGTGGTACAAGGGGCCGGGTGTGATGTAGGCAGCTTACTCTTATGCAAGTATTAATAGCTAATTCCATGACTCAAACTCGTAACCTATAGGTCACACGGAGACAACTTTATTATTGCTTCAAGGATCCCCTTCAAGATTATAAATTAATAATTTGTATATATTAAATAAAAATTACTTAATATAAATATAAAGTTCGGCCCAAAGCTACGGACAAAACACATATAAATACGTTTAGACAATGGACAATCGTGAGACTCAAACTCAGGATCCTCTCTGCTAAAATTTCATATTGCAAGCGCCCATTATCCAAAAAAAATGAGACTCGCGCGTATAAAGATACGTGTTAAACATATACTTAATTAAGTAAATATAAATATAATATAAAGTTTTAAATCAGATGATTGCACAGTAGTCTAGCAGACCCGAGTTAATAAAACGAAAGGATATATATAGTGTACGAGAAAAATCGAAGCACCATGCATCCCAATAATTCATTTTCCATCCATACCTCAGTTAAAGAATCTATGGTAAAATCAAATTAGGATTTGAAGTTTATGAATACGAGAGTTTAGTTTTTTAAATTATTAGAATTTATATTTGTTTGAATCAAAACGTTTACAAGCACTTATGGATTCAAGACAATCAATGAAAATGAATGGCCAATCATAGCAAGTCGTAACATATCTGAAATCTAATAAGGAAAAGACAATGGAAATAATTGTAAGGACAGCAGAAAATGTTAGTGATCTTTATTCATGATAATGGATTAATCTGTCTCTCCATGAAGAGGTTCAGATCTTTACAGTCATGTTTTGAGAGATCTGCCGTTATTCTGTTTTTTGTTTTGGGTTCTCACTCTGTGTTTTACTCTGTATTTATTAGAGTCCCCATGGGAAAAGAGTGGAACCCCTTTTCTGATGTCTGTCCTTGTATTTATAGACGTTTGCTGTACGAATTGACTCTCTTGGATATTGGACCCATATTGGGGGGTTATTTCGGACATATCCGAGAAGTATCGACCTCGGCCAGGGCTTTAGGCGGATACGGATAATATTCTCGGTCGAGGCTATCTTGGCGGCCATTGTGTTTGTACTAGTCGAAAGGAGCGGTCCATCTAATTGATTGTCGTGAGATCAAATTGTGACCCATACAGTTAGTCCCTCCGCTTATCATGGTCGCCTCGAGGTAGACCCTGGTAAGCGGATATGATTGATTGAAGAACAGCCCCTTTCTAGACGAAAAGAGGGGGATGTTGATTGCTTATGACGCCTTGTCACTATTTCCTTTCGTATGACCGGGATACGATCCCATATGCGAATATTCTTGGCGAATGGAAATGGTCGGTACGCCGTAAGCATGAGTTAGGATGTTTCATTTGTAAGAATTTTGGGGACGCATGATCTATTCGTCTCGCCTAATGAGGCGTTTGCGTTTACGTGGTATCCGAGGTAGTGACCACGAATTTGATGCATGCACTTTGGTCCTAATCATGGTGGCGACGATTTTGGTGGAATAGAACCATTTTTCGACGGTTGGGTTATGCATTTAATGGCGCCTGTCGGTTTCTCGAGATTCGATTGAGTTGCCTATAAGAAAGTTTGAGAAACTTGATTCTCAACACTTCTTGGTTTAGTTGCAACTCTCATTTCTGGTGAACTTCAAAGATTCTCTTTTCTCTGCGAAACGTTGTTATTCGTTCTCAGTTGAATCCACCACTCTTCTCTTATCTTTCAAGTGACTTCGATCAATGGTTGGTTCTTCTTCTCGTGACGGTCTTCCGACATTTGTACCGGTTAGCCCTCCGGTGCTCGCGGATGTCGGTCGGAATGAGGCTAAGAGAGTCCTAACAGTAGATGAAATTCTCCCGGCAGCTGGAAGCTTAGCGGTGTATTTCACCGCTGACGGAGGAGATGACCCAGTGGATGAAGCCCCGTTAATGGGGGAAGTAGGTATGACCCAATTACGGGAGCAAGGGCTCATCCCTTCTCATGTTGATATTGTGCTAGCCCAGTCGGAGGAGCGGGTCCACATCGATCATTCCGGGTAATGTGTATTTTATTCTTATCCTCTCAGACTGGGGTTCAGGGTCCCTCTTCCCAACCTGGTAGTTGATTTTTGTCAATATTACAACGTGTGTCTGGGGCAACTTACCCCATCTCTGTACAAGCTCCTAGCGATGTTGCTGAAATTCGCGGAGTTGGTTGGCCGGACTGTTACGCTGCAGCACGTGCTCACTCTATACGCCCCTCAGCGAGTTCGGGGGAGTATGATCCGGATGGTTCTGCATGGGTCGCAGGGTTTGGGGGCTGCTATAGATGACGAGGTCGAGCCTCATCAATTTGAACAATTTTTCTATATTCGAACTTGGCATTTGGTGGTGCCCTCTCCAAGATTTCCAGAGACTTGGAATCATAGGCGTAAGTTATACTTTGTTTCTTTGATAGGGTCGACTTTGTTCCCTCTCTTTATTTTTGGATGGTCACTGTTTCATTGTTGTTTCTGTAGCCGACAGGTCACCCCCGTCTTTATTCACTGGTCTGCGCGGATGGCTCGAGGTTATCCTCCCGTATACTGAGGGGATCCGTTCGTGGTCGTCTTTTCGGAGGAGATTCAGCCGGGGGCTGGCTATAGGTAGGAGGTTTGCTTTCTTTGGGTGTATTTTATTCTGATCGTTGCCATGACTTGGGGCTACCCCAATTCTATAATTGCAGGGAGGGTGTACCGCGGCAGGGCTCCCCAGTTAGTATTCAAGCGGCCTGGTGCGATTGCCAGATTCTTTGTTGCGCCTACGGTGAACCAGGTGCTTAGGGCCGCCTCAGTCGAATCTTCTGCGGTGTCGTCTCTTGTACGCCCTTTAATCAGTGGCGGGGGTCTGTCGGGGATACTTTTCCCGCGGAAGGGGTCGCCTTCTTGTGACGAGGAGGATAGGCCTTTAATTAGGCGTAGGGTCATCTCCCCTTCGGCCCCTTCAGCGGCTCGACCCACTTCTACTGATGTGATAAACGTGGATTCCTCCCCCCTCCTCTGGGGCGAGGGAGAATGTGGACGCAGCGCATGCCCTAAATAGTGGGCCAGGAGAAGATGAGGCTCAGGCTCGAGAGGATCGAGAGGGGAGTGCTGCCCCTACCGCTCAATCTTCTACTCATATGTTCGAGGTGGGAGAACCTTCTCGGGTGGTTGTAGACATTGGCGGCTCAAGTACTCCTTCGACAGAAATGGCGGCGGTGGGAGAAGGATCCACATCCGACTCTAATCTGGATTCTGAAGACGTCTGCATGTTTCGTGATGGGATCACGAATGCGACAGTCCATCCGGATGGGAGGCCACGTGTAATTGAGATTCCTGCGAACGCGAATCTATTGCTGAGGGATTCTGCTTTGGTGCCGTAGCTTGGTCGGTTGTGTTCTACGATTAAGAACGAGTCACTTAGGGAGGTGACGGATGCTGGATTGATGAACGAGGTGGCGGTTTTGGGAATGAGGGTATGTATTCCAGGGTGACTATTGGCTCGTGAGCACTTCATTTCCCATTTTCTTATGAGTTTCTGTGTCCTTATCTGACTTCTTCATTTCTTTTGTTTTGTTTTGCAGGTGTTTCTGTTGCAGGTAAAGAGCCTTCGTCGGGCCAATGTTCGGTCCGGGGTGCTTCTACACGTTCTCGATAGGTGTCATCGGTTTCGGAATAGGTGTAGGGAGCTTAGCGAATGCTTAAGGGCTGATCCCCGTAATCGAGCACTAGTTGAAGAGCTGGCGAGGAAAGAGTTGTAGAGGAGTCAGGCGTTTGGTCGTGTAGAGGCCCTAGAAGATCAGTTGCATCGGATGAGCGGTGAACTTGACGCTGGGCGAGGGCGTCATTGGAGAGCGAACACTTGTGTCTGACCAAGGTGACGGAGGTTACTTGGGAGTAGAGCGGGAAGGTTGCCTCTCTAGAGGGGGAAGTAGCCGCCTTGAAGCGTAGGCTGGCCGAAGCCTCTACCCCAGCGGACGAGCTTCAAGGGGTTATCCGTGCCAACGATTCCCAATTGTCGTTGGTGAGGGCTACTGCTGCCTTTAGGGAGAGCAGCCTTGAGGAGCGGATTAGGGTTCTGGAGCGGAACGCTCAAGATGCAGCGGGGAAAATTGCACTCATAGAGGAGGAGAACAGGCGCATTCACGAACAATCTGCTTTTATAGGTAGCTCTCGTGAGGCTTGTGTTTATGCCGAGGCCCAACAGGATATATACAAGCACCTGTTCGAGGCTGGTATCATTCCCGAAGCAATCTTTGAAGGGGCGCGCCAGAGGGCGCAGGAGGCTCGCGAGGAGTGCGGCTTTGATGCTGCGATGCGCGGCATTGACGACGATGCCGGTGGGAGTTTGGCTGGAGCTGGTAGTGACGTGGGAGCTGCGGGCAGTGGCGAGGGCGGAACAAGCAGTGAGGTGGCGCGAGCAGGTGACGGCGCAACTGGCGCGGGCGGTGGTATTGGTGGTCCTGAGTGAAAAATAATTAGTTGATGACTTTCTTGACGGTTGTTGCCGTGTATTGTTATTTTTTTTTCTTTTCTGCTTTATTGTTGTTTATTTTCGGACAAAGTTTGAATTGGGATGGACGGGCGTGGCCCGTATCTATCCTTTTGAATTAAGGAGGAATTCCCCTTTTCGTGTTGCTTCCTTACTACTTGCTTCATTTATGTTTTCCCTTAGTTCGGATATTGTCGATTATCCCGGACCGAGGGCTCATAACCCGAATACTAAACCATCTATAGTTGAATCAATTTGACAGGGGCTCGTGGCCGAGGCCCCAGCTTGACTTGTCGTTAAACATTGATTGAGTGTTTTTTAGGCGAGGGCTCGTAGCCCGAGCGTTAATTCAACTGAGGTTGAATTAATTCGACGAATGCTCAAGGACTGATTCCCAGTTCAACTAGCGTTGAACGTTTGTTGAATATTTTGAGTCGAGGGCTCGCAGCCTGAGTCGTATTTCAATCGTGGTCGGATTAATTCGGAGAAGTTCTTGGCCTGAGTCCCAGTTTAATCGTAGTTTGAACTTTGTTGATTCTTTTGAGTCGAGGGCTCGTGGCCCGAGTATTAATTCAACTGAGGTTGGATTAATATGGCGAAGGCTCGTGCCCTGAGTCCCAGTTCAACCGTAGTTTGAACTTTGTTAATTCTTTTAAGTCGAAGGCTCGTAGCCCGAGTATTAAGTCAACTGAGCTTGGATTAATATGGCGAAGACTCGTGCCTTGAGTCCCAGTTCAACCGTAGTTTGAACTTTGTTGATTCTTTTGAGTCGAGGGCTCGTAGCCCGAGTATTAATTCAACTGAGGTTGGATAAATATGGCGAAGGCTCGTGGCCTGAATCCCAGTTCAACCGTAGTTGGACTTCTTTGATTCTTTTGAGTCGAGGGCTCGTAGCCCGAGTATTAATTCAACTGAGATTGGATTAATATGGCAAAGGCTCGTGGCCTGAGTCCAGTTCAACCGTAGTTTGAACTTTGTTGATTCTTTTGAGTCGAGGGCTCGTAGCCCGGGTATTAATTCAACCGAGGTTGGATTAATATGGCGAAGGCTCGTGGCTTGAGTCCCAGTTAAACCGTAGTTTGAACTTTGTTGATTCTTTTGAGTCGAGGGCTTGTAGCCCGAGTATTAATTCAACTGAGGTTGGATTAAGATGGCGAAGGCTCGTGGCCTGAGTCCCAGTTCAACCATAGTTGTACTTTGTTGATTTTTTTGAGTCGAGGGCTCGTAGCCCGAGTATTAACTCAATTGAGGTTGGATTAATATGGCGAAGGCTTGTGGCCTGAGTCCCAGCTCAACCGTGGTTGAACTTTGTTGATTCTTTTGAGTCGAGGGCTCGTAGCCCGAGTATTAATTCAACTGAGGTTGGATTAATATGGCGAAGGCTCGTGGCCTGAGTCCCAGTTCAACCGTAGTTTAAACTTTGTTGATTCCTTTGAGTCGAGGGCTCGTAGCCCGAGTATTAATTCAACCGAGGTTGGATTAATATGGTGAAGGCTCATGGATTGAGTCCTAGTTTGACTGTAGTTGAACTTTGTTGATTCTTTTGAGTTGAGGGCTCGTAGCCCGAGTATTAATTCAATCGAGGTTGGATTAATATGGCGAAGGCTCGTGGCCTGAGTCCTAGTTCAACCGTAGTTGAACTTTGTTTATTCTTTTGAGTCGAGGGCTCATAGCCTGAGTATTAATTCACCCGAGGTTGGATTAATATGGCGAAGGCTCGTGGCCTGAGTCCCAGTTCAACCGTAGTTGAACTTTGTTGATTCTTTTGTGTCGAGGGCTCGTAGCCCAAATATTAATTCAACTGAGGTTGGATTAATAGGGCAAAGGCTCGTGGCAGGAGTCCCAGTTCAACCGTAGTTTAACTTTGTTGATTCTTTTGAGTCGAGGGCTTGTAGCCCGAGTATTAATCCAACTGAGGTTTGATTAATACGGCGAAGGCTCGTGGCCTGAGTCCCAGTTTAACCGTAGTTTGAACTTTGTTGATTTTTTTGAGTCGAGGGCTCGTAGCCCGAGTATTAACTCAGCTGAGGTTGGATTAATATGGCGAAGGCTCGTGGCCTGAGTCCCAGTTCAACCTTAGTTGAACTTTGTTGATTCTTTTGAGTCGAGGGCTCGTAGCCCGAGTATTAATTCAATTGAGGTTGGATTAATAAGGCGAAGGGTCGTGGCCTGAGTCCTAGTTCAACCGTCGTTAAACTTTGTTGATTCTTTTGAGTCGAGGGCTCGTAGCCCGATTATTAATTCAACTGAGGTTGGATTAATATGGCGAAGGCTCGTGGCCTGAGTCCCAATACAACCGTAGTTGAACTTTGTTGATTTTTTTAGTCGAGGGCTCGTAGCCCGAGTATTAATTCAACTGAGATTGGATTAATATGGCGAAGGCTCGTGGCCTAAGTCCAGTTCAACCGTAGTTTGAACTTTATTGATTCTTTTGAGTCGCGGGCTCGTAGCCCGAGTATTAATTCAACTGAGGTTGGATTAATATGGCGAAGGCTCGTGGCCTGAGTCCCAGTTCAACCGTAGTTTGAACTTTGTTGATTCTTTTGAGTCGAGGGCTTGTAGCCCGAGTATTAATTCAACTGAGGTTGGATTAATATGGCGAAGGCTCGTGGCCTGAGTCCCAGTTCAACCATAGTTGAACTTTGTTGATTTTTTTGAGTCGAGGGCTCGTAGCCCGAGTATTAACTCAATTGAGGTTGGATTAATATGGCGAAGGCTTGTGGCCTGAGTCCCAGCTAAACCGTGGTTGAACTTTGTTGATTCTTTTGAGTCGAGGGCTCGCAGCCCGAGTATTAATTCAACTGAGGTTGGATTAATATGGCGAAGGCTCGTGGCCTGAGTCCCAGTTCAACCGTAGTTTAAACTTTGTTGATTCCTTTGAGTCCAGGGCTCGTAGCCCGAGTATTAATTCAACTGAGGTTGGATTAATATGGTGAAGGCTCATGGATTGAGTCCTAGTTTGACTGTAGTTGAACTTTGTTGATTCTTTTGAGTCGAGGGCTCGTAGCCCGAGTATTAACTCAACTGAGGTTGGATTAATATGGCGAAGGCTCGTGGCCTGAGTCCCAGTTCAACCGTAGTTGAACTTTGTTGACTCTTTGGAGTTGAGGGCTCGTAGCCCGAGTATTAACTCAACTGAGGTTGGATTAATATGGCGAAGGCTCCTGGCCTAAGTCCCAGTTCAACCGTAGTTGAACTTTGTTGATTCTTTTGTGTCTAGGGCTCGTAGCCCAAATATTAATTCAACTGAGGTTGGATTAATAGGGCGAAGGCTCGTGGCATGAGTCCCAGTTCAACCGTAGTTGAACTTTGTTGATTCTTTTGAGTCGAGGGCTCGTAGCCCGAGTATTAATTCAACTGAGGTTTGATTAATACGGCGAAGGCTCGTGGCCTGAGTCCCAGTTCAACCGTAGTTTGAACTTTGTTGATTTTTTTGAGTCGAGGGCTCGTAGCCCGAGTGTTAACTCAGCTGAGGTTGGATTAATATGGCGAAGGCTCGTGGCCTGAGTCCTAGTTCAACCTTAGTTGAACTTTGTTGATTCTTTTGAGTCGAGGGCTCGTAGCCCGAGTATTAATTCAATTGAGGTTGGATTAATATGGCGAAGGGTCGTGGCCTGAGTCCTAGTTCAACCGTCGTTAAACTTTGTTGATTCTTTTGAGTCGAGGGCTCGTAGCCCGATTATTAATTCAACTGAGGTTGGATTAATATGGGAAGGCTCGTGGCCTGAGTCCCAATACAACCGTAGTTGAACTTTGTTGATTTTTTGAGTCGAGGGCTCGTAGCCCGAGTATAGACGAGATGAATCAGGCTTGCTCTGAATGGGTTTCCAACCCTCCGTTCGTCGTTTTCCCTTTGCTTTTGACTTTAGGAAAGGCTACAAAATCTTGCTATAAAATCCCCACAGACGGCGCCAAATTGTTTGAATCAAAATGTTTACAAGCACTTATGAATTCAAGACAACCAATGAAAATGAAGGGCCAATCATAACAAGTCGTAACATATCTGAAATCTAATAAGGAAAAGACAATGGAAATAATTATAAGGACATAAGAAAATGTTGGTGATCTTTATTCATGATAATGGATTAATCTGCCTCTCCATGAAGAGCTTCAGATCTTTACAATCATGTTTTGAGAGATTTGCCATTATTCTGTTTTTTTATTTTGGGTTCTCACTCTGTGATTTACTCTGTATTTCTTAGAGTCTCCATGGGGAAAGAGTGGAACCCCTTTTCTGATGTCTGCCCTTGTATTTATAGACGTTTGTTGTACGAATTGACTCTCTTGGAGATTGGACCCATATTGGGAGGTTATTTCGGGCATATCCAAGAAGTATCGACATCGGCCAGGGCTTTAGGCGGATACGGATAATATTCTCGTTCGAGGCGATCTTGGCGGCCATTGTGTTTGTACTAGTCGAAAGGAGCGGCCCATCTGATTGATTGTCGTGGGATCAAATTATGACCCATAGAATATTAATAAAAAGGATAATTCGGTGCACTAAGGATCTCCTATTTATGCAGGGCCATGAAGACTTGAAAAAGTGTGATATAGGCAGAAGACACTAATTCTAACTGATATTACGGCTAGAACTCATGACCTAACTATAGGTCACACGAAGACAATTTTACTTTATTGTTACTTTAAGGCTCCTCTTGCGAATTTTACATAAATAATATAATATATATATATATATATATATATATATATATATATATATATATATATATATATATATATATATATATATATATATATATATATATGAGAATTATTTAACATAAATATAAAATTTAGACTAAAGTTACTCTATTCGACGATACAATCCGTCCCTTAAACTCTAGCTCCCCACATGGGTAAAAGCACTTTAACATGCTCTCGAAAATCAAAATGAGTCATTGATGATCCATGACCTAACAGTTAGATTCGATTCCACCTTACCCAAAATGCTTCTTTTTATCGAGAAATGCAGTAGTTTGCTTTAATGTAATGCTTCAATGAAGAAAAGATTTGTACTCTGCTGACACAAAAACGAATAAAAAAAAATGGACCAGTGAATTAAATTTTGATGAATTTCATACTGGCGGAGTGATTGTCGCGAATTTTAAGTACAGTAGCTTATTTACAATTTTATTTTTGGCATACTCGTTAAAGAAATATGAATTTCTAAAAAAATTATATTCATTAAATTAATTTTAACTAATTATTACTTTGACACTTAAAATATTTAAATAATGGCAAAATTTTAAAAATAAAATAAATTCCACTTTGATTATGTAAATTGATATTTATTTTGAATCAAAATAAAAAGGTAAAATTATTACGTATTGTAGACAGGAGGAAGTATGACTTAATTAAGTTTAATACCTTGACATAGATTGATTTATATTCAGTTTATAAGATTTGTATTTTTTCCAAAAGTACAACTAAAAGCCGCTAGATTAAAGAAACAAATAGCGGATGGTGTTCAAGCATTTTTGTTTTTTAAATTTTTTGCAGGATAACTATAGTTTATGACCCAAGCAACAGAAGAAAGATGTCATATCCTATTTAAAAGTTTTAAGTTTAAGAAACTGACGAAGTAGAAAAAGTATTTACACAACCATGTCACGAAATTGCAAATCACTTTATTTTTGTAGTATTGATTGGTAACATAAAATAAATTGTAAATAATCTGTTATGTATTTGTACACAAATCAATGTTTTAAAAGGCAGGAGCGTCAGGCGAGGCATTTTACCTCTGTAATGACGAGGCCTAAGCTCCGAGACATGGGGCGTAAGTCCCACGGATCTTGAAGTTTACTAATTTCAAGGATTTTAAGATAGTATAAAATAAAAGATAATTATTAAATTACATTAAAATCATAAAATTATAATAAGTAATTTATTTAAAATATTTATAAATTATAATTCAACCATGAATAATACGAAAAGTATGATATTTATCATAATATGCAAATTAGCTGCAACATCGTTACAAGTCAAACATCAAAAGTAATATATTCGATACGAAATCTTATATGTATCTCTTAAGGAATAATGAATCTTGAAATAATTTCGATAGTATAGTTTGATATTTTACTTAAAATACTCTTTTTATTTAATATATTTTGTTTTATATAAAAATATAAATCACAATTTAAATATGATTCTCTAGCATCATTTATTTTTAAGTTTCAACAAGTTAATAAAGTGACACATAATTCATCATACAATACCATAATAAATAATTATTTATAAATAGTTACTATCTAATACTCATGAGCTATTAAATTAATAATAGTGTATCTCGTAAACCTGAAAAATATAATGTTTAAAAAAATTATGGACTATTATATGGTAAAGACATAACAAAAGTTAATACATAAATACTTTTTAAATGAAAACTTATTAAAATTTACTATCCTTGCAGACTTATTGGATAATGTACAATAATTATTATTTCAATAATAACATAAAATACTCTAACTTAATGTTATCATTAAAAAAATAATAATTTTGAATAGTCAACGATTTATTAAGAAAATTTAAAAATTTACGAGATTAGTTACACACAATTACATAACGTTCTACTAGGCGAGCCCGCATTGGGTTTGTTCGGGGCGTAAGCCCCGATAGACAAGACGTAAGTCTCATGGAACTAATTAGCTCTACACATAAACTCAGAGACGTTTTACGAGTGTTCCGCCCCAGAACGAATCTCGAACGAGTTCCAATTTTATCTTTTAAAACAGAGACACAGATTATATAAAAGTTTCATTACTTTATCAATTTATATAACTTAAATCATAGTCTTCGATAATTAAGCCTAAGGAAGAAAAGCACTACCAATCTACGTACCATGAGATGAAAGCTTATATAAGGTGTCCAAAGAGTTCAAACTTTTCGCATGACACGTTATATATGTAAATAAACTATTTAGATAATATTAAATTTCGTAGAAAAAATACAAAATTATTATTAAAAGATAGAAAGACTGTCTATGTTTTTTTTATAGTAAAATTAATTTAGAATCTGAATCTAGTTACTCAAATCGTCACATTAGTAATATCTTTTTATAATAAGATCCAAACTAACGAATTGTATATAAACACATGACTAACATTTTATTAACTTGGATTAACCATTCACAATATATATGTTATATTACTATTAAATGTTTGTTGCGACTTAAACGCTTTATATCATATAAAATACTACGATATAAAGAAACACATAAAACACGAATCCTCTTTGAAAGCAGTATGAAGTAAATTAACAAAATAAGTATGGCCAAGAACATAAAAACTTGATAGTCAGAACTAGCAAAAACAAGTTCCCTCTCTTCTATACCAATTATATACCCAACCCTTTTCCCCTATACTACAAAGATGACAAATTTCTCGAAAATTAAAAAGGAAATATTTAAAAGAAAAAAAAAGAAAAAAAACACACAAGTAATTCCACTTGCATGAGGACTTCCAACAATGTAACACCCACCCCCAATACCTAATACATACAAAATAAGATCGTAAAAACTCACTAAAGCTGCAAAATGTCCAGAATTATCCTTCAAAGCATCTTCATAATTTGTTTTCTTGATAGGAAAAACTTGAGATGACGAGATGACGAGATGAAGATGACCCAAGGTTCGTCTCAGCGCACAATGTAAACTTCGTTGTTCTAAATATGAGAATCAAGCAGAACTCTAAACTCGATGAACGAAACAAAAAGCACTCACACAATATCTTAAAAGATCTAAGTTAATAACAAAGATGGAGATATATAGTCTAGGAGAAAAATTAAAAACCTAGATCAGAGAAGAGACTGAATTAGACCCTATATATTTGAAGGATCAACATAATCAGCAGCCCAAGGAAGAGAAGGATCAGCAGAATTGTTGCAAATATTCCAATCCAACCTGTTTTGGTTCTCACTTTCCATTTTCACTCCTTTCAACATTATCCCATTTCCACCATCACCATTAATATAAGGAGACAAATCCTGGAACTTGCTATGGTTTGAAATGAAGTTTTGTTGTTGAAGATTAGAAGCTATAAGGGAGGCAAAATTTGAATTTAAGATGGGGTAATTTGAAAAATGTGAATTAGAGTTAGTAGTAGTCATAACATCTTGGATCTGACCAGAAGAAAACCCTAGTTCAAGATTTTCAGTGTTGGAAACCCTAGAATTGAAAAATCTTGGAAATTGAATATTAAGATGAGAAGGGTTAGTTGGTAATCCATAAAACAAAGGATTACTATGATGATTTGAGGTAATAGGAGATAAATCATCAATTATTTGAGGTTGATGAAAATTATGGGTAGGATTGGTAGTAGTAATATTTGGTTTCTTGATTTTCTTGTTTTTTCTACAGCCACCTCCAACTGGAACATTTCTTATGGTACCACCTCTAGTCCAATACCTTTTACAACCTTTGCAAAAGTGTCTTGGCTGAGACAAACTATAATTATTGTAGTAACAAAACTTTGTATTTGATGAATTACAACGAGGACATTTTAGGGGTTGTTGTTGTTGTTGATCTTGACTTGGTTTCTCCATAACCCCAATCTCATTATTCTGCAAAATAGAGTGGAAAAAAACAAGAAAGAAAGCATATCAGTTCATTTAGTCAACTTTTGGTTGAATAAACCGACTGCCATCGGTCGGAATTTGCGACCGACTCGGCCAACCTTATTCCAACCGACGTAAATAGGTCGATTTTTCAAAATTTCCAACCGACGTCAGTCCATATTCTGGACGGTTTTCGGCAGTTTTCTAAAAAAACTAATGAATATTCTCTTACAAAAGCTAAGAAACAAAAATTGGGTCAAAAGATTGATCGAGATAAAAGGAATAAACCTGCTGTGGCCAAATTTCATTACTAGTGGAAGAGATCATTTGTACCATCTTTTCACATTCACCTACTAACATTTTTCTTCTTCTTCTTCTCTCTCAAACAAAAGGAATCCTTTGAAACAAAGAGTAAGCAGACAAAAGTCAGGTTGACGGGTTGAACAAACACTTAAGAGAGAGAAAGAGATATAAAGCAAGAGAATTTGATTTACTGTTATTATTATTTATTTCCTAATTTCACGTGAAGGGTTCGGCCTGGAAGAAACGTAGGTCCATTTTAAAAGTATTTAAGTGATATATATCGGGAGAAAATTTTGTATACTATCAATATAGTTTAATACTATATGATAGTAATTAATTAGTGGAGTATTATTTTTATCAAGTTTTATAGGAGTATTAAATATTGTTATTAATAAAAATGTACATGTAATTATCGTAGAAGTGATTTGAATGTGTAAAAAAAGAACATTTTTACATTATTAGTACGTAGGTTTTAAACTCATTCTTTACACAACTATGAACTATCGGTGCATAAAAATATTTACCCAATCAGATCGTTTATGATGATGTAATTATAAGCGAAACTCTATATTACGGTAAGAGATAATACATAAATTACTCATTAAACTTGTCCGGAAAAATCATTTACACGCCTTAACTTTACGGGCGACCTATGTCCGCCCTATTCTTGTTTGGGGTGAATTTAAGACCACCCTAAATGGTGACATGGCAAAGAGAGTAGCTTCACTCTCCCAATCTCACGTGTAACAGGGAAATTTTGTTACTGTGTAGGCCCTTTTCGTTTACTTTTTCTTTTTTTATTTTTTTCTCTATTTGTTTTCTCTCTCCACCTTTTCTTCTTCCTCTCACAATTGCAAAATTCATTTTTTTAACAAAATATATTTTGCGTAAAATTATATTTGTAAAAACCATTCTTTTTTTTTTGTTGTAAAAATAGAATTTTTTTCTTCAGTTTTTAATAAAATATTTTTCTTTTTTAAAAACAGAAAAAAAATATTTTACAACAAATTATTTTCGCTTTTTTTTCTTCATTTTTTTAAAGTTTTTTTTTGTAAAAATTTGTTTGTAAAAAAAACGGAAAAACTATTTTTTTTTGTAAAAACTATTTTTTCAGTTTTTTAAAAGAATTTTATTTGTAAAAACTGGAACAAATTTGTAAAAACTATTTTTTTTGTAAAAACAGAATAAAATCATCTTTAACAAAATATCTTTATTTTTTAAAAAACTGAAAAAATTATTTTCAACAAAATATTTTCGCTTTTGAAAAATATTATTTTTATTTTTTCAGTTTTTTAAAAGAATTTTATTTGTAAAAACTAGAACAAATTTGTTTAAACTATGTTTTTTGTAAAAACTGAAAAAATTATTTTAAACAAAATATTTTCATTTTTGAAAAATATTATTTTTATTTTTCAGTTTTTTATAAGAATTTTATTTTTCAAAAACTGAAAAAATAAATTTGTAAAAACTATTTTTTTTGTAAACATAAAAAACATTTTTAACAAAATATTTTTTTTTTAAAACTGAAAAAACTATTTTCAATAAAATATTTTTCGTTTTTGAAAAATATTATTGTCACGACCCGGATTTTCCCCAATATCGGGATCGTGATGGCGCCTACTCGTGGTAGCTAGGCAAGCCACTGTATTCATACTATCCTGTTTTTAACACAATTTTAATTAAATAAATGCGGAATACTTTATCGAAATGGAAATAACAAATCACAAGGTAAAAATCATACTGAAATCCTCTACCCAAGACTTGGAGTCACCAACTCACAAACTACTATGGAATACTACACATAAAAGTCCGAAGGAAATATAACATAATTCTGTTAGTCTCGGAACAATGAGACTACAGCTATTAACATAAATAAAGAAAGAGACGCCGGCACTGCGGACGTCCGCAAGCTACCTCGGTCTCAAATGTGATCAACTCCCTCGCAATCTATTTACTGCTGCTGCTGCTCCCGATCGTAACCTCGGACCTGTGCAAAAACGCACGAAGTGTAGCATCAGCACAACCGAACCCACGTGCTCTGGTAAGTGCCGGCCTATCCCGGCAAGTAGTGACAAGCCTAGGACCGGACACCCACATGAACTCGTGCAATTCAATATATATATGTGTACCACAAGATAACAAGAAATAATCAAGTATTAACACAATAAGGAATATCTTAAAGAATTCAACAATTAACCACCAGTTAATAATTTCACAAGGAAAAACAAAGTGTAATGTAAATACAAGTAATATCAATTGAAGAAATAGCAGACAGTTGCACGGCATCACCCTTCGTGCTTTTACTCTCATCCTCACCCAAATAAGCAAATAAAGTACACGGCATCACCCTTCGTGCTTTTACTCTCATTCTCACATCCATGGTACGGCATGATCCTTCGTACATGGTTCAATAATAGGGCACGGCATGATCCTTCGTGCATAAATAAATAAATAAACATGGCACGGCATTACCCTTCGTGCATTATCACTCTTCCTCACCCAAATAACAATCAAATAAGTTCACAAGAAAAACAAGGTATAATGGAAACACAAGTAATATCAAGTCAAGAAATGGCAAACAATTGCACGGCATCACCCAAATAAAATATAATGGAAAAACAAGTAATATCAAGTCAAGGAATAGCAAACAATTGCACGGCATCACCCTTCGTGCTTTTACTCTCATCCTCACCGAATAAACAAATAAAGTACACGGCATCACCCTTCGTGCTTTTACTCTCATCCTCACATCCATAGTACGGCATGATCCTTCGTACATGGTTCAATAACAGGCACGGCATGATCCTTCGTGCATAATCAATAAATAAACATGGCACGGCATTAACCTTCGTGCATAAATAAATAAACATGGCACGGCATTAACCTTCGTGCATAAATAAATAAACATGGCACGGCATCACCCTTCGTGCATTATCACTCTTCCTCACCCAAATAACAATCACAGTTAAGGGGAGAGAAAGAAACAACAATTCATAAATCGTCCCATCAAGGGCAATCAATAATTATCTTCACAACAAGTCCCAACAAGGGAGAACAATAACGATTCACCTGTAATATATCTCAAAATATCATTTTTTTCAATGACTCACGGTCATACTAGACGCTAGTGTGTGGATGCTCGTCACCACAGCCCATACACCGCACTCGATCACATAACACATAACACATAATCCTATTCTCTCAAGCTAGGATAGAACAAACACTTACCTCGAATGCTTATGAGCAATTCACTCCGTGAAAATGTCTTTTCTTTCAATTTGGCTCCAATCCAACCGTATCTATACACAATTGATTTGATATCATCAATTTTACTAAACAAACTAATTCTTAAGACCAAATACAACTTTTACAACATTCTGCCCGGAATAGTGAATTTCAACCCCGGGCCCACATGGTCGGAATTCGGGGTTATGACTAAAATCCGGTTACCCATTCCCCCAGGAGTTCATATATATGATTTGTTTCAAAATCGGACCTCAATTCGAGGTCCAATTCCCCAATTTATGAAAAACCCTATTTTCTAACAAAAACAAGAATTTTACCATGAAAATCTTTGATTTCTTATGAAAAACATGTTTAATGATGTTAGGAATTGAAAGAATTAAGTAAAAAGTGACTTACAATCGTTTTGATGAAGAAGAAATCCTTGAAGAATCGCAAATGGGTGTTTTGGTTTTGTAAAATGTGAAGAAATGAGTGAAATTCGTGTTTTTCAGGTCTCTGTGTTCGCATTTGCGAACATGGGTTCGCAATTGCGAACCCCGACCAATTTCCGGAGTTTGAAAAATAAGCTAAGGGTGGGAAGTTCGCATTTGCGAACATTTCTTCGCATTTGCGAAGCCAAGGCAAAACTGGGAAGTTCGCATTTGCGAACTATTGTTCGCAATTGCGAACACAGGCTAAATATGGGGAGGTTCGCATTTGCGAACTATTGTTCGCATTTGCGAACCCAGGCGGAATAGTGGCCAGTTCGCATTTGCGAACTATAGCTCGCATTTGCGAACACACGCACAGAAGGGTCAAGTTCGCATTTGCGAACACAGACACAATAGGGGGGGAGTTCGCATTTGCGAACTATTGTTTGCATTTGCGAACTCTGCAGAATAGTGGGGAGTTCGCATTTGCGAACTCTGCAGACCAGTTGCAGACAGCAACTTCTAACATGAAAAATTGATCTCGTGGCCTTTCCAAAGTTCACCCGAGCCCTCGGGGCTCCAAACCAAATATGCACATAACCTCAAAAACACATTATGAACTTGTTCGTGCGATCACATCGCCAATATCACCTCGTTTTCATCAAATCAAGCCTCAAATGCATGATTTTCATACCTTTAGTTTTCAAAACTTTCAAACTTGGGACTCAAGGTCCAAAACATCTCAAACGACATCCAAATGTCACCAAACTTTACGAAATCACATATATAATATTTAAGACTTGTACCGGGCGTCGGAACCAAAATACGAGCCCGATACCTAGGTCAATTAATTTATTTCCTTTAATAATTGCATCAAAAACAATTTCACAGAAAAATTCATAACTCGGGCTCTAGGCCTCAGAATTCGACTCCGGACGCATGTCCAAGTCCCATATTTTCCTACGGACCTCTCGGAACCATCAAATCTCGGGTCCGGATCCGTTTACCAAAAATGTTGACCGAAGTCAACCATATCAATATTAATATCATTTTTATCCAAATTTCTCATAGAATTCATATTTTCTATCACAAAAATCTTTCCGGCTACATGCTCGAATCGTGCACGTAAATCGAGGCAACATAGAATGAGGTTTTCAAAGCCTCAGAAGCTCGAAATTATTAATAAAATAAGTGATGACCCTTTGGGTCGTCACAATCTCCACCTCTAAAACAACCGTTCGTCCTCGAACGGACAAAAGAAAGAAGTACCGAGTCAGGAAACAAGTGTGGGTAACGGCTCCGCATATCAGACTCGGACTCCCAGGTCGATGCCTCAGGAGGCTGACCTCTCCACTGAACACGCACAGAAGGATAACTCTTCGACCTCAGCTGTCGAACCTACCGGTCTAGAATAGCCACCGGCTCCTCCTCGTAGGATAGATCATTGTCCAATTGGACAGTACTGAAGTCTAACACATGTGTGGGATCGCCGTGGTATCTCCGAAGCATAGATACGTGAAAAACTGGATGCACGGCTGATAAGCTAGGCGGCAAAGCTAATCCGTAAGCCACCCCTCCCACTCTGTCTAGAATCTCAAATGGGCCAATATACCTAGGGCTGAGCTTGCCCTTCTTCCCAAACCTCATCACGCCCTTCATAGGCGACACTCGGAGCAATACTCGTTCACCAACCATGAAATCTACATCTCGAACCTTACGATCCGCATAAGTATTTTGCCTAGACTGAGCTGAACGCAATCTCTCCGAATAGTCTTGACCTTATCCAAGGCCTCCCGAACTAAATCTGTACCCAACAACCAGAGCCTCTCCGGTTCAAACCATCCAATCGGTGATCGACATCGCCTACCATACAACGCTTCATACGGAGCCATCCGGATGCTAGATTGGTAGGCTGTTATTGTAGGCGAACTCCGCTAATGGTAGAACCGGTCCCACGAGCCTCCGAAATCAATAACACGAGGCTCGAAGCATGTCCTCAAGAATCCGAATAGTCCTCTCGGACTGGCCATCCGTCTGAGGATGAAATGCTGTACTCAACTGAACCCGAGTGCCTAACTCCCGCTGGACCGCTCTCCAGAACCGCGAGGTAAACTGCGTACCCCGATCAGAGATAATAGATACCGGCACCCCATGGAGACGAACAATCTCCCTAATGTAAACCTCCGCTAACCTCTCCGACGAGTAGGAGACAGATACTGGAATAAAGTGTGCTGATTTGGTCAACCTATCAACAATGACCCAAATAGCATCAAATTTCCTCCGAGTCAAAGGAAGTCCAGTAACGAAGTCCATAGTGATCCGCTCCCATTTCCACTCGGGAATTTCAATCCTCTGGAATACACCACCAGGTCTCTGGTGCTCATATTTCACCTGCCGACAATTTAGACACCGAGCGACATACGCAACGATATCTTTCTTCATTCTGCGCCACCAATAGTGCTGCCGTAAGTCCTGGTACATCTTCGCGGCACCTGGGTGAATAGAATACCGCGAACTGTGGGCCTCTGCTAAGATCAACTCTCGAATTCCTTCGACATTGGGCACACAAACTCGACCCTGCAATTTCAATACCCCATCATCATCTAGATTTACCTGTGTGGCACCTCCCCGCTGTACTGTATCTCTCAACTCACGCAAATGAGGATCATCAAATTGCCTCTCACGGATACGCTCTAATAAAGAAGAACGAGCGACCGTGCGGGCTAACACCCTGCTAGGCTCAGAAATGTCTAATCTCACGAACCGGTTGGCTAAGGCATGGACATCTAGAGCTAATGGTCTCTGATTGACCGGAATATATGCAAGACTACCCATGCTGGCATACTTTCTACTCAATGCATCGGCCACCACATTGGCCTTACCTGGGTGATATAATATAGTAACATCATAGTCTTTTAGCAACTCTAATCATCCCCGCTGCCTCATATTCAACTCTTTCTGCTTAAACAAATACTGAAGACTCTTATGATCGGTGTATACTTCACATGCTACACCATACAAATAATGCCTCCGGCTCTTCAATGCGTGAATAATCGCCGCCAATTCTAGATCATGCACTGGATAGTTCTTCTCATGAATCTTCGACTGCCTCGAAGCATAGGCAATAACCTTGCCATCCTGCATTAACACTGCACCAAGCCCAATACGGGAAGCATCACAATAAACAGTATAAGGTCCCGTACCTGTGGGTAAAACCAATACCGGTGTTGTGGTCAAGGTTGTCTTGAGCTTTTGAAAGCTCGCCTCACATTCATCGGACCATTCAAATTGAACACCCTTCTGGGTCAATCTGGTAAGTGGGGTTGCAATAGACGAAAATCCTTCTACGAATCGGCGATAATAGCCCGCTAACCCCAAGAAACTCCGAATATCTGCGGCTGATGTCGGTCTAGGCCAGCTCTTGACTGCCTCAATTTTCTTCGGATCAACCTGAATACCTGCTGCCGTCACAATATGACCCAGGAATGCAACTGAACTTAGCCAAAATTCACACTTTGAAAATTTTGCATATAGCTGGCTATCTTTCAGAGTCTGTAAGGCCACTCTGAGATGTTGCGCATGCTCCTCCTAACTGCAGGAGTAGGTCAATATGGAAACAATGAAGACTACAACGAACAAGTCTAAATAAGGCACGAACACCTCATGCGTATGCACATATCCATGACTATGAAGTCTGGCCATAAGAGTTGTTCTTAAATTACAACATTGTCAATTAACCCTGTTATCAAATACCTTATTCTACAAATCCCACTTTACTCAGAATGAGGTATCGTGACCTCGTGATTATTTTCCCGAATTAATGCGTCATATTTATCCTTACCTGGTGCTCGTCTCAAGGGCTAAGCTCAACGGTTTCAAAATAGAAATGGCTAAATATGAACGAAACTATACAAGAATTGTCAAATAGTCCTAACGGGCATGACTCTTATTTACGAATGCAATACGAAAATATTAATTTCATAAAAGAAGAATTTTAAACACATAAACTCTTACTACCAGGACCCGGTCCTCATATGATATCCACCGCAGCTTGAAGCTCGGCTCAGAAATATTTCACATTATGCCAAAAATTGGAGGATCTCATCCTCAACTCTGAATCACAGTGCTTGCACATCATATCATCTGAAATTTTTTTCATTTCCTTTCTTTCTTCCTTTCAATAATTGTCCGTCAAAGATAATCACGACATAAAATAAGCCCTCATACTGATAGGGAGCACAATTAACGATTAAAATTAGTTATCCCGAAAATTATATCAAAACCCACTGTAATAAGTAATATAAAGTCACTCTTAGCCTCATGGATATTTTAGTGACTAACACCTAATCATAGGGATGTCTATCCTCATGTAATATCTCAACGTGAGTATTTCCCTAAGTAGGTTTGATGATTACGATGCTCGCTCATGAATGGAGCATGTTAAAAGGACTCGCCTAAATTTTCTTTCAAAAACCAAATTAAATTAAGGGAAAAATTATTCTGTCTATAACAATCTGAATTATACGTGTGATGACCACATTTGGTGTAGTGACCTCCCTCATATCATAAAAATTATATCAATGGTCGGGTCTCCACCTCTAGGATTTTCACCTCCACCTCTAACATCATAACCTCTACATCTGGCTGGCCAGGTAGGATAATTATTAACTGCAATGGAGCGTGTAGCCTGAGTGCTTTCCTAAAATTGTATTTCTCCAATATTCCACATTCACAGCAATTCCTTTAAGGATCGGTTAACTTATTGCTCATGGCAATATATATTCGGACACAGTCATTGTGACCTGGTACAACCGTTCAGATCGCACATACCACATATTGTAGAGAATCTCGGGGTGACGTCTTCATAACATTTTCTAAAAATAGAGTTTAGTAGATAGCGTTGCATTGGCCGGCTTGCCCTCTTCGTAGGCTTGACACAAACATTGACGGCCAATTCTTAACACTGCTGAGCTACCCCATTTACTCATATACTCTTCGTCATTCTCTGGGGGCGATCCTTACCCCATGAAAAGAACCAACCTTAAATATGTATAAATTATTTGGAGGACATTTCCATACCACATATATATACATTCCAATAACTCATCATATTTGTCCTTCACAACTCCAACACATCGACCGGACGTCAAGGTCCGTTGAAACCCAACACGATTTATTAGGTGATCTCCCGATATAATTGCGTCTTCCGTTGGGACCATAACTTGTGTGGTAAATACATTATCTTCCCACTACTTCTGTGTGCCTTCCGTAGCACAATAAAATGAACTCCTCGCATTCGACTATTCCCACGTTCTGTAATTCCTCATAAGAACTGTCAAGCACAATCTCGTGGGTTCTCAAAAGATGCACCGCTGAAGGTGGCAGCGAAGACTTTGGTGAAACCTATCTGTCCTCCGTAAAACCTTTGAAGGAATAGTTGATCTATCACCAGCCCGTGCCATTGTTCGGCTGGATAAGCGGTACGTGACTACGCCATTCGTGGGAAGACAAGAGTGGAAATTTAACTTAACACTTTGAAGAACAAATTCGCACGATAAGAAAGAACAAATGAGAGACTCTTTCCTAACTCAATAGACTCCGGAGGACAAGTACAGACGTCTCCGTACCTACCTCTCAAACTCTACTAAGCTTGTTCGTGAGTGGTGAGACCTATGTAACCTAGAGCTCTGATACCAACTTGTCACGACCCGGATTTTCCCCCAATATCGGGATCGTGATGGCGCTACTCGTGGTAGCTAGGCAAGCCACTGTATTCATACTATCCTGTTTTTAACACAATTTTAATTAAATAAATGCGGAATACTTTATCGAAATGGAAATAACAAATCACAAGGTAAAAATCATACTGAAATCCTCTACCCAAGACTTGGAGTCACCAACTCACAAACTACTATGGAATACTACACATAAAAGTCTGAAGGAAATATAACATAATTCTGTTAGTCTCGGAACAATGAGACTACAGCTATTAACATAAATAAAGAAAGAGACGCCGGGCCTGCGGACGTCTGCAAGCTACCTCGGTCTCAAATGTGATCAACTCCCACGCAATCTATTTACTGCTGCTGCTGCTCCTGATCGTAACCTGGACCTGTGCAAAAACGCACAGAAGTGTAGCATCAGCACAACCGACCCCATGCGCTGGTAAGTGCCTGGCCTATCCCGGCGAAGTAGTGACAAGCCTAGGACCAGACACCCACATGAACCTGTGCAATTCAATATATATATGTGTACCACAAGATAACAAGAAATAATCAAGTATTAACACAATAAGGAATATCTTAAAGAATTCAACAATTAACCACAGTTAATAATTTCACAAGGAAAAACAAAGTGTAATGTAAACACAAGTAATATCAATTGAAGAAATAGCAGAGCAGTTGCACGGCATCACCCTTCGTGCTTTTACTCTCATCCTCACCAAATAAGCAAATAAAGTACACGGCATCACCCTTCGTGCTTTTACTCTCATCCTCACATCCATGGTACGGCATGATCCTTCGTACATGGTTCAATAATAGGGCACGGCATGATCCTTCGTGCATAAATAAATAAATAAACATGGCACGGCATCACCCTTCGTGCATTATCACTCTTCCTCACCCAAATAACAATCAAATAAGTTCACAAGGAAAACAAGGTATAATGGAAACACAAGTAATATCAAGTCAAGAAATGGCAAACAATTGCACGGCATCACCCAAATAAAATATAATGGAAAAACAAGTAATATCAAGTCAAGGAATAGCAAACAATTGCACGGCATCACCCTTCGTGCTTTTACTCTCATCCTCACCAAATAAACAAATAAAGTACACGGCATCACCCTTCGCGCTTTTACTCTCATCCTCATATCCATAGTACGGCATGATCCTTCGTACATGGTTCAATAACAGGGCACGGCATGATCCTTCGTGCATAATCAATAAATAACAGGGCACGGCATGATCCTTCGTGCATAAATAAATAAATAAACATGGCACGGCATTAACCTTCGTGCATAAATAAATAAACATGGCACGGCATCACCCTTCGTGCATTATCACTCTTCCTCACCCAAATAACAATCACAGTTAAGGGTAGAAAAAGAAACAACAATTCATAAATCGTCCCATCAAGGGCAATCAATAATTATCTTCACAACAAGTCCCAACAAGGGAGAACAATAACGATTCACCTGTAATATATCTCAAAATATCATTTTTTTCAATGACTCACGGTCATACTAGACGCCAGTGTATGGATGCTCGTCACCACAGCCCATACACCGCACTCGATCACATAACACATAACACATAATCCTATTCCCTCAAGCTAGGATAGAACAAACACTTACCTCGAATGCTTATGAGCAATTCACTCCGTGGAAATGTCTTTTCTTTCAATTTGGATCCAATCCAACCGTATCTATACACAATTGATTTAATATCATCAATTTTACTCAACAAACTAATTCTTAAGACCAAATACAACTTTTACAACATTCTGCCCGGAATAGTGAATTTCAACCCCGGGCCCACATGGTCGGAATTCGGGGTTATGACTAAAATCCGGTTACCCATTCCCCCACGAGTTCATATATATGATTTGTTTCAAAATCGGACCTCAATTCGAGGTCCAATTCCCCAATTTATGAAAAACCCTATTTTCTAACAAAAACAAGAATTTTACCATGAAAATCTTTTATTTCTTATGAAAAACATGTTTAATGATGTTAGGAATTGAAAGAATTAAGTAAAAAGTGACTTACAATCGTTTTGATGAAGAAGAAATCCTTGAAGAATCGCAAATGGGTGTTTTGGTTTTGTAAAATGTGAAGAAATGACCGAAATTCGTGTTTTTCAGGTCTCTGTGTTCGCATTTGCGAACATGGGTTCGCAATTGCGAACCCCGACCAATTTCTGGAGTTTGAAAAATAAGCTAAGGGTGGGAAGTTCGCATTTGCGAACATTTCTTCGCATTTGCGAAGCCAAGGCAAAACTGGGAAGTTCGCATTTGCGAACTATTGTTCGCAATTGCGAACACAGGTTAAATATGGGGAGGTTCGCATTTGCGAACTATTGTTCGCATTTGCGAACCCAGGCGGAATAGTGGCCAGTTCGCATTTGCGAACTATAGCTCGCATTTGCGAACACAGGCACTGAAGGGTCAAGTTCGCATTTGCGAACTATTGTTCGCATTTGCGAACACAGACACAATAGGGGGGGAGTTCGCATTTGCGAACTATTGTTCGCATTTGCGAACTCTGCAGAATAGTGGGGAGTTCGCATTTGCGAACTATTGTTCGCATTTGCGAACTCTGCAGACCAGTTGCAGACAACAACTTCTAACATGAAAAATTGATCTCGTGGCCTTTCCAAAGTTCACCCGAGCCCTCGGGGCTCCAAACCAAATATGCACATAACCTCAAAAACACATTATGAACTTGTTCGTGCGATCACATCGCCAATATCACCTCGTTTTCATCAAATCAAGCCTCAAATGCATGATTTTCATACCTTTAGTTTTCAAAACTTTCAAACTTGGGACTCAAGGTCCAAAACATCTCAAACGACATCCAAATGTCACCAAACTTTACGGAAATCACATATATAATATTTAAGACTTGTACCGGGCATCGGAACCAAAATACGAGCCCGATACCTAGGTCAATTAATTTATTTCCTTTCATAATTGCATCAAAAACAATTTCACATAAAAATTCATAACTCGGGCTCTAGGCCTCAGAATTCGACTCCGGACGCATGTCCAAGTCCCATATTTTCCTACGGACCTCTCGGAACCATCAAATCTCGGGTCCGGATCCGTTTACCAAAAATGTTGACCGAAGTCAACCATATCAATATTAATATCATTTTTATCCAAATTTCTCATAGAATTCATATTTTCTATCACAAAAATCTTTCCGGCTACATGCTCGGATCGTGCACGTAAATCGAGGCAACATAGAATGAGGTTTTCAAGGCCTCGGAAGCTCGAAATGATTAATTAAATAAGTGATGACCGTTTTTGAAAAATATTATTTTTATTTTTTCAGTTTTTTAAAATAATTTTATTTTGTAAAAACTGAAAAAATAAATTTGTAAAAACTAATTTTTTTTGTAAAAACAGAAAAAAAATCATTTTTGATCAGATTTTGACACGTGGCGCACGTGTACTACACACCCCATCACAAGACTGATTGAGCGTTAACAATGGGGTATTAAATTCACCCCAAACAAGAATAAGGGGGACATAGGTCGCCCGTAAAGTTAAGGCGTATAAATGCTTTTTCCGGATAAATTTGATGGGTAATTTATGTATTATCTCTTACGGTAATTATAACTTGATAAAAATAATAAACAACCTATTATAACAAAGTCAAGTCAATGTATAACTGCCCTATTTGTTCCGAATATTTTTAGGTGTTATAGCAAAGTGTTGTTATAGATAACATATATTATAATATAACATAAAAATTAATTTTAAAAACTTGATTTTTATAATTAAGTATTGTTATATAGGAATAATGTTATAAAGAGGTCTGATTATAATTAGTTAAATTATGTATGTAAAGAAAAAGAAATAACAATATATACAACATAAATCTTTTAGATAATATTTGGGAAGTGATTAAAGATTTAAATTTTAAAGTATGGGAGACATTCTTTTAGAAGAGGACAGACGGATAAAGCAGCACATGACAAATGAATCTCGAGACGTCCAAGATAAAAAGAGAGATATTTTTATTGTTTAATTTAAAGCAAGACCCAACATCAGTACACGTAAGTCGTAACTCTATATTCCTTTTTTGTTGTTTATATTTAAGTTGGTTACACACAATCAGACAGACAATGTAAGAGGGAATCCCTGGAGCTCCATATCCGAGGGATAAAACATAATACATCAAATCCCACTTAATATTTCTTTATCACAAAATCACTACTCATATTACTATAAAGTAAACCCTATATGTAACTATAGTTTAAGTGCAATACACTGAAGGACTGTTTGGTGTACTAAATTTTTACTATACGCGAGACAGTTCGATATACTAAGCCTCCCTTATACGTGGGGTGCAGAGAAGGACCGGATTACAAAAATTTATTGTACGCAATCTTAACTACCCTGCATTTCTGCAAAAAATAGTTTTTACAACTTGAACCTTTTGACCTCATAATCATTTGGCTGCAACTTTATCGGTTGCTCTAAAATTCCCCCTTTTAAGTGCAATACACTAACGAAATGTAATAAGATAAGTGTGACCTAGTGTACTTATATAGGATAGTTTAATTAGGCAGTAATAAGTAGATGTGCTTTACTTTTACCGTCGTCGAGCGTCATACAGGATAACGAGTCAAGAAAAATGACAATTTAATTAGCTAATTACTTGTTTAATTTGAATCATGATTAGCAAATAAGTTAACCGAAAAATAAGCTTAGCAAAAAAGATATGCAGGCCCATGTGGTGGCAGCAAGGCTGCTAGGGGGAATAAAGAAGGAAAAAGCAAATGTTAAGGGGGAACAAATGGATTTTGTAGTTTCCCAAGGGATTTTCTCATTCTTCACACATCCCATGAGAATCTACTTTTTTTTCTCACCCGGCGTCTAGTATTTTATTGGAGCTTGATTATAGTCAAAATGGAAATCTTATATTTGAGGTAAAACACTTTCAAACAAAGGTGATTTTATATTTAGGATTTGAATCAGAGATACTAATTAATAATAGGAAAAATATCAGTTTTATTCATTTATAAGTTGCTTATTATAAAAATTTGTTAATTTATAAAATATTACTAATATTATCCAAATAGCTATTTATTATCAAAAAAGAAGGATCAAATTTTATTTTCTTTTGAGTGAGTGTTATTAGAATAGATTAGGTACATCTTAAGGAGCTTGAATTTCAGTTTTGGGATGATTTGGTGGAGTTTTGAGGTGATTTGAATTTAAATTTCGAGGTAGAAGATGAACATGAAAAAAATGATAGGTTATCACTTTGTGTATCACATATGTATCGTATCTGTATCAAATGTGTATCATATGAATACTCACGTGTCCCTGCTTGTGAGATAAATGTGTGATACATGTTTGATATATGTGTCGCAGAAGAATTTTTTGAACTCGATTTTAACTACGAATTTTGATTCCAAATCACCTCCAATCTCCCTCAAATTTTGTAGATTGACTCATCTATATGTTTTCAATGAATCTCAACCATACCCATTGAAAACAGTCCCTTTTTTCTTAAACATTATGAATCTTATATATATATATATATATATATATATATATATATATATATATATATATATATATATATATATATATATATATATAATTTTTTGTATTTCATCACCTTATTTGTTACCTCATCCATTTCTTCCATCTTGTATCTAATATGGCTAATCACGCTTAAAAATCTGAAAGGAGATCTTTGCGTGATTCTTAGAGAAAGAACCTTAATTCTTTGGAGTTTTAATTTTTACTAGTTTTGATAAGTCTTTGCTTAATAGCTAGAGGTTGGTAAGTTAAGACTTTTTTGAGACATTATTGTAAGATTCCTTTAATAATAAAAAAGTAATTACCCCTCCACCACAATCATTATTGGTCCATGAGATTCTTCTTTGCAACCTACTCTCTTCTCTTCACCAGATTTAGATCTGATTTTCATTATTTAATTACTGGATGCTAGAAGATTTCTTATCCATTGTTTGGTTTATTAACCAGTTATTTATAATACAACAATTTATATAGGGTAATATATGTATATTAAACGATCACATGAGAAAGTGACACATAGAGCCGAAGACAGAAGGTAGTTGAATCTGGAGGAAACGATCCTGTCTGTCACCAGAGAAAATAATATTCATAAAGATAAAATAAAAGTCTGTAATTCGGTAGAATTAAATGAGGAATATTCTACAACATTAAGTACATTGTTTGTTATAAGAAATTTGACATTCACTGCATATCGTTACACGTTCTTCAATAGCCCTCATAATTGTCATTAAAGAGGGGCTTGATCCTAGGACCTTGTTCCCTAAGTGCGACTATAAATAGGGAGCTCTATTATCATTGTAAAGGACACGAATTCTCTGACAAGCATACAATATATTCCATTAAAAGATCAATAACATTTACTTTTTTACTTATTTATATTGTTCTTACGGTCCGGGATCAAGATATCTGTTATATCATTTCAATTTCAAGGCTAGTCATTTTTGTCTAATTAATCTATTGTTTTAGGACCAATTTATTCACTTATCTATAAATCACGTATAAATTTAACTGTACTATTTTACGGTTAAATAGTTTGGTGCCCACAGTGGGGCTTAGATAGTTGTGTAATTAAGTTGGACCTTGCCTGTTTTACTAATGAGTTTGATTATTTGTTCTTAGCAAAAAAAATCATAAAAGATGGTAGATAATGGTATTAACAACACACATAACATTATGGCCCAAGGAAAGCAGCCTCAATACGAGGATTCAATCAGTGATACGCGCAATAAACGAGGCCATGCCGATTTACGCCAGACGGTACCGAAATATGATAGGACTCCATATGCTCAGGAGCATATCACCACCTATATAACAGCAGTGAAGGGGAACAATTTAGCTCCACGTGAGATTGTGTCAGTTTTGATGACGAAATTCATGGAGGCTCTCACGAATGGATACTTGATGTGGTATTTGCTTTTGCCTGATTATTCCATAAACGCCTTCGAGATGTTTACAGATTCTTTCATTAAGGCCCATGGCGGGGCCAGAAAGGTACAGGCCCGAAAGGCTTATATATTCAGGATTGCACAAAAGAGTCTGAGTTGTTGCGGGAGTTTGTAACCAAGTTCCAGAAGGAAAGGATATTTCCATCGGCCGTTCTGGATGAATAGGTGGTTGAAGCATTCACCAAGGGTCTGAATCTGAGAAGCTCCGATGCTTCTTGAAAGTTGAAAGAATGTTTGCTTGAGTTCCATACAACAACTTGGGCAGATGTTCACAACCAATACTAGTCAAAGATAAGGATTGAAGATGATCAACTTGGTTTCCCGGCATCAATTAAGGGTCAGGACTAGAAGAAGAATAAAGAGAAATCAAAAGACAATTTTGATAGAGATCGATGGTTTCGCACCTCCTTTTTTCCCCTCCTCGTGGGGAAAAGTCCGGGTTTCTACATTTACGGGGTGTAATGACTCATTTCCTTTTGGAAATTGGGTATTTGAAGAGTCTCCACCTAAAGAATTATGGTGCATTAGGGCACCTAGAGCGATTAACTCATGGATTGGTGTTTATTACAAGAGATTAGGGTAAGGGCTCGAAGTAACCTCGAGGGGAAGGTGTTAGGCACCATTCTTGGTCTATAACTGTGGGTCCCAATCGAACTTATATTTAGAAATTAGTCCATAAATAAATAATTGAAGCAAATAATAGCAAGTAAAGCATGTTAGGCATTGTATAAAATAAGAATTTAAACAAGTTGTAAAAAAAAGGAAGATAAAGTTTCAAGCAAAGAGGATTTGGGGGAGAGGGAGGTCCTAGGTTGGTTAGCCTATAGGATCACATCCGTACAATGCCCAGTAATAACTACTTGAAAGGAGTTAAGCGTGGCATTAGCGCACCGATTATCATATCCATGTCTACTCTTTCCATCACCTTTTTTGGTGATGCAAAGCGAGTGTTGGTCACGGACTCCTACCGCGTGCTACTACCCATCCCTTCTTAGTGGTCCCGAAGGGAGTTAGGACCTTCACCTATAGGTAGTTTTAGACAAACCCCTAAGGTTTTTTAATGGTGAAAATTCTAAGGCGATAAGCAAAACAATTAGGACTTTGAGAAAACAAGAATAGGAGGGAGTAGATAAAGGCTCATTTTTCCTCCTCAAGTAAACATACAAGCAGCATGACTCGAAGACAGTTAAGGTCTTTACTAATCGAAGTCCTAAAGCAGGATTTCTACGTGACTGTGCGAAAATAGACCAAACCTTTGTACCTAGAAGTTATAACCTAAAAGTCACCTAGGGACTCTTTTTTTAAAATTATCAGACTCGAAAACGTTAAACGACAGAAAGAGCTTCATGGGAGTGCAGTTTTGAAAATGCTCTAAGGCTTACCTAGATGCAGCACACTGTGTCTATATCAATGCAGAGACAAATAGGTTTTCGAAATAGAATCCTCTAATACTTATAAACATGGTATCTAATGAGATTATACAATTTAAAAAGAACTTGTTTAAGAAAATGCTTGACACTTAATAAGACCACTTTTAGAAATGAACTAGGCACGATGAAGTTGATTTATTAGGCCAAATTAAATTACCAGACAGAATTGCGAGTGTAGATCCCTATAAACATGATATCTAGGTGTATTAGTGATTTTAGCAACATACAAAAAGACTTATTAGAACTGAATCGGAGTTGAGTCTTATAGGCATGGCATCTATATCTGAATTGATTTACGGCATGATTTTTTGGGACGTATAAACACAGTATCTAACATGACAAAATGCAAAACCTTATGAACATGATTTCTATCTGATGCAACTAAATTGGAAGTGAGATCCTATAAACATGATTTTTATTAGGCAAAGCAATCAGATTTCAAGGAGTAAATCCCTATGAGCATGTTTTATTTTGCACAAAGTAGGCAAATTTAAAAAGGTAAGATCCTAAGAGTAGGATTTCTACCCATATTACCCCATAAAGTATAATCTACCCACTCATTTTTACTAAATACCCAAATATCTATTTACAAATTATTATAGGCCAATGAATGAATTGCATAATTAAAATAGAAAATCAAGAAGATATTCTATAGGGAGCCTACAATTAGGCCCAAGTTTCCTAAAGCCTCCAATGGTCTTGTAAGATTCAATTCCATAGACAAATTAGAGTTTAGGTGCATCAAAGTTTCTTAAGGACCTCAAGGACCCCGGGTAGTGCTTACACCAAGACTTAGCAACCAAGAATTGAAAAAGTGCAATGTGAAAAGGCCAACCTCAGTATGCCAGAGTTCAGAGGGCCCTCAAAGGATCCCAAAGCAGTACACATACTAGAGGGGGCAGAACTTATTGACTAAGAGTAAAGTAGAAGTGCAAGACACGAATTGGAAAAAGACTATATTAGAAAGTGTGTTTTGAAAGCAATTAGTAAGCAACAAAGATTGTTTGAAAAGAGGTTGGAGTATTAAAAAAGCTTAAACACCTTAAGGAAAGATCACACACAGCTAGTTTGCAGAATTTAGTAGTCATACAAGGGTCAAGGGGTTGGGAATACATAGACATTTGGCTGCACAACCCAGCTAAGATCTTAAGAATGGTTATGTACGTGATTAGAGATAATTTACCCTGGCATAATCACACACCAGTCAGGAGAAATACAAGCACATAGAAAGGGTGATAAGGGCTTGGGGATTCATATGATGGTAAGCATACAAGAAATAAAAGACAGTTGACAAAGCATGCTTTGAAACACACATAAAATAATACATTGATCTAAAGGGAAAGGGAGACATGATAGCGTGTTGATAATATAACTTAACTACAAGTTTCATAACAAAACCACAAGTAGAAGCAAGCTAGAAATAAAAGAAACTGAAACAATAAGAGAAGCATATTGTTGTTGGAGCTTTAGATCAAAATTAGGACATACTAGTGAAGGTAAAAGTAAGCAGAATGAAAGAACCAAAGATCACAGATGAATAGACTTGGGTTTTAGCTGGCTAATAGTAGCAAGTAGCAAAAGAGAGAAGGAGAGCAGAGGTTTTTTAGTAAGATAGGTATTTTTTGAAAACCAGTGTCTATGTGTGTTAACGAAAGACTTAGGGTATTTATAGTTGAAAGTAGGTAATGAAATAAGGTAAGAATCATGCTAGTACAATAATTGAAAAACCCAGAATCAATCAACTAGAGAATCAAGGAAGTACTCCCTTAAGTTAAGGGAATTAAATCAAACGGGAAGATTTAGTATCATATAAGGCAAGAAGAAAAATTGGTGCATGACTAAATAAGGAAAGGGGTCAAGGTTCAGTAAGTATTGAGTAGTCGATTAAGACTAAATTCATAAAACCTTAATTAAGAACACAACTTAGTACAAATAAAGTATCGTAGCAAATATGGTAATGAAATTAGTCAGCTTAAACATGCGGGGCAAAGATTTCAGGGCTTTAAAAGAAAACCTTTCAATCACCAATAATTAAGGAAACCAGAATCAATCAAGAGGGACTCATGACTCTGTATTTTCAACATATAAGATAAACAAGATCAAATAGACGTAGCAAACAACAAGGTTAGTCATATTGCTAGAGATAAGCAAGAGATGAAAAAGCAAAATGAGCACAGTCATACATACGTGATATAAGTAGCTATGCATTCAGTAAAACACATTCGAAGCATGGTAACTGTGAGTACGTGATTTTTGCCCTAAGCAAATTATTCCAAAATATATGCAAAAATGATTTTTGAATTTCTTGTAAAAATTTGTTGATAATTGTGTGGAAATATCAGGATTTTTTCTAATTTTTGGAAAACAAAGCAAAGAAAATCAAAAATCATCTATTTGTATTAATAAAAAAAATGCCAAAAATAGAAATTAATTACTCCTCAATTTTAGAAAAATTAGAAAATTAAAAGAAAATACAAAGAAAATACAAGGAAAATACAAGGAAAATAAATAGAAAATAAATACAAAAAGTAAAATAAAAATATATAAAAAAGAAAAGAATACAAAAATATGATAATACAAACACAATATACAAAAATTGGGCCAAATACAATTCAGTAGCCCAAGTGGTATAATACATGGATCAAGCCCAAATGAAATCTAGCCGGTTGACCTTAATATTAAACCAAATGACACCGTCCAGGTTGATTAAATCTGGACCATTGGAAATTTGATCAAATGGTCCAAGAGTAACGGTAGCCTAATGTCACGACCCAAACCCTGGTCGTGATGGCGCCCAATACAATGCTAGGCAAGCCCGACCATATTATCCCTTAAACCAGCCAGTTATTAATCAAATTAAACTTAAACAGTAAATGATCATATCAGGTGATAAGCGAAATGTAAAAGCATACAAAATTCGGTCCCAACTATATCGTGGTGTCACGAGACTGAGCCTCTACAGAATAACATCCTAATACAAACAAGTCTAGGCAAAAGAAATCAACAAGATGATAAAAGAAGGAGAGAACAGGCTCTGTGGATGCTGGCAGCTACCTCGTAATCCCCGCATGGGTAGACAAGGATCAGCAGCTACAATGTCTCAACTGCTCTCGGGCACCTGTGGATCTGCACAGAAAGTGCGGAGGAGTGGGGTGAGTATATTTCAACTCAGTGAGTAGCAATAATAAACGACAACTGAAAGTAAGAACTTCTGTACTATTACTAAACAGTTCTAAGGCAACCCTCACAAGTAAGTCATCACTGCAGTAGTAATTCGATCACTAGTCCACACCTATCTCGTTAAGGTCCCACACTGACTAAAAATCCCCTCTCGTACCACAACGATGTACAGCCATCTCCATGTACATGTGTCCCCAAGGCATAAGTATCTAGTAAGTATAATGCTGCGGCGTGCAGCCCGATCCATATATATATATATATATATATATATATATATATATATATATATATATATATATATATATATATATATATATATATATATGTATATATATATATATATATGTATATATCCATGTATATATTATCGTTGCGGCATGCAACTCACTCTATATATACATTACTATTGCAGCGTGCGACCTGCTTCATATATATATATATATATATATATATATATTATTGCGGCCTGCAACCCGATCCATATATATAATATTGTTGTGGTGTGCAACCTAATCCATATATATAATATTGTTACGGCGTGCAACCCGATCTATATATATATATAATATATAATATTTTTTCGACACGCAACTCGTTCCATATATAATATATATATATATATATATATATATATATATGTATAAGCATATAATACATCCTAACGGGTCCTCGACCCCGTCTCTATTAGTATAGGATTGACCTTTTAGGCTCACTCAGCTAAGTCAAGGGAGCTTCCACCCTAAGTAATTCATCTCACACGGTACGCATCTAGTGCTGGCTCTTAACAGGCTATTCAGCTAGCTTCACGGCTGAGTGTAAGTTTTTGCAACACGATATAAGGGTCACCTAGCTCTACAGGTCCCCTAATGCTCTACAGATCGGCACAAGGCCCCAAACATGGCTACCAGCCCAATCGCACAGTTATAATCTTATTATCAGTCATACTACACAGTATACTATTAGCCGGGAAGGACCAAGTCCAAGTCCCCAATCTCAATGTCACCACGCCCGTCACAATACGCGTGTATCATCTCAGCATAGCACTACGAAGTGCTAGTACGGGGTTTCAAACCCTCAGTACATTATTTACTACTACTACTCACCTCGAACCGGTAGAAACATCAGTCCGCCTTGCGCTTTCCTCGCCAATCAATCTCCTCGAATGCCAAGTCTGCTCAAAATCAATGATAATACATCAATATATGCTCAATTCACGCAACCCATATGAAATAACCCAAATTCGCATCAAAACCCACAAAGTTGTCAAAACCCAACTTTTGGTGCGCTTCTCGAAAAATTATAAAAGTTACATATTCGGAACCCTCGTCTCAATACGAGTCAAGGCATATCAAATTTACCAAATTTGGACTCCATTTGCCCGCTCAAATCGGTATTTTTCTACAATTTTAGGCCTAGGGCTAAAACCCACATTTAATCCTCCATTTTCATAGAAATAATCCATGATTTCATGATAAAAGCGTGTAATTAAACCACGAAACTTACCTCCGACAATATCCCGATGATCTCCCAGCTATTTCCCTTCACTTCCTCTCTCTAGGCTTCCAAAATGGGGGTTCATGAAATGAAACCCGTAAGTGAAATGTTTCTGGTTTTAATTCACTGCCTGGGCCATATACACTACGCGTTCGCGTTCATTACCACGCGTTCGCGATGCCCAGCTCCGGATTAACCTTCGCGAACGCGACCTCCCCAATGCGTTCGCGATGCACTAGCTCCCAGCCGTCTAATTTTCCTTCTACGCGTTTGCGATACCCCCCACGCGAACGCGATGCACACCCTCACAAACCTGCGAGAACGCGACACCCTGAACGCGATCGCGAAGCTCAATAATCCTGGCCTACGCGAACGCGATAACCTGTCTTGCGATCGCGATGATTGACTCGCCTGGCCTTCGCGAACACGGCCCATTCCACGCAAACGCGAAGGCTTGGATTTTGCCCAGTGATCTACAATTTTTCTGCAGATTTTTAAGTTCCAAAAGTGCCGGATGATGGTCCGGATTCACCCCGGGGACCCCGGGACCCCAACGAAAACCACCAACATACTCCAAAACACGATACGAACTTGTTCCAAGCATAAAAACACCATCTTAAACATCAAAATCATCAATTACACACGGATTCAAGCCTAAGTTTCTTCAAAACTTCCGAAACCGACATTAGACCAAAAACCCGAGCAAACAACCTCCGAATGACCTGAAATTTTGCAGGCACATCCAAAATTACCTAATGGAGCTACTGCAACTGTCAGAATTCCATTCTGACTCCTGGATCAAAATCTAACCTACCATTCAGATTTCGCCAAAACTCAACTTTAGCCAATTCAAGCCTTAATCTACTCCGGACCTCCAAATTCATTTCTGATCGCTTTCCTAGCTCATAAATGACCTCCCGTAGCTGACCGAATCATCAAAATTCGATTCCGAGCTCTCTAACTCACAAGTAAATGTCCAGTTGACTTTTCCCAACTATTCCTTCTTCTAAGAGACTTTTTGTCTCATTTCCAACTAAACTCAACCCGAATTGACTCAAACTCGCCAAACATGCATATTGAAATATTAACAAGCATTTAACGGGGATAACGAGGTAATAACTCACATGATGACGGGCCGGGTCATCACATTCTCCCCAACTTAAGCAAAAGCTCGTCCTCGAGCGGACCCAGAGTTGTACTAGATTCAACACAATAGCTGAATGACCTCACCAAGTATATACTCGGGGTGATACCACTTCACCCTATCTTTCATAAGTCCGATAACATAGTATAGTTGAATTTCCACAGTCTACCTGAAGCATAAACCACATTGCACTTTCCGAAATCATATACCAAATCTGAATCCCACATCTATACTCCGAGTACACATGATCCAACTGTAATAGCCAACTCACCACTCCGGGTGAGATCACATGATGTATCAAACAACCCAATCACTCGATACAATAATCTCTAATCACGATAACTGGCCACAATAACCAAATACTAGCAGAAAGAACCTTTGTCATTAGGTAGAGTCTTATTCCAACACCTTTATATCCTGCCCACGGCAATTGAAGCACGCGGTATACCGAACCCATCTCTCGGGTCAACCATTCGTGAATCCATTTCCCTTTTTAAACTGATACCACAATAGGTTTCGGAGCCAAACCTCGATATTACCTTTCTAACAAGCTAAGATCAAATATGCTCGTACTCATTAATGACTCAAGTGATCATTTCGATTATAACACACCACACTGGTGATATGACACCTGAACACTGGCCTAAGCCGCGACGAGCACAACACAGGCTCCAATAAGAATGATCTGAACACACTCGAATCATGACAACAGACTCACATAAAGAGCTATAATTCAAATTCCTCAATACCATCACAACACATAACTGAGATCTCGTCTCACATCATAGAATTAGGGTAACTGAATCCTCATCGAAAGGTCATAACACCACGTGGCCTTGCCACAGCTCCTGATTCTATCCAAAGACTATTACTCCTAAAGCACCTCAAGTGACCATGCTCAGAACGGTCAGCCACACACATATTTAGGTCCGAACTCAAGAAATCAATCACACCTAGGTGATACAATTGATATACGCTATCAAATCCTGAAAGGACACATCTGATGTGCTATTCCCCGAGCGATACCTAATACGGACTATTCCTCAGAAGCTAGGAAGTATTGTATACAAAGTAACATATTGGAAGCTATATTTTCCACATCACACTGTTGCGGCGCGCAACCCGTTCCAATAACATACCCGTGGCAGCGTTCCACCCAATCCAGATACTATACATGTGGCGGCATGCCACCCGATCCTGATACCATACATGTGGCGGCGTGCCACCCAATCCAAATACTATACCTATGGCGGCATGCCACCCGATCCACGAATACATCTAGGAAGGGAAATGCACATCGAGTCAAGTTGCTCATTGCAACAAACATATATATATATAGTCTCAAGCTTGGCCGCATGAAATGCATCCGACAAAGTTCCTCAATACTGGAGTTGAATCAATGGTAGATACCTCTACACTGACATTCGCCACGAAGTCCCAACTGACAAAGCAATACCTACCAGCCGTCCGCTGGCCCTAGGGTACATCTACCCTGCTGGAGCATGATCTGATGCACTCTGCCACGCAGTTGTGACATTTTCCTAACATAGTCCATATCACATTAGTCTAGACAACCTGACTTGTGACAACTAGTCTGCAATCATATATCATTATTCAAATTCGTCATATCAAGTAACGAGAGAGCCACTAGGGCTTCCAATTACCAATAACCACTAAACGGTTTTGATACACACGACATACCACCACTGCATAGGCGGATTAAGAGAACTTCTAGTTTCAAACACATATATAACACATGAATCATTATGACTGATTCCACACTCCACCGTACGAATACATAACACACATCAAGAATTCATTCATACCACATAAGCCATTCAGATATCTCCTTATGCCCTTTACAACTCAATCATCATTGTCAATCCAACAAGAGGATACCACCACACCACTAGATATTATCAGTTTATATTACCTGGCCCTTTTGACCATATACTCTGCCGAATTACTAGAATAGCAGTACCATTTTCCTCAATCACCAGGAAGCTTGATTCACAGATTATCTGTAGCTGCCCACATTGCTTGGGGATTTTTATGACTTCCCATATATTATGAACTGATCTCAAAACCCTGAACATGCCATTATCGTCTTTTCATAACACATCGCACATACCATTCTACACCAAGATACATGGAGAATTTCTATCCCTCTCCTACGCTGCAAACATCGACGCACTCAACTAGTCAAGGACCTTTATGATCCCATATAGAAGAAAAATCATTACATATTCCGCGTTTCGCATACCGACAGGAATATACTTATTTTCAAAACCATGATAAAACACATCACAACTCTTTCTTCCCATTCATTGCATAAGCTTAACTGCCAGGACTGAGTCTTTTTACCCACACCGAGCTATGCAACTGCCAGCACATCAAGAGCTTTGTTGCACCATATCTGCAAGACTCATTACTTCGAACACACACCAGGAGTTACTCATGAGCTTTTCATACTGTTCCAGTTTATTATCATCTTTAATTTAATATTCTCCTTCACTGGAGGATCACAATACCTCAACTCAGGTTACCATACGAGACTCATACACAAGACCACGCGGTGTAAGGCTCACAGGCCGCTGAATACTCCCTCAGATGTTTCCCAGAAGTACCACAATCTACAACAGTTTACCTTGAAGAACTTCCTGCAGTTTTGAATTTGTTATCATTACCTTCCAATACGGATACATAGAATCCCATCATTCACGTAATATAACACAAGTCTTGATCTCTTCTAATGAAACCACCATCTTTAGCCGCATGCACCACCTTAATACACGTGACCGTTATAAGCAAAATCTTGAACAACGCAAGACTATTCTCGGTCGTCATTCACCCTTATTCAGTTATCATTCAACTGTCTTATTAAACAGAACCACTCGTGCCTTGTTAGAACTCTGACATCGCAGAACATGATTACATTCAGATATAATTAGCTACCTATCTTTTCTATACACCGAACATTCTTTACCAACATAAGTTCAAAACATTCTAGTATTTCTTCACATCTACGAAGCACCATAACCTTTATCAAAATTTCCCAACATACCCAGAGACAGGATCAACATAGCACACAACAGTGCAATTAGTTAATCAATAACAACCTCCCCAACTTGGCTCGGAGCCATACACCCAAGCATTTTCAGCCACTCATAGCATTCTTACTCAAATGATGCCACAATGTTCTAGTTAGATTAAACTCAAGTCATTTACAAGCTTCGGCAGAGATTCGAATCATCACACATCTTAACTCTTTTGCAACTCTCGCATTTATACACACACCATTTAAGCCTATTCTCCAGGTGACAAAATTATTTTCTAAGCCCCAAATTTTCCAGAAATTTCGATAGAGTTTCCTCTGCAATTTGGCCTATCCACCTGCCAGCGAATCACCAAAATCATCCTAACAATACATCCGTAACTCGACAAGACATCACAATGTATATCAACAACATAAATCTCAATACTACACAATTATATCATCAGCATTAGTACATGAACATGCGCTGCACCTGCTCAAATCATAACACATATACCTTTCACCATGATACACCTAGCACAACCAATTCAGTTTTCTTGAGTTTGAACTCATACTACCACACGTAGTGCACTTTACATTTCCGCTAAGAGGCAATGAACATATTTCTCACGCCCATAGCTAGGGCTACATATCAAATCACAATAAGAACCGAATACCTTACAGCTCTCCCATTATCAAACTGCCATTTTCACAATTAAGATCAATACCGATCATATGAACTTCATAATACCGGCTCGAAAAATTAGCACCTTGGTGCTCAAGCCATAGACAAGGATTTGGCCTCAAGTCCTCCAGACAGGCCCAACATGAACTCATAGAGATTATATCTCGTCCCTCAATTGGGGAATCATAAGCCATCAAGGCAAATTTATCACTAAGCACTCGAGTGCGCACATCAACGTGCAGGAGGAATTTCAAGAATTACATCTCAAGCTGAATCAAACACGCACGATAAGAATTCCAAGAATTTGAAACTTTCCTAAAGGTTTGCAGCCTCCCGAGGATAAGTACAGACGTCCCCGTACCGATCCACGAGACTCTACCAACCGGCTCATGACTCGCGAGACCTGTTAACCTAGGCTCTGATACCAACTTGTCACGACCCAAACCCTAGTCGTGATGGCGCCCAACACAATGCTAGGCGAGCCCGACCATATTATCCCTTAAACCAGCCAGTTATTAATCAAATTAAACTTAAACAGTAAATGATCATATCAGGTGATAAGCAAAATGTAAAAGCATACAAAATTATGTCCCAACCATATCGTGGTGTCACGAGACTGAGCCTCTACAGAATAACATCCTAATACAAACAAGTCTAGGCAAAAGAAATCAACAAGATGATAAAAGAAGGAGAGAATAGGCTCTGCGGACGCTGGCAGCTACCTCGTAGATCAACAGCTACAATGTCTCAACTGCTCTCGGGCACCTGTGGATCTGCACAGAAAGTACGGAGGAGTGGGGTGAGTATATTTCAACTCAGTGAGTTGCAATAATAAACGACAACTGAAAGTAAGAAATCCTGTACTATTACTAAACAGTTCTAAGGCAACCCTCACAAGTAAGTCATCACTACAGTGGTAATTCGATCACTAGTCCACACCTATCTCGTTAAGGTCCCACACTGACTAAAAATCCCCTATCATACCACAATGATGTACAGCCATCTCCATGTATATGTGTCTCCAAGGCATAAGTATCTAGTAAGTATAATGCTGCGGCGTTCAGCCCGATCCAATATATATATATATATATATATATATATATATATGTATGTATACTGCTGCGGCGTGCAGCCCGATCCAATATACATACTGCTGCAGTGTGCAGCCCGATCCAATATATATACTGCTGCAGCGTGCAGCCCGATCCAATATATATACTGCTGCGGCATGCAGCTCGATCCAATATGTATATTGCTGCGGCGTGCAGCCCGATCCAATATGTATACTGTTGCGGCGTGCAGCCCGATCCAATATATATATATATATATATATATATCAAGGGAGCTTCCACCCTAAGTAATTCATCTCTCACGGTACGCATCTAGTGCTGGCTCTTAACAAGCTATTCAGCTAGCTTCACGGCTGAGTGTAAGTTTTTGCAACACGATATAAGGGTTACCTAGCTCTACAGGTCCCCTAATGCTCTACAGATCGGCACAAGGCCCCAAACATGGCTACCGGCCCAATTGCACAATTATAATCTTATTATTAGTCATACTACACATTATAATATTAGCCGGGAAAGACCAAGTCCATGTCCCCAATGTCAATGTCACCACGCCCGTCACAATACGCGTGTCTCATCTCAGCATAGCACTGTGAAGTGCTAGTACTGAGTTTCAAACCCTCAGTACATTATTTACTACTACCACTCACCTCGAACCGGTAGAAACCTCAGTCCGCCTTGTGCTTTCCTCGCCAATCAAACTCCTCGGATGCCAAGTCTGCGCAAAATCAATGATAATACATCAATATATGCTCAATTCACGCAACCCATATGAAATAACCCAAATTCGCATCAAAACCCACAAAGTTGTCAAAACCCGATTTTTGGTGAGCTTCTCGAAAAATTATAAAAGTTACATATTTGGAACCCTCGTCTCAATACGAGTCTAGGCATATCAAATTTACCAAATTCGGACTCCATTTGCCCGCTCAAAACGGTATTTTTCTACAATTTTAGGCCTAGGGCTAAAACCCACATTTAATCCTCCATTTTCATAGAAATAATCCATGATTTCATGATAAAAGCGTGTAATTAAACCACGAATTACCTCCGACAACATCCCGATGATCTCCCAGCTATTTCCCTTCACTTCCTCTCTCTAGGCTTCAAAAATGGGGGTTCATGAAATTAAACCCGTAAGTGAAATGTTTCTGGTTTTAATTCACTGCCTGGGCCATATACACTACGCGTTCGCGTTCAATACCACGCGTTCGCGATGCCCAGCTCCGGATTAACCTTCGCGAACGCGACCTCCCCAACGCGGTCGCGATGCACTAGCTCCCAGCCGTCTAATTTTCCTTCTACGCATTCACGGTAGCCCCCACGCGAATGCGATGCACACCCTCACAACCCTACGCGAACGCGAAACCCTGAATGCGATCGCGAAGCTCAAGAATCCTGGCCTACGCAAACGCGATAACCTGTCTCGCGATCGCGATGCTTGACTCGCCTGGACTTTGCGAATGCGGCCCATTCCACGCGAACGCGAAGGCTTGGATTTTGCCCAGTGATCTGCAATTTTTCTGCAGATTTTTAAGTTCCAAAAGTGCCGGATGATGGTCCGGATTCACCCCGGGGACCCCGGGACCCCAACGAAAACCACCAACATACTCCAAAACACGATACGAACTTGTTCCAAGCATAAAAACATCATCTTAAACATCAAAATCACCAATTACACATGGATTCAAGCCTAAGTTTCTTCAAAACTTCTGAAACCGACATTTGACCAAAAACCCGACCAAACGACCTCCGAATGACCTGAAATTTTGCAGGCACATCCAAAATCACCTAACGGAGCTATTGCAACTGTTGGAATTCCGTTCCGACTCCCGGATCAAAATCTCACCTACCGTTCGGATTTCGCCAAAACTCAACTTTAGCCAATTCAAGCTTAAATCTACTCCGGACCTCCAAATTCACTTCCGATCGCTTTCCTAGCTCATAAATGACCTCCCGGAGCTGACCGAATTATCAAAATTCGATTCCGAGCTCTCTAACTCACAAGTAAATGTCCAGTTGACTTTTCCCAACTATTCCTTCTTCTGAGAGACTTTTTGTCTCATTTCCAACTAAACTCAACCCGAATTGACTCAAACTCGCCAAACATGCATATTGAAACATTAACAAGCATTTAACAGGGATAACGAGGTGATAACTCACATGATGACGGGCCGGGTCATCACACCTAATAACTAAAACGATGTCACATAATTGAATTAATTTGAGCAGTTGGCAATATCAATCCAAGGGTCATGGTTAAATGACCATTTAATGAAAACGATGTCGTTTATGGGCCAATTGAATATGAGCCATTGGTACATTTAATCCAATAGTCTTAGATCAATCAGAGCTTTTAAATACATACAACATTATACATTATTTCATTATAACCCATCATCTCTAACCCTCAAAACCTAGCTGCCCTGATATGCTCTCCACCATCGCTGGAAACCTAGCGGCGGTGGTTTGTCATCTCTTCTACTCAGGCCACCATGAACACCTTTTGGCCTACTCATTCTCCTCTTTCACCCTCCCCTATCAACTTCCTCAAAAAACCCCTGAAAAACCTCAAATAATCCAAAAGGTGTCGCCGGAACCCTACTCCGGCGACCACCACTTATGAGCTAGAGTTTGCCTTTAATACCCCTATGATCGCCTCCTCATCCTCTTTAACCCCACCTAGATATTTTTCCTTGAATAAGCCCCAAACCTTTCAAATATTGAAAAATATGTCACCGAAACCCTACTCCGGTGAACACCCCTAGTCCAAAAACTACCCTGTTAAACCCATAGCCCTAGTATGCCTATTTCCTAAGAGTCTTTTTCACAAAAAGACTCTAGGAGTCTGCCTGAGGAACAAAAATCCAAGAAATAACTCCTGAACTTCCAATGTTCTGGAAATCAAGAAAAGTGAAGAAAAAATAAAGAAAAAGAAAACAGAAGAAAGAAAGAAAGAAAAGAAGAAACAAGAATCGAAAAGCTAAGTGTTCTAATCCTGGTTTTTCTATTTGCATGTCTCTTTGCTTTCTTGATTTTTTCTATTTCTTCTATTGCATGTCTCCTGAACTTCCTGATTGTTCTATTTGTTCTATCACATGCCTATTTGCCTTCTGATCTAGCTTAGATATGAATAACATGGTAGCTTTGTGATCTTTTCTACTTAGGAATCAGATGGCTATAGTCTTCTTCTCTGATAAAAGTTCTTAGTTAAAAATAGCATATTTTGTTGTTCATAGCCGCACTTAGATTTCTAGGGTTTTTACTTGATAAGATCGAAATTAGTAATCAAGTATTCTGTTGATTAGATTCTACCTATGATTAATTTGTTCCTTGAATCTCGTTAATTGAGTACTTAGACCTAATTTGACTATATCTGTAAAACTGTCTATTGCTGGCTATTTTTGCAATTTGATTTTGACTTTGATTTCTAATTGATAAGGGGTTAAATGAGTAAATAAAAGGAAAATACAGGGCTAAGAGGGAAAGGATAATTGGTAAATTGTAAATAAACTATGGGGTTAAGGGTATAAAAGGGAATGCTGCCTGGTTCGTGGGTAAATGCCTAAAAAATAAGGGGTATTCCAGGCACAAATAAAGGGTAAATAAGTAGAAATTGAAAGGAAGCGAGGGTAACATGGATAATTAAGGTTATTCGAATAATATAGATGCCACTAGAACCTTCTAGTGGGGGTTCTAGTGAATTTACGATTAAACTAGGTTTATTAATCTTAAAATAATTCATAAGATAAGGGTGAGAAATTAGAATATTAATTTCAAAATTTCCTCTCATTTTGTTCTATAAATAGGCTTCCTTAGGCCACATTTAATAAGTTTTGAAGTTGGGAAGTTTGAAAAATTCAAAAGTTTTGCAACTCTAGGGTTCGAAAATTTCTCAAAGGGTTTAAAAGTTCAATTTCATAATACTACTACTGTTCTATTGGTTTTTTATTCAAGTTCGAGTGAAAATCTCTTGAGTTCTGGTGTTTTCATCTATTATTCTTGTCACGACCCCAAATCCGGTCGTGATGGCGCCTAGCACATTGCTAGGCCAACCTGACCAGTCAATAACAATGCCGGAGCTAGGAGCTCGCTTTATCCCATTTAAGCATATCAAAACATGAAACAACAGTGATACATATATCGAAAACGGGGAACCAAGTCCCAAAATATACTAACTCCCATAGACCGCAGGGTCAAGATCCATGAGCCTCTAAAGAACATAAGTGTAATAAAGTTTACAACAAACTCAGTGCGTAAAGGAAAGACAACAAGATAAGAAATGACAGCTAGAAGGGGAGTCAGGTCCTGCGGACGCTGCAGCTACCTCGACTATCCCGCACAATGCCTCCGAGCGGCTACCGAATCAGGTCTGCTGAAAGGTACCTGGATCTGCACACAAGGTGCAGGGAGTAAAGTGAGTACTGCCAGACTCAGTGGTAATAAATAGGAGTAAGACAGCGCAGATAAGAAATCCGCAATAAAGCACTATGTAAAGTTGTAATCAATTACCCTGTCACAGAATCAACATCAACTGTACTTGTACCAACAAGTACCAGCAAAATAGTATAACAGCTATCATATGTAGCTAAATGCAATGCAATGCATGATATGACCGCTACGGTGCGTAGCCCGATCCAATTTGGGTACCCGTGCTCATTGTGGGGGTTCAGACTCCGGAGGGGTTCCTACAGCCCAAGCACAATATTACTGCGGCGTGCAGTCCGATCCAACATATATACCGCTACGGCGCGCAACCCGATCCACTACTAGTCAGCTAATATGCAAATACAGCCTCGCAGGCTCAAAAGTAGTTTTTGAAAACTCTTTTATCATTTTCAGTTGAAAACAGTAATATCAAGTTCCAGAGGTTGGAAATAGCATGATAACAGAAATAGCTACGGACTGGTAGTAAACTAGCATGTCACTATCACAAGACAATGATAACGATCCTCGCGGGATCCAATAACTGGCTCACAGCCCACAAGTATACTCAACCGTCCAAGAAGGAGGTTCAACGGCTCAAGAGTAGCCAATATCACAATATAGTATGCAACCATCCGAGGAGGAGGTTCGACGGCTCAAGAATAGCCTAATATCATAACACAGTATCAACAAGTCGGACTAAGCCATAGTCCCCAATCACAATCGACCCCGCACTCACAAGAGAGTACGTGTCTCGCCGCTATACAACGTCACAAAGTGGTATACCGGGGTTTCGAACCCGCCGGTCATCACCCACATCTATTACTCACCTCAATACGGCGCGACGACTACTCCGCAATGCTCTTGCCACGAGAATCAAGCTTCGCACGCATAGAATCTGATCAAATACAGTAGAAACACAACAAATTAGGCCAATGGGACGACACCCAATCAATATAACTCAATTTACATCAAAATTCCCAAAGTTGCCAAAACCCGACTTTCGAGTACGCTTCTCGAAAAAATGCAAAAGTCACATATTCGGAATCCTCATCTCGATATGAGTCTAGGCATATAAAATTTACCAAAATCGGACTCCATTTGCCTACTCAAATAAGTGTTTTTCTTTAATTTTTGGCCTAGGGCTCAAACCCACCTTTAATCTTTCATTTACAGAGATTTAGCAAAGGATTTCATGTTAAAATGATGTAATTAAGCCACAAAACTTACCTCTGACGAAACCCCGATGATTTCCTAGCAATCTCCCGTCAATACCTTCTCTTGGAACTCAAAAATGGAGGTTTTGGATGTTAAACCCGCGACTGACCAGTTCTGGTATATTAATTCACTGACTGCCAGGCGACCCTATGCGATCGCAGCCCCAGGCTCGCGATCGCTATGAACAAATTCACCATGCTCCAAAATTACTCTACGCGATCGTGACATACCCTACGCGATCGCACTGCTTCATGCCTCAACACTACGCGATCGCGTGAATCCACCCGCGATCGCACTGCTTTGAATCCCAGACCTACGCGATCGCACACAAGACATCGCGATCGCGATGCATCCCGTCATAACCTTACACGATCACATACTCTCCCTCGCGATCGCAAAGCTCTCAATTCTCCTCTTACGCGATCGCATTCAAAGCTTTGCGATCGCGAAGCATAAAAATTCTCTGCACTTATTGCAGCAGAAACAGCAGTGCCTTTGGCACAAATTGGTCCGTTTGGACCCTCGAATTCATCCCGAGGCCCCCGGGACCCCAACGAAAACCACCAACATACTCCAAAACACGATACGAACTTGTTCCAATCATAAAAACACCATTCTAAACATCAAAATCACCAATTACACACGGATTCAAGCCTAAATCAAAACTTTCCGAATTACACATTCGATCAAAAACCTGACCAAACGACGTCCGAATGACCTGAAATTTTGCGGACATATCCAAAATCACATAACGAAGCTACAGGATTTGTTGGAATTCCATTTCGACCCCCGGATCAAAATCTCACCTACCGTTCGGATTTCGCCAAAATTCAACCTTAGCCAATTCAAGCCTATTTATACACAGGACCTCTAAATTCAATTCCGATTGCTCCCCTAAGTCACAAATCACCTCCCGGAACTAACAGAATCATCAGAATCCGATTCCGAGCCCTCTAACTAAATATTCAACTCCAGGTTGACTTTTCATGTTCAAGTTCCCTTCAAAAAGGCTATATGCCTCATTTTCAATTCAATTCACTCCTAACTCACCCGATAGACTGTAACACTGATATTAAAGCATAAAACATGTAATTAAAACATAACGGGGTGGTAATTCCCATGACGACGGGCCAGGTCGTCACATTCTCCCCAACTTAAACAAATGCTCGTTCTCGAGCGTACCAGAGTGGTACTAGAAGCAACTCAATAGCTGAATGACCTTACCAAGCATATATTCGGGCGATCACACGTCACCCTATCTCTCATAAGCCTGAAAACCATATAACTGAAATCTCACAGACCATCTGAACCATAAACCATATTGCACTTTCCGAAATCATATACCAATTGCTAATCCCATGCCTATACTCAGGATACACTAGAATCCACTGCAATAACTCACACTCACCACTCCGGGTGAGATCATATGATGTATCAAACAACCCAATCACTCGAGACAATAGTCTCTAATCACAATAATTTCCCACGATAACCAAATACCAACTGAAAAACCTTTTTCATTAGATAGAGTCTTTTTGTTCCAACAACTTCATATCATGCCCACGGCAACCGAACACGCGATATATCGAACCCATCTCTCAGGTTAACCATTCATGAATCCATTTCACTTTTAACTGATACCACAACAGATTTCAGACCCAAATCTCGGTATTACCTTTCTAACCCACCGACATTACATATGCTCGCTCTCCATAATGACTCAAAATGATCATTTCGATTATAACACATGCACTGATGATATGTCACCTCAACACCGGCCTAAGCCATGACGAGCACAACACAAGCTCCAATAGAGACATCCGAACATACTCAAATCATGACAACTGTCTTCAACAAGAGAGCTGTAATTCAATTCCTTTGTGCCATCATAACATAGAACTGAGATCGCGTCTCGCATTATAGAAATAGAGTACATGACTCCTTCTCGAAAGGTCATAACATCACGTGTCCTTTCCACGACTCATGATTCTATCCAAACACTATTACTCATGAAGCACCTCAAGTTACCAAGCTCAAAACGGTTAGCCACGCATAGATCTAGGTCTTGAACCCAAACAATCAACCTCACCCACGACGAAACAATTAACGTATGCTATCCAATCCTAAAAGAACACAACCGATGTGCCATTCACCAAGCGATACTCAATACGGACTTTTCCTCAGAAGTCAGGAAGTATTGTATACCAGGTAGCAGATAACTAACTATATTTTCACAATATTTCGTTGCGGCGTGCAACCCGCTCCAATGACATACCCGTGGCGGCGTGCCACCCGATCCAGATACCATACATGTGGCAGCGTGCCACCCGATCCACATATAGAACCCTCGCCAAAGAAATGCGCGTCGAGTCAAGTTGCTCATTATAGTAAACATATATAGCCTCAAGTTCGGCCACAAGAAATGCATCCGACAAAGTTCCTCAATACTAGAACTAAATCAATGGTAGAAACCTCTGCACTGATATCCGCTACGAAGGCCCAACTGACAAAGCAATACCCACCAGCCGTCCGCTGGTCCTGAGGTACAACTACCCCGCTGGAGCATACTCTGATTTACTCTGCCACACAGTTGTGACATTCCTCTGATATAGTCCATATCACATTAGTCTAGACGACCTGACTTATAACAACCAATCTTCAATCATATGTCATTATTCAAATTCGTCATATCAAGTTGATAGAGTGCCATTAGGGCTTCCGATTTCCAATAGATACAAAATGGTGTCGATACACATGACATACAACCACTGCATAAGCGGACTAACGAGAACTTCAAGTCTCCAACACATATATAACACATGAATCATTATGCCTGCTTCCGTACTTCACCGTACGATTACGTAACGCACCTCAAGCGTCTATTCATACCGCGATAGACATTCAGAAATTTCACTATGTCATCAACGACTCAATTATTACAGTCGATCCAACGGGATAATACCACCATACCACTAGATATTATCAGGTCACATTACCTTGTCCTTTTGGACCATATTCACTGCCAATTTACTAGAGTAGCAGTACCATTTTCCTTAATCACCAAAAAGATTGATGCTTATGTCATTTGCAGCTGCCCGCGCTGCTCAATAATTTTAATGACTTCTCATATATTATGAGCTGATCTCAAAACCTTGAATATGCCATTATCAACTTTTATAACACATCGCATATACAATACCACACTAAGACAACAGGGAAATTCATATCCATTTCCTTCGCCGCAAACATCGGCGCACTCAACTAGTCAAGGACTTTCATGATCTCATACAGGGAGAACTCGTTATACATTCCTAGCTTTGCATACCAACAGGAAAATTTCACTCATCTTCAAACCACGGTAAACACATCATAAATTCTTTCTCCTAATTACATTGCATAAGTTAAACTACCAGGACTGAGTCCTTATACCCAATATCGAGTTACAGAACTGCCAGTGCTCAAAAGCTTTATTGCATAATATCAGCAAGACTCATTACTTTAACCACATACCAGGAATTTAATTGTATTCCTTATCATACCGTTTCGGTTTATTAGCAAGTTGCTCCATTTACCCAAACTTCCCTTTTTGATTCATCTTTAATTTAATATTAGCCCTTACTGTAGCACCATAATACATCAACTCATGTTACCACACGAGTCTCGCACATAAGACCACATGGTCTAAGACCCGTAGGTCACTTAATACTCTCTCAATGTTTCCCAGAAGTACTACATTCTACAATACTTTATTTTGAAGAACTTCTTGTGATTTTGAATTCATTATCATTACCTTCTAATACGGATTACATAGAACCCCATCATTCACATAATATAATACAAGTCTTGATCTCTTATAACGAAACCACCGTCTTTAGCCATATGCACAATCTTAAGACACCTAACTGTTACAAGCAAAATCTTAAACACCGTAAAACAATTCTCTCGGGCGTCATTTACCCTTATTAAGATGTAATTCAACTGTCTTATTGAACAGAACCACTCGTGGAACTCTGACACTGCAGATCATGATTACATACGGATACAATTAGCTATCTTTCTTTTCTATACACCGAACATTCTTTACCAACACAAGTTCACAACATCCTAGTATTTCTTCACATCTACGAAGCACCATAACCTTTATCAAGATTTTTCCCGCCATACCTAGAGACAGAACCAACATAGCACACAACAGTGCAATCAGTTAATCAATAACAACTTGGCTTGGAGCCATACATCTAAGCATTTTTAGCCATTCATAACATTCTTACTCAAATGATGCCACAATGTTCTAGTTAGATTAAACTCAAGTCATTTATAAGATTCGGCGGAGATTCGAACCATCAGAAATATTAACTCTCTTGCAATTCTTGTATTCATTCACACACAACAGTTAAACCCATTCTTTAGGTGACAAAAATCTTTCTAAGTCCCAAATTTTTCAAAATTTTCGGCAGAGTTTCCTTTGTAAATTGGCCTATCCACCTGCCAGAGAATCACCAAAACCAGCCTAGCAATACATTCACAACTCGACAAGACATCACAATGCATATCGACAACATTAGTCTCAATACTACACAAATCATATTATAATAATTGTTACATGAACATGCGCCGTACCTGCTCGAATCATAACACATATCAAATACCTTTCATTTATACATGAGAATCAACCCACCTACTTCGCCCCAATTTAGCATTTCAGCACAATACCTTCCACCAGGATACACATAGCATGATCACTTTAGTCTTCCTGAGTTTGAACTCGTTCCACTACACATAAGGCACTTTACCTTCCAATTAAGAGATACGATAATTATTCACCATGCCCATAACTCGGGGCTACGCGACATATTAGATAAGAGTCGAACAATTTAACAGCTCATCCATGAGTAAGCCTCCCTAATACTCCACAGATCGGCACAAGGCCCCAAACATGGCTACTAGCCCAAATACATATATATAAGCCCAGTCTCAGTCATTATACACCTTAATCTATCAATCGGGAAGGACCAAGTCCAAATCCCCAGTCACAATACCACCACGCTCGTCACATGACGCGTGTTCCATCTCAGCATAGCACCGTATAGTGCAAATACGGGGTTTCAAACCCTCAGTACATTATCTATTGCCACCACTCACAAAATCAGCACCTCAATGCTCAAGTCATAAACAAGGTCCAGCCTCAAGTCATCCCGACCGGCCCAACATGAACTCACAGAGATTATATCTCGCCCCTCACTCGGGGAAATCACAAGCCATAAGGCAATTATATTACTGAGTGCTCGATACGTACACAGACGTGTGGAAGGAATTTCAAAAATTATATCTCAAGCTGAATCAAGTACGCACGATAAGGATTCCAATAAGTGTGAAGTGTTTCCTAAAGGTTCGCAGCCTCCCGAGGATAAGTACAGGCGTCCCCGTACCGATCCACAAGACTCTACCAACCGGCACAAGACTCATGAGGCCTAGCAAACCTAGGCTCTGATACCAACTTGTCACGACCCCAAATCCGGTCGTGATGGCGCCCAACACATTGCTAGGCCAGCCTGACCAATCAATAACAATGCCGGAGCTAGGAGCTCGCTTTATCCCATTTAAGCATATCAAAAGATGAAACAACAGTGATACATATATCGAAAACAGGGAACCAAGTCCCAAAATATACTAACTCCTATAGATCGCAGGGTCAAGAGCCATGAGCCTCTAAAGAACATAAGTGTAATAAAGTTTATAACAAACTCAGTGCGGAAAGGAAAGACAACAAGATAAGAAATGACAGCTAGAAGGGGAGTCAGGTCCTGCGGACGCTGCAGCTACCTCGACTATCCTGCAAAACGCCTCCGAGCGGCTACCGAATCAGGTCTGCTGAGAGGTACCTGGATCTGCACACAAGGTGCAGGGAGTAAAATGAGTAATGCCAAACTCAGTGGTAATAAACAGGGGTAAGACAGCACAGATAAGAAATCCGCAATAAAGCACTATGTAAAGTTGTAATCAAATACCCTATCACAGAATCAACATCAACTGTACCTGTACCAACAAGTACCAGCAAAATAGTATAACAACTATCAGATGTAGCTAAATGCAATGCAATGCATGATATGACCGCTACGGCGCGTAGCCCGATCCAATTTGGGTACCCATGCTCACTATGGGGGTTCAGACTCCGGAGGGGCTCCTACAGCCCAAGCATAATATTACTCCGGCGTGCAGTCCGATCCAACATATATACCGCTGCGACACGCAGCCCGATCCACTACCAGTCAGCTAATATGCAAATACAGCCTCGCAGGCTTAAAAGTAGTTTTTGAAAACTCTTTTATTATTTTTCAGTTGAAAACAGTAATATCAAGTTCCAGAGTTTGAAAATAGCATGATAACAAAAATAGCTACGGACTGGTAGGAAACTAGCATGTCAATATCACAAGACAATGATAACGATCCTCGCAGGATCCAATAACTGGCTCACAGCCCACAAGTATACTCAACCGTCCAAGAAGGAGGTTCAACGGCTCAAGAGTAGCCAATATCACAATATAGTATGCAACCATCCGAGGAGGAGGTTCAACGGCTCAAGAATAGCCTAATATCATAACACAGTATCAACAAGTCGGACTAAGCCATAGTCCCCATTTACAATCGACCCCGCACTCACATGAGAGTACGTGTCTCGCTGCTATACAGCGTCACAAAATGGTATACCGGGGTTTCAAACCCGCTGGTCATCACCCACATGTATTACTCACCTCAATACAGTGCGACGCCTACTCCGCAATGCCCTTGCCACGAGAATCAAGCTCCGCACGCGTAGAATCTGATCAAATACAGTAGAAACACAACAAATTAGGCCAATGGCACGACACCCAATCATGCAACTCGATTTACACCAAAAATGGCAAAGTTGCCAAAACCCTACTTTCGGTACGCTTCTCGAAAAATTACAAAAGTCACATTACATATTCGGAATCCTCATCTCGATACGAGTCTAGGTATATAACATTTACCAAAATTGGACTCCATTTGCCCACTCAAATTAGTATTTTTCTTCAATTTTAGGCCTAGGGCTCAAACCCACCTTTAATCTTTCATTTACAGAGATTTAGCCTAGGATTTCATGTTAGAATTATGTAATTAAGCCACAAAACTTACCTCCGACGAAACCCCGATGATTTCCTAGCAATCTCCCGTCAATACCTTCTCTTGGAACTCAAAAATGGAGGTTTTGGGTGTTAAACCCGCGACTGACCAATTCTGGTATATTAATTCACTGACTGCCAGGCGACCCTATGCGATCGCAGCCCCAGGCTCGCGATCGCGATGAACAAATTCACCAGGCTCCAAAATTACTCTACGCGATCGCGACATACCCTACGCAATCGCACTGCTTCATGCCTCAACACTACGCGGTCGCGTGAATCCACCCGCGATCGCACTGCTTTGAATCCCAGACCTACGCGATCGCACACAAGACATCGCGATCGCGATGCATCCTGTCATAACCTTACGCGATCGCATACTCTCCCTCGCGATTGCAAATCTCTCAATTCTCCTCTTACGCGATCGCATTCAAAGCTTCGCGATCGCGAAGCACAAAAATTCTCTGCACTTATTGCAGCAGAAACAGCAGTGCCTTTGGCACAAATTGGTCCGTTTGGACCCCCGAATTCATCCCGAGGCCCCCCGGGACCCCAACGAAAACCACCAACATACTCCAAAACACGATACGAACTTGTTCCAATCATAAAAACACCATCCTAAACATCAAAATCACCAATTACACACGGATTCAAGCCTAAATTCCTTAAAACTTTCCGAATTACACATTCGATCAAAAACCCGACCAAACGATGTCCGAATGACCTGAAATTTTGCGGACATATCCAAAATCACATAATGAAGCTATAGGAATTGTTAGACTTCCATTTCGACCTCCGGATCAAAATCTCACATGCCGTTCGGATTTCACCAAAATTCAACCTTAGCCAATTCAAGCCTATTTCTACACCGGACCTCCAAATTCAATTCCGATTGCTCCCCTAAGTCAAAAATCACCTCCCGGAACTAACCGAATCATCATAATCCAATTCCGAGCCCTCTAACTAAATAGTCAACTCCATGTTGACTTTCCTTTTTTAAGTTCCCTTCAAAAAGGCTATATGCCTCATTTTCATTTCAATTCACTCCTAACTCACTCGATAGACTCTAACACTGATATAAAAGCATAAAACATGTAATTACAACATAACGGGGTGGTAATTCCCGTGACGACGGGCCGGGTCATCACAATTCTGTGCTGATATTGGTTACTGAAGCAGTTTGCTCTTTGGTTTTCCTTGAGAAGCTGTCTGGTTTAAGTTTTGGTATCGATTCAGTTACTGTGTGTTGCTGCGAATCTGATGGTTATTGCTTGCTAAAGTCATGTCATTTCTGATCTTCTTTCTCTATTTGCCTTAGACTCATTGAGTTTATTTCACCTTTTTCCAGGTACACTTCTGAACTTTGAAGATGTAATCAGAATTTTTGAAGATATGAAACTACTCGACAAGTTTACTAGCTTCCAATCCTGTTTACTTTATAGATGTAGAACTCTATAGATTCATATATAATTTGTTAGGTTAATTGTATGTATAAATTGGACTATGGACTGTACGTATTGTGGATTTGAACTAATAACTCCTTGCAGTAATTTAGTTTAGATATTCATGAAGTAGATCAGTAGAAAACAAGTCACATAGATTATGGATTAGAAAACTTGTTAAAGCCTATATAATTGAGACTTTTAGATCTTCATTTGTTATTAAACCAGGAAATGTAATACAAAAAAATGAAATGCATTTGTTAGCTTAAATTCTGTATCAACAGTTAATAATTTGAAAAAGTATGAGTTAGTTAGATTAAAATTTCGTCAATGGCCTTGAATTGTTTAAACTAGTTTAGTTCTAAACTCACGTTAAAACTCAGTATCATGATGTGAAACATGAATTTAAATATGAACGAAATTCAGGCCTTAACTCGAATATGTTTACTGTAGATTTAGTTTAATATTTCCAGTCGAGCAAAACGATAATGTAATTCTGCATCGGAATAATTAGTGTTCCAACTGATAAATAATAGCGCAAATCAATGAATCATGACAGTTAATATACAAATTGTTTAACAACAGAGGTGTCTAACTTGAATAAGTTCATAATAATAATACACGAATTGATAATATGCTACTAAAAAAGATTTGTGTATACATTAATAGCTTAATAACCATATTTGTGTCTGCTCTTCTGGAATTCGTTTATAATCTAGGTTTGATCAGGCAAAAAGGCCCAGATTCAGTAGCCATAGCCCTTTATGCTCATATGAGTAGACCAGTATACACGAACTGGGCTAAGAAGAGCCCAGTGCAAAGCTGTGCATTACCCCTTGCCCGCCTGATTTCAAGGCCCAAATCACATTAAGACTTGAACGTAGAATAAAAGTATAAATTATAATAGGCAGCTTTATTTATTACTTTGGTAAAAACAATAATAGAAAACATAGTACACTATAGGCTTGACCTTTTAAAAATAAATGAGATGAGCCTCGTTAGAAGACAAAAAATACATGGGGCCCTCAATTAACTGTTATAAAACCCTTAGATTCAGAAGGACCGTTTAGCGAATTTCGTGGTCTTTCCCAAAGTAATAAGACAAAGATATTTTAGGCGCGATTTTAACATACCTTTGCACATTTATGTGACCCAAATCTTACTCTCAACAAAGTCGAAATGTATTTAAAGCCACAGGCATATTAGTACGGTATGGTTCAAACATGCATTTTCACGGTGTTGCAATTCCTTAAAATTGATAAAGTGGAATACTAATAATACACATAATTGGAATCTATAGAGAAATCAGATAAAAGCAAATACAACAGTTGAGCGACCGTGCTAGAACCATAGAATTCAGGAATGCCTAACACCTTCTCCCGGATTAACAAAATTCCTTATCCATATTTCTGGTTCGCAGACTATAACAGAGTCAAACTTTCCTCGGTTCGGGATTAAACCGGTGACTTGGTACACCATTATATTCTCAAGTGGCTACTCTGAAAAATTTAAATAACTAATCCCATTCCGACTGTCCTTAAATTGGAAAAACTCCTTTCCCTTCTTTATTATATCCTTTCCCGGGGTGTAGTAAATTAAGCGGGGCTTCATGGTAAAGAAAGAAAAAGGAGGTGTGACAGCTCTGGCGACTCTACTGGGGATAAGAAACCCAGAACTTCGATTCAGGGTTTAAGAATTCGAGCTCAGTTAAATTGCTGTAATTGTTTATATCTGATTTCCTATATGTTCTTGATTAATGTGCTACATGTTTAACGCTTTGATATTACGTGAACTGTATATAAAATTGTGCCGAAAACCCTTCTCTTCTTACCTCCGGGGATGTGATTATTGGTTGAGACTCCCCATTATGTTAGTCTTATACCCAAATAAGAAAAGAGGCTGGACATATTACTAAACCGAACGATCCCGTGTGTCCCCGGTACGTAGCCCCCTCCTCGACTCGAGTCGTCCGCTCGGGTGCACAGTCTAGAACCATAAAACCAGGATATTGAGCCTAGAATTAAGACGATTATTTGCATCATATCTGACTTAGGGGACTCAACACAGGGGTTGGGTCAGTCTAGGATAGGTGACCTAAATATGAAAAGACCAGCATGATTATATGTTGCATTTATTTGTCTTGGACCATTATGTTGACCGGCTAAGAAAAATTGAGGGAGAGAAAAGAGAAAAATAGTAATTGTCGATGTCTAAATACTGTCGAAACTCCATCAAAATTTTGAGGAAATTATTATAAAAATAGTTGGAATAATTCAATTTTGTCTAAATTAAAAAATAGTTGGTCAAAAAATAGTTTGAACGAACTACGCTGGTTTGATTCTCACCACTAGGCGAGATATGTAGACAACCCTTGACGGGTCCATACACACCTTTTTACAAAAACAGCCAAAAAATGCCAATAAATCAGGTGATGCTATTTTGACAAAATAGTCGAATGTCGTGGAATGTTGTTTGTGCAAAAATGACCACTTTTGAGTTTTTACCTAAAATAGCGAGTACAACTTTAAAAATCTTCGATTGAAGTGCTGAAGGGCCGTATTTGCAAAATTGGGACTTTTGTTTTGAAAATTATGAAAATATATTGTCTTTTGGGGTCAAAATAACATGTGATTAAATCACCTTAATAAATGTGCAGGATGAGCATAATGCAAAATGAACCTTTCTCATTAATGAATAAAATCCCTTTGGAGTTACGTCTATAGTGGAATGATTTGGGTTAAGATGGACAAGACAAGGTCAAGAAATATTTGAAAGGTCTTACTGGGTTGCTTGATATTATACCCTGGGGAGACATCATTAGAGCCTTGGTTACCTATTGGGATCCGGCACACAATGTGCTCCATTTCTCGGACTTTGAGCCTACTCCGACACTAGAGGAGATTGCCAGTTATATTGGGAAAGATGAGGTTCCCCTGAAAGACAAATACACGGTTGCTCCAAGAGCTGTTACCGCTCATAGATTCCTAGATTCCTTGAAAATAGCTCGAAGCTTTAATAATGAAGATTTGGCCAATGGGGTTTTCACTATGAATTTCATATACCATAGATATGGTCATATCGGAGGCTTTAATAACCCGGCAAACAAACTATGCAGCAAAGCGAACCGTGCAAAATGGGAGGAACATAGATGTTTTGCTTTGATGGTGGCCTTTTTGGGTTCGATAGTGTTTCCAAGGAAAGACAGAAACATCGATATAAAAATAGCCGGAATTGTCAGTACCCTCACACAGGATAATAGTACTTTGGCTCCTATGATAGTAGCTGATATCTTTCGTGCCCTTACAACTTTTAAAGCTAGAGTAGAATTCTTCGAGGGATGCAATTTGCTATTACAAATGTGGATGATCGAGCACTTGTGCCATCGTCCTCAATTTCTGAGTTATGGGTCTTCAGAAAGAAGTTTCATAGAAGAATTCTACACGAGGATAAAAGGGGTCAAGTTGCCGGAAGGGTTCAAAGGTTAGATCACATACTTCTGCTCTCTTATTGCTAGCCAGATAGAATGGACATTCAGGTGGCTACCTGTCAATGAAATCATAGACATTCTAGCAGAAGGATCGCACTTTCTCTTGATGGGGCTTAAAAGTATTCAACCCTATGCTTCATATCGAGTTTTACGGCAACTCGGAAGATATCCAATAGTGCCAAAAGATGGAGACCTCATCACTTAAGTAATTGAGATTAGTCCTGACGGGCAATTTCCTTAAGCAAAAGTCCGATAAATTTGGAATAAGTGCCAATGCTTGAAATCAGACACTTGTGTAAGGGACCGGTCCAAAGGTAAAGTGTCACCTGGTTACTCCGTGTGGTATAGAAGAGATTGTAAGCATGAAAGACTAGCAAAGAGACCTCACATCCAAGAATTTTCCGAGCTGTCAAAAGATCAATGGGATTGGTTGGCTAAAGAAAATGAATACCGAGCAAAAATCAGCATGCTAGAAAAACAAGTTCAAGATCTCAAGTTCGAAAATAGCGTGCAAGTAGCAACTAGCGAGGGTGAAAAGAAGCAACTGGTTAAAGAAAATGAGGCCCTAAGAGCTCAAAGTCAGAAAATGAGAACAACAACTGAAACCCCTATTCAAAAAGCCCGAGATGAAAAATTGATTGATAATTTGCGGCAAAAAATAAGCAATTATAGTTTTGACCTGGATAAAGCCGAAAAAGAATTAACCAGGGTTCGGAAGCAATTGGCTTGGGATGTAGAAGAAAGGGCCCGTATGATTCAACAGCTGAAGGAAGAACATAATGTCGAAGTTTCTCGGTTGAGGAAAAAGATTATAACTGCTGAGGTTAAAATTAGCAAACAAGTGATAGAGTTTAGTATGGAAAGGGAACATTGCTATATGACCTTGGCACGATTAGAAATGGAACTGTAGCAGCTTCGAGAGAAAAGCCAACAGACTCTGGATGCTCGTGCTGAACAAATAGGGAGGTTACTTCAAGAAAAGGGAATGATTAGAGAAAGGATTCTCAACATTGCTCATTATATCACTCGGAAGTGCCTGATATGTGAAGATATAACCCAGACCACTTTCTTCGCTTCGGCAATGATATTTGTGTAGCAAATAATGGGTGATTTAGAAAAACTCCAAAAGGGACTTGCATATAGGCCCGCGGCGAGACCGAACAATGTCCCGTGGGCACTAGGATCTTTGATGTATTCTTAGGTTAGGCATCCAAGTCTGTCTTTTTCATTTTTCAGCATTATTAATTATCATCTTAGAGTTTATCTCTGTAATCAATGTTGGTTATTAATAAATTTGAAAATCCCAAAAAATATCTGTACTTGTGATCTTTGACTTTCTTTTTCTTTAAACACATATGCGGTAGGAAAATTTATAGGATCGACCAAAGAGAGAGAGGAAAATTGGTGGTGATAAAAAGGTAGAATAGCCTAAATGGCACCTGTACTTTACCCACTTTGTCAAGCCGGTTCTCAAAGTTAGACATTTGCCAATTGAACATTTATACTCATTCAAAACGTGAATAATAAATACTTATCCAACGTGGCTTATCCTGTACGTCATATATGGCTTCAGTGCGTGATTGACATGCATGTAAGGGGCGTGAAGACATTTAAAAAAAAATTAAAGGTAATAAATTAGCATATTTAAAATAGGAAAAAACTTATTAAAATAAAATTAAAAAGATAAAGATAAAAAGTAAAAAGAGATATCATCTCTTTTTATTCTTTCCCGCAACCCCACGTGCCCACCCCATTTTGTTTTCCTATTAACCCCACCCCCACTGCTACCCAACAAACACCACATCCTTTCCTTTCATCTTCCTTTTTCCATTACTTTCCCCTGTATTCTTCTTCTTCGTCTTCCCTTTTCAATTATATTTGCTATGTCATTTAACAATGTTCGTCTACTGTCTCTACGTCTGGATTTGCATCAGTGCATCTTGCAGCTATTTCCAGAATTGCTTCTAGTGTCTCTACGTCCGCATCTTTACACCTCTTATCTAGAATGTCTTCTAGTCTATTCTCCTTCAGCAAGGTATTCATCTATACAGTACTCACATTGTGGCACTATAAATATGTGGACTAAATCAGAGCTAAATACAGATAAGGCAAGTTCCATATAACTATAATATAATCTAAAACCAAGGTCATCTATGAAATTTTAAAAGTCGATGAGAAGCATACCCAGCCAACCACATTCAGGCGTCAATTCACGAAAGATGAATCTATTGGCCTTTTTCCTGTCACAAGCTCTAAGAGGTTGTTCGTCGAATCGAGATCATTCCTGGTGGTTTATCACGGGAAATGAGGAAGAACACGAAGAGAGAGAAACAAGATGGGCATGAGAAAGAAAGTGAGGGGACATATAAATCAGGGGATTAGGGAATTAATGTTTGAATTTTATTTTTTATTTTAATTATTTTTAATCTACCATGTGACATGGCATATACGTAATGTTACTTTTTGATGTGGCCTCCAACGTGGAGTAGATTGTATTACACGCATCGGTAGTCTCCTGTCATAAGCGTTTATTATTCATACTTTGAATGAGTATAAGTGTTCAGTTGGCAAATGTCTAACTTTGGGGACTGGCATGACAAAGTGGGTGAAGTACAGGTGTTATTTAGGCTATTCTGCCTGATAAAAATGATGAAAAAATGAGAAAAAGAAAAATCTAAAACAAAAGAATTGAGAAAACGAGAAAAAGTCCAATAAATGAAAGTTGATAAAGCTGGGATGACGTATATTGCCAAGCAAAATTATGTATATGCTCCCAACATGCGACTATTTGATCAATTATGGCCTAACCGCTAACGAGCATTATTTTTGTTGAGTCCAGACAGGTGGTTTGTAGCTGGCATTCTGGCAACCCATCATTACAACACTCGTTCTAAGGATATGACAAAGGCTATCACTCAGGAAATTGAGGCAACGGTTGTTGACCTAACCCGGGAAGATTAGGTGGTAGACGTGGGTGTTATGAAAGAAGAGATGTACAAGCTCAAGCAGTAGATGGCCGAGATGTACCAGGCCTGGGCGAAGGGACAAACTTTATCCACATACCCAGCCAATCCTGCTTATATCCCTCCATCGGTCCAAGCACATGACCCACCCACCGTGAACTCATCCTCTGCTTACCCCACATACCCACCTTACTATGAAACTACCTCACAAGCACCACCACCTCCTCCACCACCTAAACATATTCCACCACCACCACCACCACATGTTGTTCCCATGTATGTGGCCCCTCCACCAACCACATTACACAAATTATCTAGTGAACCATTATTTCATGTTCAAGACAATCATCATTATCCTCCAGAACCTACCTTCCGACAACATAATTCTTATACTCCTCTCATCGACATGGCTGAGGAGGAAAAACCACCCAAAAATCCTGAACAGGAAGAGATGATCCAAGAAATGAAGAGTCTTGAACAATCTTTGAGGAACATGCAGGGCATTGGGGGCCAAGTGAGTGTCTCTTACAAAGATTTATGTCTATTCCTGGAAGTACAGCTACCGGCATGTTTCAAGCTACCGAAATTTGATCTATATGACAGTCACGGTGACCCAGTATCACAATTGAGAGGCTTTTGCGGCAAAATGCAAGGTGCCAGCTGTAAATATAAGTTGCTCATGGCTTATTTTAGCTAAAGTCTTAGCGGATTGACCCTAGAGTGGTACACCAGCAAGACCACGCTAGATGGTTTATTTGGGATGATCTGGCCCAAGCATTCGCTAATCATTTCCAGTACAACTTGGAGATTGTACATGACAAACTTTCATTGACAAAGCTAGAAAAGAAGCCGGGAGAAAACAAGCTTTCTACAAGCTTTAGAGTCAACATACTATGGGAATTTAGTATCAGCCGTCGGGAAAACATTTAACGAAGTTATCAAGATGGGGAGCATGGTTGAGGAAGGTTTAAAATCGAACAAGATTATGAGCTATTCAGCTATAAAAGCTACAACCCAAGCAATTCAAACAGGCACCGGAGGAGCTCTTGGGAAAAAGAAGAAAGAAGATGTGGCCGTTGTAGAACCCAAGCAATCATACACCAGTCTGTTTCACAGACTGAGGCAGCTCGGAATCCTGAACCCCATTGAATCCAAAATCTCTAACCCACCAGCAAGGAACCTGGACTAGTCTGTTAGCTGTGACTACTGTTCGGGAGCTCCAGGAAATGACACCGAAAAGTGTTGGCATCTAAATACCATAATACATGAGCTTATTGATTCAAGAAGAATTGAAGTCCAGGCTCCCGAGGCCCCCAATATCACACAAAAGCCCTTACCTTTTCATCATGATGCTCATATGATAGAACTGATACAAAGGGGAGGTTGCAAGAAGCCTTCTCAAACTGTAATGATGATTAAGGCAAGTGAAGGCAAGGTACAGAGGAAAGCAATGGGTGAGAAAGCAGTGATTATAGTCAAGCAAGTGGTGAATGAGCCAGCGGTGGTAACAGAGCCCGAACCAATGAAGGTGATAGTTCCTGGAGCAACTGCAAAACCTGTGTTGACTGTGAAAGGGGCACAAATAGAATCAGTCATTATCAAACCAGTTACTCAAATGACCATTGTGAATGTTAAAGTTGTGCCATAGAATTACAACAAGGTGACCGTCATGTACCGAGGGAAGGAGATTAAAGATAAAATTTGTGAGACTCACGGGTTGACAAGGTCGAGGAGGTGCTTTGCTCTCGATGAATTAAGAAAAGTAAAACTCACTAGCGATAATCCAGCTAATGTAAAGAAAGTTGTTACTGAGGAAGAGGCCGAGGAATTTTTAAAGAAAATAAAAGCGCAGGACTATTTGATAGTAGAACAATGACGCCATCGCGAATATCTCTGTTATCTCTGCTGATTCACTCTGATGAACATCGTAGTGCATTAATGAAAATCATGAATGAGGCTCATATGCCCGAGAAGATTATAGTGAGTCATCTTGAAAAGATCGCAAATAAAATCTTTGAGGTGAACAGGTTGACATTCTCAGATGATGAACTACCGATAGAAGGAATGGAGTATAATAGAGCTTTGTATCTTACTGTGAAATGTGAAGAGTCAGTAGTGACTCGCGTGTTGATTGATAAAGGTCAAGTGCCAACATATGCCCTTTGTCTACTTTGGGAAAGCTCAAGATTGATAATGAAAGAATCCACAAGAACAGTATTGGAGTGCGTGGATTCGACGGAGGTGGAAAGAATAATGTTGGAGACATCGTGTTGGAGCTTATCATCGGACCGGTAGAGTTTACAATGGAATTTCAAGTCTTGGATGTGGCTGTATCCTATAATCTCCTACTGGGTCGGCCATGGATTCATGCGGCGAAGGTTGTGCCATCCTCACTCCATCAGCCGGTAAAGTTCGAATGGGACCGTCAAGAAATAGTAGTCCATGGTGAAGATAATTCTTGCAACACCATCACTCCTTTTGAAGAGATTGAGGGCGATAAAGTCCCCTAGGTATACCAAGTGATGGATACTATATCTGTTGATAAAGTTCCTGAAGGTGAGTATGTTCCGGTGCGCAAGATAGCTTCTGCATCAGTTATGGTTGCTACGAAGATGTTGAAAAATGGGTTTCTTCCTGAGAAAGGGTTGGGAGCTGCACTATAGGGAATCATACAGCCGGTATCTCTTCCGGGTATCATTGACACTTTTGGGTTGGGTTCTAAACCAACCATTGCTGATATAAAGAGAGCCCGAAAACTGAAAAAGAAAGGTTGGACCCTCTCTAAGACTATCCCCCAACTCTCCCATTCATTCGGCAGGCCTGCTACAAAGAGGCGTCTGGCGACGGTCATGTCCAACTTAGCAGAGATAAAGCTAGACAGGAAACTGCTTGAAAGATTTGAAAACCCCATTTGAAGACGTGAATATGGTAGAAGCAGCTGAGGGCACAAGTAAAATGGATGTCCAATTTGTTGGATCCCAAACCAAGCTGAATAACTGGGAAACTACTACTCTTCCGACTAGAAGGGAGTTATGGTAGTTAGCTTTGTTGTTTAATTTTAAATCTGTTTTATTTCAAAGCTGTAATACATATTTTATTTTCCGTCCAATCGGACATGTCAAACATTGTTATCTTTTGAAATTTTAATGAAATGTTTTTTCTTTCTTCCTCCATTCATGATAGCCTTATTTTATTTTTCTTTTCTTTTCTTGTACAATCCATTTTATGCTGATTTCAATGATGTGTCATGCGTAAGGAATTCCCGGCCCAGTCTTGATAATCAAATAGTAATACAAGAAATTAAATACGATAATGAGGCAGAGTATGATGACGAGGAAGTTTTGGAAGAAATTAGTAAGGATTTGAGCCAATATGAGGAAAAACCCAAACCAAACTTAAATGCGACGAAGGCCATTAATTTGGGGGATAAGGAAAATATTCGAGAAACAAAGATAAGCGTCCATTTGGAATTCTCACTCAGAGAGGACTTGATAAAGTTGCTGCATGAATATAAAGATATATTTTCATGGTCATATGATGACATGCCGGGACTAAGCACCGATCTGGTAGTCCATAAATTGCCCTCTTACTCAGAATGCCCGCCCATCAAGCAGAAGTTGAGGAAATTCAAGACAGATATCAGTGTGAAAATTAAAGAAGAAGTCAATAAGCAGTTCGAAGCAAAGGATATATGCGTTACTAAATATCCCACCTGGTTAGCCAATGTTGTGCCTGTTCCGAAGAAAGACGGAAAAACCAGGGTGTGTGTTGATTATCGAGACCTCAACAAAGCAAGCCCAAAAGATAATTTTACATTGCCAAACATCCACATATTAATTGACAATTGTGCCAAACATGAGATTGGTTCTTTTGTGGATTGTTATGCGGGTTATCACCAGATCCTGATGGACGAGGAAGATGCTGAAAAGACAGCATTCATTACGCCCTGGGGAATATACTGTTATAGGGTGATGCCATTCGGACTGAAAAATGCCGGAGCAACATATACAAGGGCAATGACTACCATGTTTCGTGACATGATACATCGGGAAATTGAAGTTTATGTGGATGATGTCATTATCAAGTCCAGAAAGCAACATGACCATGTTAAAGACCTGAGGAAATTTTTCCAGAGGCTTCGTAGGTACAATATCAAGCTCAATCCAGTAAAATGTGCTTCTGGGGTATCGTCAGGGTAATTGTTGGGGTTTGTGGTAAGTCGACGTGGTATTGAATTGGACCCGTCTAAAATCAAATCCATCCAGGAGTTGCCTCCGCCAAAGAGCAAGAAAGATGTGATGAGTTTGCTTAGAGAGTTGAATTACATCAGTAGATTTATCGCTCAGCTTACATCAACTTGTGAGCCTATTTTTAAATTGCTAAAGAAAGATATTGCAGTTAAATGGACTGATGAATGTCAAGTTTCATTTGATAAAATCAAAGAATACCTGGCCAATCCACATGTATTAGTTCCTCCAGGGCTAGGAAGACCTTTAATACTTTATTTGATGGTATTGGATAATTCCTTTGGCTGTGTATTAGGGCAGCATGATGAAACAAGAAAGAAGGAACATGCAATTTATTATCTTAGCAAGAAATTCATGTCTTACGAGGTGAAATATACTCAATTGGAAAGAATGTGTTGTGCTTTGACTTGGGTTGCACAGAAATTGAAGCACTATTTGTCAGCATATACCACTTATCTTATATCCCGGTTAGACCCATTGAAGTACATCTTTTAGAAGCCCATACCCACAGGAAGGGTTGCTAAATGGCAAATTCTGATCACAAAGTTTGATATTGTTTATGTAACTCACACTGCGATGAAAGCACAAGCAGTTGCCGATCACTTAGCAGAGAATCCAATTGATGACGAATATGAACCACTGAAAACATATTTTCCTGATGAAGAAGCAATGAGTATTGAAGAATTGTAACAAGATGAAAAGCCAGGCTGGAAGTTATATTTTGATGGGGCTGCTAACAACAAAGGTGTTGGGATTGGAATTGTGCTTATTTCAGATACATGTCAGCATTATCCTGTCACCGCTCAACTTCGTTTCTTTTGTACCAACAATATGGCTGAATATGAAGCATGTATATTGGGATTGAGAATGGCTATAGATATGGGTGTTCAAGAGATTTTGGTCATGGGTGACTCGGATCTCTTAGTACATCAAATTCAAGGAGAATGGGAAACACGGGATTTAAAACTTATACCATATCGACAGTGTCTACATGAACTATGCCAACGGTTTCAGTCCATAGAATTCAAGCATATCCCGAGAATCCACAATGAAGTTGCTGATGCTCTGGCCACTCTGACATCTGTGTTACATCACTCGGATAAAGCTTATGTGGACCCGTTACAAATCTAGGTTCGTGATTAGAATGCTTATTGTAATACAGTAGAAGAGGAACTCGATGGTGAACCATGGTTCCATGACATTAAAGAGTATCTCAGAATGGGGGTGTATCCGGCACAAGCCACGGGAGATCGAAAGATAGCCATAAGACGATTGGCAAGTGGATTATTTTTTAGTGGAGGGGTTTTGTACAAAAGAACCCCGGATCTTGGTTTGTTGAGATGTATAGACGCAAAGCATGCTACAACAATTATGGCTGAAGTACATGCAGGAGTATGTTGACCACACATGAGTAGGTATGTGCTAGCAAAGAAAATACTCAGAGCATGATATTATTGGCTTACTATAAAGCGGGATTGTATTAACTATGTGCGCAAATGTCATCAATGTCAGATACATGGAGATTTGATTCATTCTCCACCATATGAGTTGCATACAATATGGCCTTTTATTGCTTGGGGTATGGATATCATTGGGCCAATTGAGCCAGCAGCATCTAATGGGCACAGGTTTATTTGGTTGCCATTGATTATTTTACTAAATGGGTGGAGGCAAAGACGTTCAAGGTAGTAACCAAGAAGGCAGTAGTTGATTTTTGTACATGCAAACATCATTTGCTGGTTCGAAATTCCGAAGGTGATTATTACGGATATGGGGCCAACCTTAACAATCATTTGATGGCAGAGATGTGTCAAAAGTTTAAAATTATGCATCACAATTCCACACCATATCGTCCTAAGGCGAATGGAGCAGTTGAAGCAGCCAATAAGAATATTAAGAAAATTCTTCGGAAAATGGTGGAAGGGTCGAGACAATGGGATGAGAAATTACCATTTGCTTTGTTGGGATATTGCACTACAGTTCGCACTTCGGTAGGTGCAACCCCTTATTCATTGGTGTATGGCATGAAAGCAGTGATACCTGCAAAAGTTGAAATACCCTCCCTTCGAATCGTTGCGGAGGCAGAGATTGATGATGATGAATGGGTTAAAGCCCGACTAGAACAATTGAGTTTGATTGATGAGAAAAGAGTGGTAGTAGTATGTCATGGCAAGTTGTATCAATAGAGAATGGCCAGAGCCTATAACAAGAAAGTGCGTCCGCGAAAATTTAAAGTCGAACAATTGGTATTGAGGCGCATCTTACCTCATTGGTAGAGGAAAAAGGAAAGTTTGCTCCTAATTGGTAAGGGCCATTTGTTGTATCACAAGTGTTATCTAATGGAGCGTTATATTTAACAGATGTTAAAGGCAAATGCGTAGAAATGGCCATCAATTTTGAGGCATTCAAAAGATATTATGTATGATTTCTTTCATGTATCTAATTGTATTTGTCATATTTTGAAATTGAAATGATGAAGGCATTTTGTTTCTCTATCCAAACACTTTATCCATTGCTATCCCTTTGAGACTTATTACTTTATTCTTTCATATCCCTCTTTCGAAATCAGCAAAGTCAAAGATTGAACGATGAAACGTCAAAAAAATCAAGAAAAATGGAAAAGAAAAAAAAGAGGAAGAAAAAAAAGAGAAGAAGAAAAGGAAAAGAAGAAGATGAGAAAATATGAAAAAAGGAAAAGGAAAAGAAAAAGAAAAGAAAGAAAGAAAAATCCAAAGAAGAAAAAATTGGAAGAAGTAAACATCGCAACAACGAAGAAATCTTATGATCCGAACTACAATTTGACTTAATCCCGAAAGGGTACGTAGGCAGCCTCACTGAGGTTCAGTCATGACAGAAAGAAAGTCCAAGATTCCCCAAAGATTAAAACTGAGGCAAAAGTTGTGATCATTATGGAAGATATGATTGCGGAAGTTGTAATTTTTAAATCCAAGTTGGAAATTTTGAGCCTTTATACCTTTCTTTCAACAAGCCACATTACGGTCCAAAGAAAGACCTTCCGATTAATTTCAAGAAATGACAGTAAACGTAGGTGAAGAAAAACATGTTATGGACAACACTCTAATACCTGAAGATGGAAAAAATAAAAATATGAAAAATGAGAGAGTCTTATTGGTGAAAACCTTCACGGGCACCGTAAGGCGATGTGAGCTGAGAGTTGAAATGAGAGAGTCTTATTGGTGAAAATCCTTACGGGCACCGTAAGGCGATGTGAGCTGAGAGAAATGAAATGAGAGAGTCTTATTGGTGAAAACCCTTACGGGCACCATAAGGCAAAAGTGAGAAAGAAGTTTGTGGGGGTAAAACGGCAAAGCAAGTAAAGTTCGGTGGTGAAATAAAGTTGGCAACTGATAGTTGATTGGTTGGACAAACTGGGTCGGTTAATCCGAATGCATGGCATGATCAAAGGAATCAGCCTTCCCACTCAGAGAAGTCTCGTCCTTTTATTTTTAAAAAGTATTCCTAACCTCAAAACTTCGAGGGCATTGCATTTCATTTTTCTTGGAATCTGTCTATAAGACATTGTCAGTCAAAGCTAATTACCAGCTTCTCAGTTGTAGGGTACAACAAGATTGGGGTTTATCAAAGGACAATTGAAATAAAAGGACATATGGCAATCAGATATTTGGAGGAAAAGTAAAAGGAAAAGAAGCAACAAGAGAGAGGAACAAGGAAAATAGTTGGGTCATTGGGATCGAGAAAATTTTGAAAGATAGCCAGAAGTTATGGCAAGGCAATATAAAAAGCAAGACAGAGCAAATTCAAATATGGAAGCAAGGCCAACAAGAATGCCAGCAGCTAACCACTGTTTTATACTAACAAATTGTTCTTTGATTAGAGGAGGGACAAAAGATTAAAATTCTTACTAATCACTTTAAAGTGAATGTGACCAATGTGGATAATAAGGGAGAAAAAATTTTGGCAATCAGGCATCCACCTGGAAAATAAGGGAAAACAATTCAAAAGAAAGCGACAATATGTGATGGAATCTATCTCAAAACTTAGTAATTAGGCACCCACCTGGATAATAAGGGAAGTATCACCTTTTATTTTTATTTTTAAAAATTGCATATGTAATGATCTGTTACACCAGGTTATCAAACTGGGGCAGAAATTTTATTTGTTTTGTATGATGTAAGCAGGCGCCCACCTGAAGAATAAGGGAATATCTTTTCAAAGTTTAGCAAGCAAGCGCCCACCTGAAGAATAAATGAATATCTTTTCAAAGTTTAGCAAGCAAGCGCCCACCTGAAAAATAAGGGAATATCTTTTCAAAGTTTAGCAAGCAGGCGCCCACCTGAAGAATAAGGGAATACTTTTTCAAGTTGTAAGCACGCACCCACCTGAAAAAAAAGGGAATACTTTTTCAAGTTGTAAGCAGGCGCCCATCTGAAAAACAAGGGAATACTTCTTCAAGCTGAAAGAAGGCACCCACCTGGAAAATAAGGGAATATCTTGCAAGCATAATAATCGCAACCAGGCGCCCACCTAAAAAATAAGAGAATATATTTCAAAGCATGTTGTAAGCACGCACCCCCCTGAAGAATAAGAGAAGTATCATTTGAAATTCAGCTTTAAATTCTAATATTTAATAACATGGTATACGCAAGCACTATACTGGGGCAGAATTTTTTTATTTTTTATTTTTGTTTTTAAGTCGTAAGGAGGCACCCACCTGAAGAATAAGGGAATGCATTTTTCAATTTCAACAAGCAGGCGCCCACCTAAAAAACAAGGGAATACATTTCAAGCAAGCTGTAAGCAGGCACCCACCTGTAGAACAAGGGAATACATTTTCAATTTCAACAAGCATGTGCCCACCTAAAAAACAAAGGAATACATTTTAAGCAGGCACCCACCTGAAGAACAAGGGAATACATTTTCAATTTCAACAAGTAGGCGCTCACCTGAAAAATAAGGGAATACATTTCAAGCAAGCTGTAAGCAGGCACCCACCCGAAGAACAAGTGAATACATTTTTCAATTTCAACAAGCAGTCGCCCACCTGAAAAACAAGGGAATACATTTCAAGCAAGTTGTAAGTAGGGACCCACCTGAAGAACAAGGGAATACATTTTTCAATTTCAACAAGCAGCGCCCACCTGAAAAATAAGGGAATACATTTCAAGCAAGCTGTAAGCAGGCACCCACTTGAAGAATAAGGGAATACATTTTTCAATTTCAACAAGCAGGCGCCCACCTGAAAAATAAAGGAATACATTTCAACTAAGCTGTAAGCAGGCACCTACCTGAAGAACAATGGAATACATTTTTCAATTTCAACAAGCAGGCGCCCACCTGAAAAACGAGGGAATACATTTCAAGCAAGCGGTAAGCAGGCACCCACCTAAAAAACAAGGGAATACATTTTGCAATTGCAACAAGCAGGCACCCACCTGAAGAACAAGGGAATACTTTTTCGAGCAATAGTAAGCAGGAGTCCACCTGAAGAATGGACACAATCGAAAGTCATCAACTCAAGAACAAGTTGGAAGACATAGATAGGATTTTTGTAAATTATAGAGAATAGTTTAGGCTAGTTTTTATTACCACGGTGTAATAAGAGGATCAACTATCAGCGACAACAAGCAACATCAATAAGATCACAGCTCGCTGGTAGTCCCAACAACCAGACACTCCTGAACTACACTGACCTGATTCCTGTTTAGCCCAGGATATGTAGGAAATCCATGAAGCATGATGCGGTCAAAACATTCAAAGATGCTTCACACGGAATATGCGAATAGGCAAAAATCCCTCATTACTACTCACTTATGTTTGCACTGAAACTGTGCGTGTTCCCGAGCAAAGTAGGGCAGCTGTGAGCACGTGATTTTTGCCCTAAGCAAATTATTCCAAAATATATGCAAAAATGATTTTTTAATTTCTTGTGAAAATTTGTTGATAATTGTGTGGAAATGCCAGGATTTTTTCTAATTTTTGGAAAACAATGCAAAGAAAATCAAAAATCATCTAATTGTATTAATAAGTAAATACCAAAAATAGAAATTAATTACTCTTTAATTTTAGAAAAATCAAAAAATTAAAAAAAAAATACAAATATAATACAAGAAAAATAAATAGAAAATAAATACAAAAAATAAAATAAAAATATATAAAAAAGAAAAGAATACAAAATACGAAAATACAAAATTCAAAATAGAAATACAATATACAAAAATTGGGCCAAATACAATTCAGTAGCCCAAGTGGTATAATACATGGATGAGGCCCAAATGAAATGTAGCCGGTTGGCCTTAATATTAAACCAAACGACACCGTCTAGGTTTATTAAATCTGGACCACTGAAAATTTGATCAAACGGTCCAAGAGTAACGGTTTCCTAATAACTAAAACCACGTCGCATAATCGAATTTATCTGAGCCATTGGCAATATCAATCCAAGGGTCATGGTTTAATGACCATTTAATGAAAACGATGTCGTTTATGGGCCAATTGAATCTGAGTCGTTGGTACATTAAATCCAACAGTCTCAGATCAATCAGAGCTTTTAAATACATAAAACAGTATACATTATTTCATTATAACCTATCGTCTCTAACCCTCTAACCCTAGCCGCCCTGATATTCTCTCCACTATCGCCGTAAACCTACCAGCGGTGGTTCGTCACCTCTTCTACTCAGGCCACCATTAACACTCTTTAGCCTACTCCTTCTCCTCTTTCACCTTACCCTATCAACTTCCCTAGAAAACCTCTGGAAAACCTCAAATAATCTAAAAGGTGTCGTTGGAACCCTACTCCGACGACCACCACTTATGAACCAGAGTCTGCCTTTAACACCCAATGACCGCCTCTTCATCCTCTTTAACCCTACCTAGGTATTTTTCCTTGAATAAGCCCCAAACCTTTCGAATATTGAAAAATGTGTCGCTAGAACCCTACTCCGGCAAACACCCATAGTCCAAAAACCACCATGTTAAACCCATAGCCCTAGTATCCATATTTCCTAAGAGTCTTTTTTCACAAAAAGACTCGAGGAGTCTGCCTGAGGAACAAAAAGCCAAGAAATGACTCCTGAACTTCCAGTGTTCTGTAAATAAAAAAAAAGTGAAGAAAAAATAAAGAAAAAGAAAACAGAAGAAAGAAAGAAAAGAAGAAACAATAATCGAAAAGCTAAGTGTTCTAATCCTAGTTTTTCTATTTGCATGTCTCTTTGCTTTCTTGATTTTTTCTATTTCTTAGATTGCATGTCTCTTGAACTTCCTGATTGTTCTATTTGTTCTATTATATGCCTATTTGCCTTCTGATCTTGCTTAGTTATGAATAGCATGGTAGCTTTCTGATCTTTTCTACTTGGGAATCACATGGCTATAGTCTTCTTCTCTTATAAAAGTTCTTAGTCAAAAATCGCATGTTTTGTTGTTCATAGCCGCACTTAGATTTTTAGCGTTTTTACTTGGTAAAACCAAAATTAGTAATTAAGTATTCTGTTGATTATATTCTACCTATGATTAATTTGTTCCCCTAAATCTCGTTAATTGAGTACTTAGACCTAATTTGACTATATCTGTAAAAATGTCTATTGTTGGCTGTTTTTGCAATTCGATTTTGACTTTGACTTTTAAATTTCTGATTGATAAGGGGTTAAATGGGTAAATAAAAGGAAAATATAGGGCTAAGGGGGAAAGGATAATTGGTATACTGTAGATAAACTAAGAGGTTAAGGGTATAAATGGCAATATTGCCTAGTTCGTGGGTAAATACCTAAAGAATAAGGGGTATTCTGGGTACAAATAAAGGATAAATAGGTAGAAATTGAAAGCAAGTGAGGGTAATATGGACAATTAAGGGTATTAGAATAATATAGATGCCACTAGAACCTTCTAGTAAGGGTTCTAGTACATTTACGATTAAACTAAGTATATTAATCTGAAAATAATTCATAAGATAAGGGGTGGGAAATAAGAATATTAATTTCAAAACTCCCTCCCATTTTATTTTATAAATAGGCCACCTTAGGCCACATTTATTAAGTTTTAAAGTTGGGAAGTTTGAAAAATTCAGAAGTTTTGCAATTCTAGGGTTCAAAATTTTCTGAAAGGGTTTAAAAGTTCAAATTTCATAATACTACTACTATTATATTGGTTTTTGATTCTAGTTCGAGTGAAAATCTCTTGAGTTCTAGTGTTTTCATCTCTATTCTGTGCTGATATTGGTTGTTGAAGCTGTTTGCTCTGTGGTTTTTCTTGAGAAGCTGTTTGGTTTAAGTTTTGGTATCAATTCTGTTACTGTGTATTGCTGTGAATCTGTGGTTATTGCTTGCTGAAGTCCTGTCATTGCTGATCTTATTCCTCTATTTGCCTAAGACTCATTGAGTTTATTTCACCTTTGTCCAGATACACTTCTGAACTTTGAAGATGTAATCAGAACTTTTGAAGATATAAAACTACTCGACAAGTTTACTAGTTTACAATCCTATTTACTTTATAGATGTAGAACTCTATAGATTCATATGTAATTTGTTAGGTTAATTGTATGTATAAATTGGACTGTGGACTGTACGGACTGTGGATTTGAACTAATAACTCCTTGAAGTAGTTTAGTTTAGATATTCATCAAGTAGATCAGTAGAAAACAAGTCACCTATATTATAGATTAGAAAACTTATTAAAGCCTGTTTAATTGAGACTTTTAGATCTTCATTTGTTATTAAACCAGGAAATGTAATACAAAAAAAAAATTGAAATGCATTTGTTAGCTTAAATTTTGTATCAACAGTTAATAATTTGAAAAAGTATGAGTTAGTTAGATTTAAATTCCGTCAATGGCCCTGAATTGTTTAAATTAGTTTAGTTCTAAACTCACGTTAAAACTCAATAGCAAGATGTGAAACAGGAATTTAAATATGAACGAAATTTAGGCCTTAACTAGAGTATGTTTACTGTAGATTTAGTTTAATGTTTCCAGTCGAGCAAAACGATAATGTAATTCTGCATCTGAATAAGTAGTGTTCCAACTGATAAATAATAGCACAAATTAGTAAATCATGATAGTTAATATACAAATTATTTAACAATAGAGGTGTCTAACTTGAATAACTTCATAACAATAATACACGAATAGAAATTCAGTACTATTGCCCTTTGGGAAATTTTTGATAATATGCTACTAAAAAAGCTTTATGTATACACGAATAGCTTAATAACCATGTTTGTGTCTGCTCTTATGGATTTCGTTTATAATTTGGGCCTGATCAGGCAAAAAGCCCAGATTCAGTAACCTAGCCCTTTTATGCTCATATGAGTAGACCAGTATAGACGAACTGGGCTAAGATGAGCCCTGTACACAGCTGTGCATTACCCCTTGCTAGCCTGATTTCAAGGCCCAAATCACTTAAAGACTCGAATGTAAATGGAATAAAAGTATAAATCATAATAGGCAGCTTTATTTGTTACTTTGGTAAAAACAATAATAGAAAACATAGTACTATAGGCTTGACCTTTTAAAAATAAATGAGACGAGCCTCGTTAGAAGACAAAAAATATATGGGGCCATCAATTAATTGTTATAAAACCCTTAGATTCGGAAGGACCGTTTAGCGAATTTCGCGGTCTCTCCCAAAGTAATAAGACGTAGATATTTTAGGCGCGATTTTAACATACATTATCAAGTACGGGTGCACATTTATGTGACCTAAATCTTAGTCTCAACGAAGTCGAAATATATTTAAATCCATAGTAGTACTGGTACATTGTGGTTCAAAAATGCATTTTTACGACGTTGCAATTCCTTAAAATTGATAAAGCGGAATATTAATAATGCACATAATTGGAATCTATAGAGAAATCAGATAAATGCAAATACAACAATTGAGCGATCGTGCTAGAACCACAGAACTCGGGAATGCCTAACACCTTCTCCCCGGATTAACAGAATTCCTTTTCCAGATTTCTAATTCGCAAACTGTAACAGAATCAAACTTTCCTCAGTTCGGGATTAAACCGGTGACTTGGGATACCATTATATGCTCAAGTGACGACTCTGAAAAATTTAAATAACTAATCCCGTTCCGACTGTCCTTAAATTGGAAAAACTCATATCCCTTCTTTATTATATCCTTTCCGGTGTATAGTAAAATAAGCGGGGCTTCCTGGTAAAGAAAGAAAAAGGAGGTGTGACAGTAACCACGAGATATTAACAAAAGTCAAGTAAATAGGCTAACCGACAGAACCAAAGCAAAGAAAACCCTAGAAATTAGGGCTTTTAACAGTGTCGAGTTAAAAAAGTAGTAGGAACATAGGATCAGTCAAAACAAGCAAGGAACGAGGTTTAATCATAAAGAAAATCAATTAAAACAAGTATAGAAGAAATTCCGAGAAACCCTAATTTTTAAAGGAACTAAAAATGTTTAAAAATTGAGGATCTTTCAGAAGAAGCTCGAGAATAAGTAAATCATAGAAGGAAATATGCCTAAAGCATTAAAAATAACACAGATCTAAGAGATTCAAACGAGAGTTAGGGCTTCAAAAGAAACCCAAATAGAAATGAAAGAACCTCTTGCAAACTTCACAAGTCGTAACACATATGGTGTGATTTTTCCAAAAGTCACACTAGAGAAGCCTCGAACAACAGAAACAGAAACCCTAGGTCCAGATTGACATGGCCTAGGACCCTGAGGGCCATAGAGATGATGAGCAAGGCGATGAGAGACACATTGGAGGCTTGGGGTTGAAAGGAGGTCGTCGGAGATGACCAGAGAATGAGGCGTTTGACAGAATCTAGGTTTAGGTTAAGAGAGATGATTGGAGAAGAGAGAGTTTATGGGCGGCACAATTAGAAGAGTGATTAGGGTTAGAGGGTCTTTAGGATTAAAAAAGGAAGGGGCTTGTTTGGACCGTTGATCTGGGAGATCAACGGTTGGATTTCGGGTTTGGGTAAGGGTTAACAGGGTCTGGGTCGGGTTATTTAATTATAAAGTCGGGCTGGGAAATTGGTCCGATTTTGGCTACAATTGAAAGCCAAATCTGGCTATAATTAAATAGACAATTTTCCCTATTTTAATTTATAAAAAATAATAGGTAATTTCTTGAAATAATTCAAGGTGCCAAAAAGATTTAAAATACATAATTAACACTTAAAAATATAGGGACCAATTTTATGCATAAAAAATATAATTATACATTAAAAGGGCTAACATTATTATTATATGCAATTTAGCTTAAAAAATATTAAATATAATTATAAAAAGGCATAAAAAAAATATATTAGCCATATTTTGACATAAGTATAGAATTAAATGAGTAAATCATCATAACAATAATTTAGAAAATGTTTATTAGGGTTTTATGGATAAAAAGGGAAAAATAAATCAATTTAAACCCATACAATAATGGAAAAAATAATGAAACCCCTTTGCATGATTATATATGCATATATACGTTATTTTGAAAGTATTTATACATTAAAATATATAGAAAAAATTAGGTATCAAGAGATGGTCTTTGAGGAGCCGATTATTGCCCTATGAACAGGCCGAAGGATGTAGCGAAGGTTTCCGGTCGGCGGATAGGTGCATTACCGATTGGAGAATTGATCGCGGCCAGAACAACAGGTTGTTACAGGACAAAGAAACGTCAGGTTCTCAAGACTCTTCCTACCCCAGAATTTTAGAATATAACTTTAACACTAGTGTAGTGGAGTTGGTATCAGTTATGAAGAACATAAAAATAAAAAAGCACGATTCCCAAAGCTAAAAAAATCAAATCCTAGAGGGACCCTAATTTGTGGTGTGAATATCGCAGGAGAAACAATCACCAGACTGGGACTGCTGACATCTGCGTGAAGAGGTGACACCACTGCTGAAAAATGGCCATCTTAAGGAATTTTTAAGTGACTGAGCTAAAAATAATTATAGCCGCAATCGTGATAATGCAGAGCCCTCAAAATCAAGGAAAGATCCGCACACCTGATGATCAACATGTTTTTTATGGGGGAACATGATTAACGGGGTTACATTCTTGGCGGCAAAAAAAAGTGTCAGTAACCCACACCAAAAGTCTCTGGGTAGTCACTGAAGATGACACCACTTTCACGGAGGAAGACGTAGATGGATTGTTGCAACCGTACAACAACGCATTGGTAATCTCTTTAAATGTATTATATTTTAAAATTAAGCATTTTCTGGTGGATCTAGAAAGTTCGGCCAATATTATACACTGGAGGGTATTGGAGCAAGCCAAGCTCATAGGAAGAATTATTCCAGCCACAAAACTCCTCTCTAGATTTAACCTAAAAAACATGACAACCCTAGGAGAGATCCTGCTGCCCACGAATCCCGAATGGGTGATGAAGATGACTATTTTCAAGTTGGTGGATGGTGATATGGGCTACAATACTATCCTAGGCAGACTATGGTTGCACGAGATGAAGGTTGTTCCATCGACAAATTACTAATTGCTGAAATTCCCAAATCTTGAGGGAATTAAATAAATAATAGATGACCAACCGGTGGCAAGAGAGATGAATGCAATTTCGGACTCTAGTAGCAAAGGGAAGGAGCATGTGGCATAACAATTACAGGAACCAGTGCATGTTCTCAAGTTAAGAGAAATCAGCCAGGGGGAAGTGGTATCAGAATCTCATCAGGTGCCAAGGTATTTTCAGGTACCAGAAGAGAAGAACGTAACAAAATCCACATCAGAAAAGCTTGAGCAATTCGCATTGTTCGAAAAGTTCTTGGAGAGGAATTTTCACTTGCGGACAAGGGTGCACCGCGAACTCAAGTATGAATTTCTTAAATTTAACGTTGATTGTTTTGCATGGTTGCATGCGGATATGACAAGTATCATATTGGAAGTGGCCATACACAAGCTAAGCTTGGATCCCAGCATTCCTTCGGTAAGGTAGAAAAATGTTCTATTGCCGAGGCCATAAAAGAAATCGTCAAAGAAGAGGTAATTCCCCTGCTTGATAACTGTTTAATCCGAGAGGTAAAGTATCCAGACTGACTAGCTAACATAATAGTATTTCCAAATAAGAATAACAAATTTTGCATGTGCGTAAACTATAAGGACTTGAATAAGGCGTGCCCATAGGAATCATTCCCATTGACGAACATTGATCAAATGATTTATGCAACGGCCGAGCATGAGTTAATGAGTTTCATTGATGCTTACTCCAGGTACAACCAAATTAAAATGAACCTAGAGAATCAGGAAAAAACTTCGTTGATAATGAATTTCAGCACATATTGTTATATGTGATGCTCTTCGGGCTAAAGAATACCAAATCCATTTATCAGCGGCTCGTCAACAAAATGTTTGATAAGTAAATAGGTAAAATAATAGAAGTTTACATAGACGATATGCTTGTTAAGTCTTTGAATGCATCTGATCATCTTAAACACTTGTAAGAAACTTTTGACATCTTAAAGAAGTGTAACATGAATCTTAACCCCGACAAATGTGAGTTTGGGGTAATCTCTGTCAAGTTTATGAGATTCGTGGTGTCACAAAGGAGGATTGAGGTTAACCACGACAAAATCAAAGCCATCGAAGACATCCCAGACCAACTATCAAGCATAAAAAAGAGGTTCAAAGGCTCACAGGGTGATTGGTCACTTTGAGCACATTAATTCCCGGTCTTCAGAGAAATTCCATTATTTCTTCTTGCTACTCAAAAAAAGAACAACTTCAAATGGACCCTAGAATTTCAGCAGGCTTTGAGGGAATTGAAAAGGTATTTGTCAAGTCCTCGTTACTATCGAAGCCGGGGGAAGGTGAAAAACTATTAATCTATCTCGCGGTCTTAGGGGTAGCGGTAAGCGTGTTTAGTCCGTAAGGATGAGGGTACGCAATCTCCCATTTATTACATTAGTAGAATTTTGATGGGAGCGGAAACTCGCTATTCACGTCTGGAGAAGTTGGCCTTAGCCCTCGTAGTTGCTGCTCTGAAGTTAAGGCCTTACTTCCAGTATCACCTGATAGTTGTGGTGACCACCTTTCCCCTGCGAAATATGCTTCATAAAACCAAACTTTTGGGTAGGCTTGCCAAGTAGACCGTCGAAATGAGCGACTTTGACATAGAATATAAACCTAGGACTGCAATTAAGTTATAAGTTTTGGCTGATTTTTTGGCTGATTTCAGTCGGGGATAGTTACCTTTGGAAACTAAAGAACCGGTGATGGCATGAGAATCGGCATCATGAGTATGGACCCGATTCACGGACAAGATCTTCCAACGTAAAAGGGACCTGACTTGGAATAGTAACCGTGCCTTCGGGAGAATCCCTAAGGCAGACCATAAGAATGGTTCCTCTGACTAACAATAAAGCGGAGTATGAAGCTTTGATTGCAAGGTTCGAACTTGTCCGAGGACTAGATTCTGAAATCAAATATGACTACTTGTTGGTTGTAAATCAGGTATATGGTATCTTTAAGGCCTAAGAGGAATGCATGCAACAATACATAGTGAATGTTAAGGCTCTACTTGCTCAGTTCCAGGAGTGGTCAATTATGCATATCCCGAGGGAAGAAAATGCAGAAGTGGATGCACTAGTTAACCCTTGCTCGTCTACAAAAATGAAGGGATCAGACTTTGGTACGGTCATACAGCTTATGGACTTGGTTATGAACGCAGATAGCTATACGAGGTAGATGCGACTAATTTGTTCTAGGAATGGAGGAATGAGATCATTGATTACCTCGAGCATGGAAAGTTGCATGAAGATCCTGAGGCATCCCGGGCGTTACGCGCTAAGGCAACGCAATATTGTTTCAAAAGAGGTCAATTGTACAAGAAATCTTTCCTAGTCCTGCTAGCCTGATGTTTGGTAGCCTCCAAAGCTAATTATGTTATGAGAAAAGTCCACGAAGGGATCTGCGAAAATCACTCGGGTGTAGATTCCTTAGTACTAAAATTAGTAAGTGCATGATATTGTTGGTCTCGGATAGAACAAGATGCCAAAGCTTTGTTCAAAAATGTGATAAGTGTCAATGCTATGCACCATTGGTATATCAACTAGCAGAACCATTGCACTCAATTTTGTCTCCACCACCATTCATGAAGTGGGAGATGGATATTGTCAAACCACTACCACAGGCCCTTGGTAAAGTAAGGTTTCATTTGATTTTAAGTGACTATTTTTCTAAGTGAGTTAAAGTAGGTCCTTAGTTGGTGTATTTGAAGTAGTGAATTTCTTATGGGAGAACATAATTTGCAGACTCTGCGACAACGCGCCACAATTTATAGGCGTAAAATTCACAAAGTTGCTTAAAGACTTGAAAATCAAAAGGATCACATCTTCACCCTATCATCCGAGCGCAAATGGTCAAGTGGAATCAATGAACATATTGATTATACAAAATCTCAAAATGATACTGGAAGTAGCTAAAGGTAAATGACCCGAGGAATTGCCAGGAGTATTATGGGCGTACTGAAAAGTGGCCAAATCAAGAACAAGAGAGACATCTTTCTCGCTTGTGTACGGAACAGAAGCCTTGATTTCGGTGGAAGTAGGGGAGCCTACCTAGAGATACTTCCATGCGAATGAAATGTAAGAAATGTTGGTCAATCTGGAGTAGCTTGATGAAGCATGGGACTTGGCGCATATAAGGATGGCAGCCCAAAAGTAGAGAATAGAAAGATATTATAATCGAGGAGCCAACCTCCATTATTTCAAAATGGGAGACTTGGTTTTAAGGAAAGTGACTCAGAACACCCGGGAGCTCGATGCAGCGAAGCTAGGTCCAACATGGGAGGGCCACTATAGGGTTTCAACTATCACTGGGAAAAGATCACACGAATTGGAGAATCAAGATGGAGAAAAGTTGACAAGTAACTGGAACATGGCACACCTCAAAAGATACTATTGCTGACGAACATCACATACAATAAAAGCATGTGCTGCACTCTTATTCCTTCGTCCAATTTTTATCCCAATTGTATTTTTTAGTGATGTTTTTAACGAGGCAGCAATGTAAATTATACTATGAAGGAAGTTTCAACAGCAAAAATAAGACCTTTTAATGATAAGTCAAACAAGCGAAGAACCATTCTTGAGCGGTTAGATAGTCTTTTACCCGATAACAAAGTTCCTACCGGGAAGTTAAGTTTGCTATCGAAAAAAGATTACTAATCGTTAACAGGTGCAAACCACTGGGGGATTGTTAGATAATTTATGGATCGATAGCATAAATTCCTAAGGGGAAGTGAATTTTGTTACCAAATTCAAGATTATGTAGCAATTCACTGGTGGAATCCTCAAAGGTGTAAAACTTCTAGTGTTCAATACGTATTCTTCACATTCGAACACTAGGGGGAATTATATGAGGAAAAGGCAATAACGACTGGCGCTTCGGTCGGAATACGAAACCTAAAAGCATAGTTGTATCATCGGGACCAGGCACTGCGTGGCTAGCCCCATAGAAACAAGTAGCACAAGTTAGCCACAAGAAATGCAATTTCTTTTTAGCACAACGAATGCTTATGTACTTTTGAAAATGGAAGGAATAAAGTAAATTCATATTATTTCAGTATTGTTTCTTGTCTGAATGGTGAATTGATTTTGTCATCTGAAAGTTAAACAAGTGCTTCAAATTCTAGTTCCATAAAAAATAAGAGAAGTCCTCTTCAAGAGCACCATAAATATAAGATGGCCCTCTCTTATGAAAATCATCACGTTAAAGGGTTGATTTTGGATGAATTATGCCCGGAATCCAAATACCTTAAGGGGAAAATGCACCCGAGACCTTGCATGATAACATACAAATAGTAAAACTTGCGTAAACACTTAAACAAAAAAGGATGCAAAAAATCAAACTTGCACAAATATAAGTACGTAGAAAGGAGAACTCACCTGAAACTTGAGCGAAAAGTGTTTTTATTTACAATAAATGTGACAAACAGCACAGGTGATCGTAGCAAACTCACCCGAAGGAATGAGCGGCCACAACTACTTTTACCCGAATAGTGGTTCGGGGTCAATCCATAGGGAGTTAGATATTGGAGTGAGGAATTACGTTGCACTAATATTGTGATTTAACTTCTAATTTTGCTTCAAGAATTTTTGTGTTTTCTCTTTACAAACTAATTTATCAACTACTATTATGAAATCTAGATTATGCTAAGTTTAATTCTAAGTGTAATATGCAAATTGGAAAGGGTACTAGGGTAGTAGCATTTGCCTAGGTGGAATAACTAATGGGTAAAGAAATTCAACGCAAAGATGATGTAATGGGATTATTGGATAACCGTTGCTCTATGCATTCATTCTCACACCTCTCGGTAGAGAGAACAATTTTGCCCAATTGACTCTCTCGAGACCAATTGGGTAGGCTAATTTGCCCAAGCAACTTTAGGCTCAAGTTGGGTAATTATACTCTCGAGGTTTATACCCGTTACTTGGGACTACCATTCTCATGGGCCCATCCCAAATCCTTGTTGGAATTTATTGAGAGATTTTAGACTCTCTTTCTCAAGTAGAGCCCAAACCCACAAAACTAGAATTAGTGTTTGCAACCACAAAATCCCAATGAAAAACATTCAATCAACCCAAATCCTAACACCCACAATCATCTAAGCATTTAATAATCTAACCCATCAATTACCCACACTAGGGTTGGGCTACAACCCTAGCTATGGGTTTAGATAGCCATGGAAATTGAAGAAAATGAAGAAATTAAAGATGAAATTGATATAGTAATTGGTTACAAATGAAATCTAATGTTAAAATATTAAGAAATTGCCCAAAATAGGCGTATATTGTGTTCTCACGAGCTCAGCCGTCACTGTGTAATGTCTGACATCACCTAAAAAAGTAAAAGAAGCTATTTATACTACATAGTAATTTTCGGACAAAAGTACCCCTGCGGGTCTCACGCGGACCGCACACTTTTGACGTGCGACCGCGTAGGGCATTTGGGCTTCAGAAGGACTGGTGCTAGAACAATTCACGCGGACCGCGTACATTTGTCACGCGGCCGCGTAGGTACAGTAACGCGGACCACGTACATTTGTCACATGGCTGCACTGTGTAAATCTTCTGACTGCAGACTCTCTGATTCCTCACCCAAGCGGGCCGCACCGATTTGGCACGCGGCCGCGTGGGATTGTTCCTTGAACAGTTCTTCTATGGTTTTCATCATTGCGGACTGCACAATAGTGGACGCGGTCCGCGTGGGTCTGCCTGTGAGCTAGGCCTCTCTGAACATTCCTGCGCGGCCTCACACCAAATCAGTGCGGTCCGCGCAGTAGAAGCTTAGACTGGTATGCTCTCTGAATCGACCTGTGCGGCCGCACACCAAAACAGTGCGGTCCGCACAGGCTTCTTTTTAATCCTTCTACTTCTTCTTTGACGCTTAGCCGGTTTCACTCCTTTTTGAGCCGCTTTGACGGCATTCATCCTTTTGTCGCTCAAACCTACAAAATAGCGCACTTGTAAGCAATTCAAGGCCAGTTAAACACATTTTATGCACAAAGCTCAGGCAAAAAGGGGTTTAAAAGCATGCAAAATTCTTAGTTATCAACTCCCCCAAACTTAAACCTTTGCTTGTCCTCAAGCAAATCAAAATTTATACCTAACCTTCAGAGAAAAGACACAAAAACACGCCCTATTTGTCCGAGGGTAACCTCACAAACATCAATTGGGACTAACAATTGTCCCTAATCAAATGTATCATTGACACCTTTTTGAAAATTTGAAGCTTTGTGGATCAAGTGTGACACAAGAGCTTCGAGGGTTGACTCGATCCATCAAGGAGCCTTTCTCAAAATACTTTGGTTATTGTGGACCCCAAACTCATACATCTTCGGCTCTCCCTAAGTGCACCTCACCTTTTAGAGTATTTGCACACAAATCAATGTGGAGGATTTCACACTCGCTCTCTCAAAGAAGAGACCCTAAGCCCGACGCTAGGTACCATAGGCTTGCCCTTTATGTAAGTATCCACTAATGTAGGCTTTTCTCAACTTGAGATCATATAGGACTTTTTGGGAGTCATTGTGAAGGCTTTTTTGGTGGGGTAGGAATTTGGCTCTTATTGGTTCAACCTTCCCTAAAGCGCTTCTTTTGATTCATTTATGGCACACTTTTTTTGACTCTTTTTGAACATTTCTTCTTTTAAGGGTTGAAAGAGAGACACCATGGCACTCTTCCATTTTGCAATTGACACTTCTTTCTTTGATCACTTCATTCACATTTTTCCTTCTTCCCTTTCACTTTTCAATTCTTTTTGGTTCCCCCTTTTTGGGTCTTATTCAAATTTATTTTTGCTTGTTTTTCTCTTTGTTTCCTTTTTCTTCACTGCCTTTCTTTTCCTTCTTGCTTTTGTGCCTTTGTTTACCACATTGGTGCCTTTTTTGTACTTTTCTTGTCTTTTCCCCCCAAACTTATTGTCACGCCCCAAATCGAGGGACATGACCGGCGCCTGACCGGGTTGCCCCAGTCAAGCGGACCTGGGTGCCTTTCATTCCCACGCGTTAACCCTGTGTTGATTGTTTCTCATTAACCAAATATTTTACCAATAATGACTGATTTCATAATAGATAAACATAACCATGTGATTGATTCACTAACAAGTTCATAATTTATATTTACAACGCCCCATACATATACATAGGCCATAATCCCACAGTTTACATGTCTATGGAGCCTCTAGGATACAAAAAGAGAAATACAATACTTGCCGGTAACAAGGCTCCGGCTATACCTTACAAAACCAAAATGAAATCTAAACCGAAGTGGCATGAACCACACAAGGCCCCGAGAAAGAAAGGGGCTCACCAAAAACGGGCGGTGGAGGATGAAGGATACTACTGCCGATGTGCTGAAGTGCCTGCTACAGATCCACCTACAATCATAACACGAATGTAGCGTCCCCGGCAAAAGGGACGTCAGTACACTTGAATTGTACTGGTATGTATGAACAAACTTTGTCCCAAGTAAACTCAAGCCATTAAATTACATTAAAACTAATCAAGCCAACCAACCATGTTTTTCACCTTTTACTCATTTCAGATAAGTCTCAACACAAGCACATTCAAGGTCAACAAATGGAACAACAACCAATCAACAATATAAATTGCAAGTAGTCAAACATAGGAGCAATCAGTGCTCCCCAGGTTGCAAACTCTCCTGGTGTCTCCTTTCACAATTTCACATTATTGATTTTTGTATAAATTTTCAATAGCGATTTCGATCGCTTTCCATCCTTATTACCCCTGACCACCCTTATTACCTCGGCCACCCTTATCACCCCAACCCACACCTTATTTCCCCACGTTGCGGCGCGCAACACGACCCCGCCTTACAGTTGAAAACACAACAATTTCAAACAGGAGATAAGGTACTACACACAATTTCAACAAGTTCAAATAAGCAACTTACACATTGGTTCATGTTCTCAATTTCTTCTCAATGCCAATATCAACACCAAGTTACAAGTATTCTAAAATCGAAAATGCCCACATAATCATGTTCAACAATTTACCACCATTAAGGTGTTTCAAATTCCTTCCACAATAAGTCAAATATGCCATCACAATGGTTGTTCCCAATTCTTTACCAATCTCGATTACCTTTTTATCTTTCCATTCATATTTCATACCACACCACACGTAGTTCAACACAAATCAAATGCTCAACAGGAAATCAAAGAATTACGTAAAATTTCTCAATTTGACACATGCCAAAACAATTCGCACACATTTGGGCGATTTTACAAGAATCAAAATTAGCCATGCATACCTGGTGATGAGTTTTCTTCCGTTAACTTCCTACTTTATGCTTACCCACGCTATCTTACTCTTGCTAACCTTGTTCTTGAAGACTCTTACTTCTACTCACTTCTTTTACTAAAAATCAAGTTCAATAATCATGCATGAGTGTAAAAATTCTATTTTTAAAAGCTATTATATGCAAACCTCTCTTTACCTAATTAAAACTGAAAATCAAAGAAAATAGTTAGGGTTTTTACCTTGAAAAGATTGGGGAAGTTGAATCCTTTCCCTAAGATCCCTTGGAATTAAGGTAGTTAGAACAATCCTTGAAGATGCAAGATTTCTCTCTCTAAAAACCCTCTCTTCTCTCTCTAATTTTTGGTAAGATGATATGATAAAATGAAGAAGAAGTGTGTTATATTAAAGAAGGGATCGGGTCAAAATGTTACAAAAATCTGGGCCGGGGTCAAATATGCGGTCACTATGCGACCGCAGAATCCACATGCGGTCCGCAAAGTGACCGCAAAATGGCCTCAAAGTTATGCAGGTTCTGTTAAGGAATGCGGCCAAAATGCGGTCCGCATGTTTGATCTGCGGTCGCAAAATGCACCGCAGATTTGACATGCGATCGCACATCGACCGCACTTTTGACAGATTTTTGGGAAACTCTCTGGAACGATTTGCGGCAAGAATGCGGTCCGCATGTCAGGTTTGCGGTCGCATTCTTGACCGCATATTTGACATTTTTCTGGAAAATTTTATTCTCAATATTTTTGACACTTAAATCACTACCAAGGGTCCGAACACATTATTCGGACCAAGACACCACAGCTACTAGGTTTTATGCACAAAAATTTTACGGGGCCTTACACTTATACTTTTGCAATCACTTTAAGGGAAGATTCTGGGTGCCAAGAGAAGGTCTAAATTGAAATGGGTATAGGCTTGCACTTTGGTTTATAAAGGAATAAGGTTTTAGGCTCAAAGGGGTGACTAGGGATTCATTTATTGGTAGGTTGGAAGGAATGATTCAAGGTATGTTCATTTGGATCAAAGACGGCCTACACTCACTTTTCAAGTCAAATTTCAGCTAGGATTTCGCCTCAATCAAATACTCGGGGCAAGTTCTAGACCATTGGTATGGTACTTGGGCTCACAATTCTATTTCTCACGACACTTACCCTCAGAGATCACCAAAAAATAGAGTCGAAGGCCTACAACAACCTCGGAATAGATTCAAGCACGCGTTGGTCCATATGACCAATCGATGGTTGTTTGGTCAACACAAGATTCTCAAGGCCACAACTTTTACCATTCTAGACACAACTTGATGTCTTTGACCATAAGATCGAAGACAAATGTGCTAGGCCCAAGTGAAGTTCGCCCGAGGTACCCTTAACTATCAAAAGTTTGAAAATCAAAAAGAAAAAGAAAAAAAACTGACTCAACCCTTAAGAAAGTTATCACGCTATCTATCATAGGGAAGAGCCACCCGGTTCACACAACACTTTACCCTTGGAAAGAACCATGGCATTAAGAAAACCAAGGGTTTATTGAAAACTTAAAACAAAGTCTAATGATTCTTCGAGAATAACCAAAAATAAAAAAAATCCAACTGAAAGCAAATGAATATGTACAAAGATAGATCCGAATATACAAATCCAAAGTGTTCAAAATGAAACTAAAGTAGATCAAAGTATCAAAATATGTACAAATACTACATCTAAGTGTGCATTGAAAGTAATCAATATATACAGTCCAAAATAAAAATAGTAGGGCACACCCCCACGAATAAGAGCTAGCATTGTCCCCAATGCTAACTGTCAAATAAGCATAAAAAGAAAAGATATAGATGGCCCCTCAAGCCTGATCAACCGGATGACTCTGACTGGCTCCCTCGTCCGCTCTAGTGGTGGGGACCTCAGACTGGTCCCCAACCTGCTGCTGTGCTGCTGGGACAGGTGCCTGCTCTAGAGGAGGCTCATCTGCTGTGGGTGCACTGGAGGGCCCCTCCTGCTCAGGAGCTACCATAATCACAACTCCCTCAGTGTTGGGGAGTTTCCTCTTCTTGCGTGGTCTGGGCTCCTCCTGTGGCTGCTCCGCCTGTGGCTCTATGGCCGGCTCTCCATACAGCAAGTCTAAAGGCAATTGGTGCGCTACCAGCTTGTCCACCTGCTCCTTTAAAGCTGAAACTGACTCCGTTGAGGCTTTGGTCTTTCTCAACTTCCTATGCTCCCTAGCAAGGCTCTTGAGGGCCTTGCTATGTGTGTCAACCGCCTCAGCCAGACTATCCTGCTTCTTCATCATCTTTTCCTAGTTATCCAGGATCTTCTTCAGTGTGTCCTCAATAGAAGCTGGGACCTCTACCGTCACTGGTGCACTATCGGGCTGAACCGCTGTCGTCAATGTGGACAACTTGGATGTCGCAGCTAACATCCAGTTGTTCAGACTGGTCAATGTATAGGTAAGCTGGTTGGCAGTGAACCGGTGCGTCTTGGAGACTGGAATCTCCGGATCAGCTGTAAATGAGGAAGGTGCTGTGGAAGGACCTGGAGGGAGGGAAGTGGTCTGCTCAGTGGTGGCAACTAGCTCCTCAGACTGGCCAGCTATGGTGGAAGTGGTGGCTTTGCTCTTCTTGGCCGTCTTAGGGTTGTCCAGACCCTTTTGATCATACTACGAATAAGCCCCCGCCGGAGGCACCAGTATATCAAATTTCTTTCTTTTCACTTTCATCTCCTTGAAGTACAATGTAAATGTGTTTGGGAAGGGGTAGTTTGTCTTGGTCTCGTGGCCCACAGTTGAGATTACCCGATGCATGATATTTCCCACATTCAATGGGAAGCCGGCCATATTTGAAGCTACCAACACCGCTCGATCAATAGGCACTGAATGGTCATGAGTGGTAGGGTCCAATCGGTTGCAGACAAAGGTCAACCTCCCTTTTGCTTCAAAGTTGAAGGTGTTCCTATAAATCTTCTCTTGCGCCTTTAGCCACACCGAAACAGTGCCGGGAGCAGCTAGCACTTCTGCTAACCAAGAACGGTCCTCCTCTTTCAGGGCCAACTTCTCTAGATATTGGGACTCATCTTCATCCGCGAACACCAAGAATTCATTTAAGGACTTCCCATCAAATAACACAATTTGATCCCTCACTTTTGTGGCGGTGGAATCCCGGACTATATGGTGGATGTTTGTGTAGAATTCTTTGACCATGTGCTCATTTGCATTCTCCACCTGCTCCTTGAAGAAGCTCCAACCCTCTCTAGTATGGAATTGTGCTTGCACATGAGGGTTGTGCGGTAGCAAGTCCGCATCAATGAATCTCCTTTCCGGAATCAACCTTCTTTTTAGCCACCACTCCCTGAACTTGTGCCATGCCAACTGACTCGCAAACCTATCAGTCCACACATTAGGGTCCCTTGTCTACTCTATACCACCCACATGTGGCTCTCCTCCTTCCGCCTATCCTCCACTCTCCCCTAATAGTGAAGCTGTGGGAGAAGTGGAGTATTTATCATCACTGTTCTTCTCAGCTCGAGACTCATCAGACGAGTCTGAGACTACATTTACTGGCTTGGAGGTGGCAGCTGTGGGTTGGTCTTTATCTGGAGATGATGTCGCCATGTTGGGTACTGAGAAGGACATGTGGGAGGGGGCAGACTCCGAGGTCACACTTCTAGAAGGTATGTAATCACTCCCCGTGGAATAAGAGGCCGCTCTGTCACATTCCCGAATCAACTTTCGGGTTTTCTTTATGTTTTCCCGGACCTCCGGGGTGAGTTTTATAATCCTTTTTCCCTTGCCCCCTCGGGAGGGACCACCCCTCCCGGGTTGTTTACCCCCACATTGTGCAATATGTTTCTTCGGCATTGTCTGCAAAAAGTAGAGTCTAGATTGGTTAGTCGAAGCACGTGAGCAGTATACAATGCAAGAAGAGTATATACAAAGAACAGGCATAGTAGGGTAATAGAGGTCACGTGGACCGCAACATTTTTCCACGCGGTCTGCACAGGCTAAGCAGCTACATGCATAATCCTCTGAAGTTGACCCACGCGGATCGCACTGATTTGCATCGCGACCGCGTGACATCAACGCGGACCGCCCAGAAATGGACGCGTTCCGCACATGCTGATCACCAAATTAACCAACTCTCTGAAGTTGACCCACGCGGACCGCACTGATTTGCATCGTGGCTGCGTGAGGTCAACGTGGACGGCCCAGAAATGGACGCGGTCTGCACAGAAGAGATAACCAAAATTTACATTCTCTGAACCTTGGGCACGCAGTCCGCACTGATTTGGACCGCGGCCGCGTAGCTCTGGCTCTTTATGAAAGTCAAGCACGCGGACCGCACAACAATGGTGTGCGGCCGCATAGGGCAAAATTAAACTGGCAGTGTGTTTTTGTTCAATTAAGTCCATTGTTTTCAACACCATGTGTCCTAGGTATCCCTACTCAGTTATTTCTAACAATAACTTAGCCCCAATTCTATAATTATCATGCTTGATCCTAATTTTGTCAATTAAAAGAGGAAAAATTAAAGAAATTAAGAAGTTATTCCAACATTAATTAATTTATATACAAAATAAAGTAAAGTAGATGATGAATTAGAAATGAAATATTACCAAGAAGTAGTTGTATTTGCAATTGAAGCACAAGTATTACGGGAATGAACAGTAAAAAGGTTCTTCAGAAGGAAATTTGGTCAAAAGGTTTAATAAAGGCGAGGGGTCCCTATTTATAGGGAAGGGTGTGGGACCCCTTACTTACCCACCTGTGCAGCCGCACACTTTTGTCATACGGACCGCGCAGGATTTACCCCTGTATTCATTTTTCCAGCAAAGTCACGCGGATCGCACTGTTTTGTGTTGCGGCCGCGTGACAAACTTCAGAAACCTGTTCAAGTGACTAGTTTCCATGTGGACCACACTGATTTGGTGCGCGGCCACATGGTAAACTTCAGAGACCTGCCAATTTTTCATCCTCTTTTGTCCACCCCACGCGGATCGCACACTTTTGCCACGCGGGCCGCGTGGGTTTCCTTAGGCTCAGTTCTTTGGCTTAGACAAGCCACGTGGACCGCACTGATTTGTTGTGCGGCCGTGTGGCCAAACTTCAGAGACTGGTCACTTTTGTATTTTCCCTGCATTATTTCAACATACTCCTGCAACACTTCACACATTGTTAGCTCAAAAATCTTATTCTGTTGATGAAGAAAAACAAAGAAAAAGAAAAAGACATGGGTTGCCTCCCAAGAAGCACCTGATTTAACGTCGCAGCACGACGCAAGTTACCATTCCATCATTTCAAGTGCAAGAGTGCCACAACCTGGCTATCATCCGGCTTCCCCAAATAGTGCTTCACCCGATGCCCATTAACTCGAAATATTTCACCATTCTTGTTCTTTAAGTCAAGAGCTCCAAACGGGGTCACACCTACTACTTCAAAAGGGCCACTCCACTTTGACTTAAGCTTTCCCAAGAATAACCTCAACCGAGAATTGAAAAGAAGGACCATATCACCAATCTTGAATTCCTTGCTTCGAGCATATTTGTCGTGAAGGTACTTCATCTTGTCCTTATATAAGGACGAGCTGGAGTATGCATGAAACCTATACTCGTCAAGCTCATTCAAGTGATCTACCCGGAGGAGATTTGCCGCTACATCCCATTCCAAGTTCAGCTTTTTCAAGGCCCACATCGCTTTATGCTCAAGCTCTACCGGAAGATGACATGCCTTACCAAACACCAACCGGTAAGGCGACATACCAATTGGCGTTTTATATGCTGTCCTATAAGCCCAAAAAGCATCATCTAGTTTCTTTGACCAATCGGTCCTATTGGCATTGACCGTTTTAGACAAGATGCTCTTGATTTCTCGGTTTGAACTTCGACTTGACCACTTGCTTGGGGATGGTATGGGGTAGTGACTTTGTGATTAACTCCATACTTGGTCAACAATGAATCAAAAGCTTTGTTGCAAAAATGAGAGCCCCCATCACTAATGATAGCACGGAGGGTCCCAAATCTTGTAAAGATATATTTCTTCAAAAAGTTCACAACACTTCGGGCTTCATTGTTAGGAAGAGCCACGGCTTCAACCCACTTCGATACATAGTTCACTGCTACCAAAATATATGTGTTTCCACAAGAACTCACGAAAGGTCCCATGAAGTCAATGCCCTATACATCAAAAATGTCAACTTCTAGAATGGTGTTTAAAGGTATCTCATCTCTCTTTGAAATTCCACCAGCCCTTTGGCATGCATCACAACTCTTGACTAAATCACTAGAATCTTTGAAGATTGTCGGCCAATAAAAACCATAGCTCAAGACTTTGGAAGCCGTCCTCACTCCCCCATGATGACCACCATAGGAAGAAGAGTGGCAAGCCTCCAAGATGCTCATTTGTTCGCTCTCCGGGACACACCTTATAATCACTCCATCTGTGCAAATTTTGAAAAGATACGGATCATTCCAATAGAAGTCCAAGCTATCCCACTTTAGCTTTTTTCTTTGGTTGGAAGAGAGCTCACATGGGACCACACCGGACACAAGATAGTTGGCGACATCGGCGAACCACGGCATATCATGCATTGACACTGCGAGGAGTTGTTCATCCGGGAAAGAATCATTGATTTCAAGGCCATTGGATGGCCTCCCCTCCTCCTCCAGACGGGACAATTGGTCCGCCACTTAATTTTCACTACCTTTGCGATCAACAATCTCTAGATCAAACTCTTGAAGAAGTAGGACCCATCTCATCAATCTTGCCTTGGAGGCCTTCTTTGTCATCAAATACCTAAGGGCGGCATGATCGGTATGAATAATCACCTTGGCCCCCATAAGATAAGGATGAAAATTTTCCATGGCAAACACAATGGCTAGCAACTCCTTCTCGGTGACGGTATAGTTCCTTTGGGCCTCATTCATCGTCTTCCTTGAGTAGTACACCGGATGGAACATCTTGTTGATTCTTTGGCCAAGTACCGCTCCTACCACCACATCACTTGCATCGGACATAAGTTCAAAAGGCAAGTTCCAATTAGGTGCGGTAATGATGGGGGTATAGTCAATTTTTGCTTCAACAACTCAAAAGATTCCATGCATCTCTCATCAAAGACAAACTTGGCATCCTTCTCCAAAAGCTTACACAATGAGTTCACAATCTTGGAAAAATCCTTTATGAAGCGCAGATAGAACCCGGCGTGCCCTAAGAAACTCCTCACCCCTTTGAAAGAGTTAGGGGGAGGGAGCCTTGAAATGACCTCTATCTTTGCCTTGTCAACCTCGATGCCATTCTTCGAAACTTTGTGGCCCAATACAATTCCTTCTTGCACCATAAAGTGACATTTTTCCCAATTAAGCACAAGGTTTGTATCTTCACATCTTGCCAACACACGATCCAAATTGGCCAAGCAATCATCAAAAGAATCCCCTACTACACTGAAGTCATCCATAAATATCTCAAGAATATCCTCCACCATGTCGGTGAAGATCACCATCATGCACCTCTGAAAAGTAGCTGGGGCATTACACAATCCGAATGGCATTCGAGAGAAAGCAAATGTGCCATAGGGACATGTAAAAGTTGTCTTTTCATGATCCTCCGGGGCAATAAGTATTTGATTGTACCCCGAATAGCCATCCATGAAGCAATAATAAGCTCTACCCGCAAGTCGGTCCAACATTTGATCCAAGAAAGGCAATGGAAAATGGTCCTTCCGTGTCACCTTGTTAAGCTTTCTATAGTCCATACACACTCTCCAACCCGTGACTGTACGAGTAGGAATCAGCTCATTTTTTGCATTGGTGACAACCGTCATGCCACCCTTCTTTGGAACACATTGGACCGGAGAGGTCCAAGAACTATCCAAAATGGGGTAGACCACCCCTGGCATCCAACCATTTGATAATATCCTTTTTGACAACCTCTTGCATGGCTTCATTCAATCTTCTTTGGTGCTCAAGTGATGGTCGAGCATTCTCCTCCAATATGATCTTGTGCATGAAAAATGCGGGGCTTATTCCCCGAATATCCGCCAAAGTCCATCCAATTGCTCGCTTGCGCTTTTGTAAGACTGCCAAAGTGGCGTCAACCTGCATGTTAGTTAAGCAAGAGGAAAGTATAACTGGCAAAGTGAAATTAGGACCCAAGTATTCATACATGAGGTGAGGAGGAAGTGGTTTCAACTCCAACAACGGCGGCTCCTCAATAGATGGCTTAGTGGGAGGAGTCTTGCGATTCTCAAGGTCCAAAGATAGCTTCCACGGCTCATAAGAGTAAGAGCCCATACCATGCAAAGCATTTACACATTCAACACGATCGGCATCATCATTGACCTCCATGTTCGAAAGTACCGCTTCAAGTGGATCCTCAACATTGATCATGGCGATTATGCCATCCACTATCACCGCCGTGACAATGTCCACAAACGAGCACACTTTGGTGCTATTTGGTTGGCGCATGGATTTGCACACGTGAAACACCACTTTTTTACCACCGACCCTAAATGTCAATTCTCCTGCTTCAACATCAACTAGAGCTTTCCCGGTGGTTAAGAATGGCCTACCAAGAATGATAGGGACTTCGAAGTCCACTTCACAATCAAGAATGACAAAATCGGCCGGTAAGATAAACTTGTCAACTCTCACTAGAACATCGTCAATAATTCCCAAAGGCCTCTTCATAGAATGATCCGCCATTTGTAACCTCATTGAAGTTGGACGGGGTTGTCCAATACATAAGGTCTTAAACACGGAATATGGCATGAGATTGATACTAGCACCCAAATCACAAAGTGCTTTAGCAAAATTAGCACTTCCAATTGTACAAGGAATGGTGAAAGCACCGGGGTCTTCTAGCTTACGAACCATGGAATGAACTATGACACTCACTTGGTGAGTCATCATTATCGTCTCACAATCCATCGACCTTTTCTTCGTCACCAAGTCCTTCATAAATTTAGCATAACCGGGCATTTGTTCAAGTGCCTCCACCAAGGGCACATTAATGGTCAAGCTCTTCATCATCTCTATGAACTTCTTAAATTGATTATCTCCTTTTTGCTTTACCAATATTTGCGGATAAGGTGGAGGAGGCCTTGGCAAGGGTGCCTTGGCCTTTGGAATAGATGGCCCGGGAATATCAATGATGTGTTATCTAGATGAGTTCATGGTATCTTGGGACTCAATCCCGGCCTCATCCTCAATTTCAATCCTCACATCATTTGTTGCAATAGGTTCAACCACATGGTCATCATTCATTGGCATGTCATCATCATTCAAATATGCTTCCGCATCTACAACTCGATTCTCATTTGAGGCATTTACAACACCGCCTCTTCCACTCCTTGTTGTCACGGCCATCACATGATTGTTCCCTCCCTTCGGGTTCACCACCGTGTCACTTGGTAGTGCACCTTTAGGTCGAGAGTTCAAAGATTGAGAAAGTTGGCCGATTTGAACTTCCAAATTCCGGATTGAAGTATTGTGAGAAGCTAGTTGGGCATCCGAATCTTGATTCTTTTTCATCATTTGCTCGAACATGACATCAATTCGACCCATATCATTGCCCGAAAAACTTGATCCTTGTGAATGGAAAGGGGGTGGATTGTTGGGTTGTTGATACATAGGAGCTCTTTGAAAACCTTGCCCCCGATTGTTTTGATTGCCTCCATTGTTCCAACCGCCTTGATTATTATTGTCCCCCTAATTGCTATTATTACCACTCCAATTACCACCACTATTTCCTTGATTGTTCCAATTATTGCCTTGATTGTTCCAATTGTTTCCTTGATTGTTCCAATCTCCACCATCATTTCTATTGCTGTTATTATTCCAATTACCTCTTCCTTGTTGGTTCCCCCAATTACCTTGGGAACGCCATTGTTGATTGTTTTGTTTCCCTTTATTGCCTTGGAATTGTTCACATATTGGCAATCTTCATCTTGATTATCAAAGCCATCGTTAGAAAATCCTCCATCATTATTGTTCTCATTTTGATCACATTGGCCTTGTTGCGCTTGTTGCCCTCTATTCCTTGTTTTCAACATTGAGACATTCTCCATAGAATTCACTTGGCGTGGATTTTGCACTTGTTGAAGTTGAACTTTCGCCAATTGATTCATGGTTGTAGTGAGCTCGGCAATGGCTTGTCCATGGTCATGCAACTCTTATGTAGATGAATAACATTCGGATCTCCTTGAGGTACATTCGCCCGACTTTGCCATGCCGAAGAAGTGTCGGCCATTTGGTCCATAACATCACATGCTTCCTCTAAAGATAACTTCATGAAATTGCCTCCCGCTAATTGGTTTGCAATGCATTGGTTCGCCGTGTTGATACCCCTATAGAAAGTTTGTCGAACCATAGCATCGGTCATGTCATTGTTAGGGCACTCTTTCACCATAGTCCTGTACCTCTCCCAAATTTCATGTAACGGCTCCGTTGGCTCTTGCTTGAAGGCTAGTATCTCATCTCTCAAGGCCGCCATATGAGTTGGGGAAAAGAACTTGGAAATGAACTTGTCCGCCAATTCGTCCCATGTAGTGATTGAGTGATTCAGCAACCTTTCCAACCAATCTAGCGCCTTACCCCTCAATGAGAAAGGAAAAAGCCGCAATCGCAAAGCATCTTCGGACACATTGGTTTGTTTGCTTCCCCAACAAGTATCTACGAACCCCTTCAAGTGCTTGTAGGCATTTTGATTGGAGGCGCCCGTAAAATACCCTCTTTTCCCTAATAGTGTCAGCATCACATTTGTAATTTGAAAGTTCCCCGCTCGAATTCGGGGAGGAACGATGGCACTAGCATATCCTTGGTTTGTCATTGCTCTTGGCGCAACCCTTGGCGGTGGTGGAGGAGGGTCTGGGATTTGGTCATGTTGATTAGCATTAGCATTTCGGGCCCTTCGTGGTACATTTTGTACCGGAAAGTCGTCTTGCTCAAGGTCATCTACCTCATCCCCCACCATGGCATCGCCAAGGGGAATATTAGCATTTGCCGCCATTTGTACCTGTTAGATTGAGTCAAGAAAATTAGTAAAAGAAGGAAAGAAGAAGCAAAACACAACACTAGCAACGCAATTAATCGATACCGTCAACTCCCTGGAAACGGCGCCAAAAAGTGATTGTAGCAAACTCAACCCGAAGGAATGAGCGGGCACAAATACTTTTACCCGAATAGTGGTTCGGGGTCAATCCACAGGGAGTTAGATATTGGAGTGAGGAATTACGTTGCACTAATATTATGATTTAACTTCTAATTTGGCTTCAAGCATTTTTGTGTTTTCTCTTTACAAACTAATTTATCAACTACTATTATGAAATCTAGATTATGCTAAGTTTAATTCTAAGTGTAATATGCAAATGGGAAAGGGGACTAGGGAAGTAGCATTTGCCTAGGTGGAATAACTAATGGGTAAAGAAATTCAATGCAAAGATGATGTAATGGGATTATTGGATAACCGTTGCTCTATGCATTCAATCTCACACCTCTCGGTAGAGAGAACAATTTTGCCCAATTGACTCTCTCGAGACCAATTGGGTTGGCTAATTTGCCCAAGCAACTTTAGGCTCAAGTTGGGTAATTACTCTCTCGAGGTTTATACCCGTTACTTGGGACTACCATTCTCATGGGTCCATCCCAATTCCTTGTTGGAATTGATTGAGAGATTTTAAACTCTCTTTCTCAAGTAGAGCCCAAACCCACAAAACTAGATTTAGTGTTTGCAACCACAAAATCCGAATGAAAAATATTCAATCAACCCAAATCCTAACACCCACAATCATCTAAGCATTTAATAATCTAACTCATCAATTACCCACACTAGGGTTGGGCTACAACCCTAGCTATAGGTTTAGCTAGCCATGGAAATTGAAGAAAATGAAGAAGTTAAAGATGAAATTGACATAGTAATTGATTACAAATGAAATCTATTGTTAAAATACTAAGAAATTGCCCAAAATAGGCGTATATTGTGTTCTCACGAGCTCAACCGTCATTGTGTAATGTCTGACATCACCTAAAAAAGTAAAAGAAGCTATTTATACTATACAATAATTTTCGAACAATAGTACCCCTACGGGTCTCATGCGGACCGCACACTTTTGATGTTCGGCCACGTAGGGCATTTGGGCTTCAGAAGGACTGGTGCTGGAACAAGTCATGCAGACCGCGTACATTTGTCACGCGGCCACGTAGGTACAGTAATGCAGACTGTGTACAATTGTCACGCGGTCGCACTGTATAAATCTTCTGACTGTAGACTCTCTGATCCTCACCGACGCAGGCCGCACTGATTTGGCACGCGGCCGCGTGGGATTGTTCCTTGAACAGTTCTTCTCTCGTCTTCATCACTGCGGACCGCGTGAAAGTGGATGCGGTCCGCGTGGATCTGCTTGTGACTTTGGCCTCTCTGAACATTTCTGCGCGGCCGCACACCAAATCGGTGCGGTCCGCGCAGTAGAAGTTTCGCTTGATCTGTTCTCTGAATCGACTTGTGCGGCCGCACATAAAAGCAGTGCGGTTCGCACATGCTTCTTTTTAATCCTTCTACTTCTTCTTTGACGCTTAGCCGGTTTCACTCCTTTTTTAGCCGCTTTGACGGTATTCCTCCTTTTGTCGCTCAAACCTACAAAATAACGCACTTGTAAGCAATTCAAGGCCAGTTAAACACATTTTATGCACAAAGCTCAGGCAAGAAGGGGTTTAAAAGAATGCAAAATTCTTAATTATCAGCAGGTAGAAAAGTTGGAAAAGGAAATCAAAAATTAAGCTATTTCATCTTCAAAACCCAGAGGAAGAGAATCATACGCACCCCCAGGAGAAGTGGGTAGATCAGCCGCTGGTTCGATATCCTAGCCATCGCCATTTTGACCTTCAGCATCATCATCTTCTTGTTCCTCTTCAATTCCCGAGTTCAGAACTAGAACCAGAAGAATTGGTAGGATTAGGCTGCGCCAAAAGACCCCTTTTAGCTGTTGACCCCCGCTCACGGGTTTTAGCAATTTCGGCATCTAAGTCAGTGACACCAATTTTAGACTCTTCCAAGATTTTTCTCCTCACGTTGTACATAGCATCTGTTTTCTAAACAACAAGGAAAATCGCTCGGATCTTGAGTTGTTCTTTAAGTTGGTCAAACTCGATAGAAAGATTTTTAAAACTCGAATCTAACGGATCGAAGTCTGATAGTAAGATCACAAACAGTAGAGCTGAAAAGTCTATTATGCTCAATGGTCTTCTATGTTTCTCCTCCAATTGGCATACTTCATCTCGGCAACAACAAGCTCTTGGATTTCAAGGCCGCCTCCAAATTATTTAATTTTTCAGTGGAGGCAACCTCGCGATCATATGCGGCAAGCACAACACGATGGAGTTCAGCCCATTTGTCCGTAGATTTTTCAAATTGAGCCCTCAACAGGGCAATCTCTTGGTTAAGGGTCTCTACTTCTTGCCCGCTTTACTGCAACTGAACCTCCAACACAATATACGTAGCAGCTTTAGCTTTCAGTTTTGAGATGCAAGCAGAAATTTGGTCCCGCTCGGCTAAAAGTTGATCCCACTCGGAGGTAAGTTCTTCCTTATCTCGAATCAACCTTTGGAGGCCTCGGAAGCAAGAAAGTTGGCATGCAAAATGAAAAGTGCAAACTCAAAATACTACTACATCAAAGATAGAAGAGATAACAAAGAAACAAAGAATATACCAATGCGGCGTTGTGCATAGCATTGTTCAACAAGCACTAACCCGAGAGAGCTTGTATCTTTTCCCTATTTTTTCTGAAGCCAAAGGCTTCAGATAGTTAGAAAGTTCCACCGGCCGGGATAATAGTTTGCATCCGGTAGATACCGAGAGAGAAATGCTACTCCTCCTTTGCGAATCTTCTGAGAGGGCGGCATAATTTTATCCCAAGCTCCCATGAATTGGGGACTAGGAGAAGGACATCCTCTTTTCGGACAATTACGGCCGGTGGAGATGATGTAGCAGTTGTTTGTGGTGAAGGATAAGTTGGTATAGAAGAAGACAGAGCTGATAGCGTTAAAGGATAAGAAGTGGCAACAACAAACGCAGTGCTGGTTGTTTGTTGCTCGTAAATAAAAAATGGTAGAGACCCATTACTCAGCCTCATGGTACCGGGCATGGTGACTGGGACCCAGAAGCGGTGTCACACCTCCTTTTTCCGCACCCGCGGGAGCGCAAGAGAGTTTTTCCAATTAAAGGACAATCGAAACGGGATCAATTTATTTAATTCAGAGTCGCCACTTGGGAAAATAATGGTGTCCCAAGTCACCAGTTTAATCCCGAACCGAGGAAATTTATGACTCTGTAATATAGTCTGCGAAACTAGAAACCTGGATAAGGAATTCCGTTAACCCGGAGAAGGTGTTAGGCACTCCCGGATTCCGTGGTTTTAGCACGGTCGCTCAACTGCACATTTTTTTTTCTATCTGATTTCTTTATATATGTTATTTGTGTGCTCTTATATTCCGCTTTAATTCTTAGAAGAATTGCGATGTCACGAAAACACATTTTGAGCCGCACCGCAACCAGTACGCCTGCGACTTTAATGTATTTCAGTTTCACCGAGAATAAGATTTGGGTCACATAAATGTGCACCCGTAATTAGGAAAGTATTTTATTTACAAATCGTGCCTAAAGAGTCTATCGTGTTGTTAACTTCGTGAAAGACCGTGAAATTCGATAAACGGCCTTCCCGAGTCTACATTTATTGCAATTAATTGAAGACCCCGTGTGTTTTGTTTTCTAACGAGGCTCATTTCACTTTTTACTTGAAGGTCGACCCATAGATACTACATTCGTACATGTTTCATCTCTAATCATAAATTGAGAGTGAAACCTAGTGACTAATTGTTGTTTAAGCATTATTTGGTTAAATCTTATATTTGAACTTCTCCTTTCTAGCAACTTTGATTTCTGTCAATGACTCGTGCAAATCGATTAAACTAATAAAATTTTATAATGTCAAATGTACGACTACTTGCACTAACGCGTTAGTTGAATTTTCAGAGTGACTGGTATCAATTATCCCTTTAAACTACTTATCCCAATTTAATTAACAATGTGAAATTCGAATTTCAAGTTCAAGTCCAGATCCAAACAAGAAGGGGTAAACCTCTTAGTTCTCACCACTGCCTAACTCGGAAGCCCAAGCTCATGCTATGTCAAAATATATATACCAAAATCCTTAAATTGAACCCAATTGCCGACAAGTGGACCTAGTTTTGGTTTTAACAACTACCGAGCTTCACATTGCCAAAACAGGCCCAGTTACTCATGCGGAGCACTCGAGCACACAAAGAAAGGAGAAAACTGGGCTCACTTGAAGCCCAAAAATGCAAGTGACAAAACTGTATTTCTGAAGCAACTAGGCCACACGCTATAGCCCAATTGCATGATTCAACATATAATTGATTGTTAATTACATTGCTTCAAGAAGTTCCAGAAAATTTAAATGAAAACCGATTATCTTTAAGGAAATACAAAATGCATCCTAATGTCAATGCATATCCATGATGAAATATAATCCTACAGTAACTCATTCACAATCACCTGGTGATTTAAAATCCAATACCATTCCGCACTTTTAGCTACACAGCACAACATGATTTCCAAATAGCAGAAAACACTTCCTAACATAAATTTTATCCTGCAATTAAACATATGCTAAGGCTACCAACATGATTTTTCATGCTTCTGGGAATGAGTTGAAATGGATAAACAGTCCACAAGGGTATAAATGTATGTCTATTATCCGTATGGCATGAAATCTAAAAATTAGCATTCGCTACATTTACTTAACTACAATCTATCCACTTGGATAACAGAAAAGCCATTCAATACATATGAATCTGCGAGCATTTCATTTTTAGACTTCTCTTCCTAGTTACATCAAAGTGAGCTCATAAATGTGTACCTGGGTATTGAAGAGCAAAATAAAAGGAGGTCAGTGATGAAGCGACAAGCAATTCACAGCAACAGCAGTAGGCACTCAATCACAGCAACAAAACCCATACCCAAACAGCAGTAGTACTCGACCAAAAGCAAAATCAGTAACAATCAGTAGCAACTGATGAATAACAGAAGTGAGCAGCCCAAAACAGGAGCAAAAAAACCAGCACAGATCCAATTAAGCCCAATAGAATAGTAGCAAGGTCTAGTAGTAACCCAGGAAGAGATACTTGAAGGCCCCAGCAAGTTTCAACAACCAAACAACCTAATACTATGATCAACAATGTCGAAAGAGCAAAGAGTGACATCAAACAATCCCAATAGGCCAGCTTTAACTTCCAAAATACTTAACGATTACTTCAGGAATTCCAAAAGGCCAATGTGGTATCAAGACACAACTCAAAAGACTCAAAGACTGCCTGAAGCAGTGAGCTAAAAGAACCATAATGTTTTCTTTATCCTGTGCTCTAAAATGTATGTCTAGTCTCTATCTAGTCTCTCACTGTGTTTCCAGAATACCTCCCCAATGTTCTCTATCACTGTGTATTTTATCTTTCGACCAGTGTTCTGCCTCTAAGATCTGTGTGTGTATGAATGTCTAAGCCTGTGTGTATATGAATCTCTAAGCCTGTGTGTATATGAATGTCTAAGCCTGTGTGTATATGAATCTGTGTATGTTTCAGAATTGTATCCCTCCAAAATCCAGTCCCCTCCCTCTTCCTATCACTCTATACTTATAGTTAAACCTTTAAACCTGAGTGGTCAGAAAACCCCTATTAAAAACCTTTGCCCATCCCTTCTCTGCCAGCCCATTATCTTCTCTGTTTTAACCACTAAGTTTTGTTTAAGTGTGGGCTTTAATTAATTAAAATGTGAAGTGCAAACCTGGTGGAGTGCCCTGCTGTAACAGCAGGCTCCACTAGGTTGTCTTATAGGCAGGTGATTAAACAACTAGCCTTAATCCAATCCTAATAATTATATCCAGTTAACTCCTAATCCAGAATCAAACAGATAACAAGCCCTATACTGGTGAATTGCATACGGGCAGACAAGGTAATGAACAATCATACAAACAAGTTAACTTGACGACGTTAAACAAACTATACATACAAAGCAATTAGCATTAAATCAAAATAGATAGAGATGAGAAATCGACCGGATAAAAGGTCTATTGGAGATGAAGAAAAACAGAAAACTAAAAGAGGACACAAAGGATAAAAATCCACATGATTAACACACTAAATATAAAGAAAGAAAAATAGAAATACCATGTAAGACGAAATCAAAGCTCGAACGACCCCGGACCAATCTCGGATTTGGTTCAAATTTGGATTTTGGAGTCTAATGGAATTTAATCGAAATGTTTTCAAATGAAAACATCTCCATTAAGGTCTATTAGACCCCAATTCGTTTTGATTTTGGACCCCAAATCCCTAATTTGATTTCTAGGGTTCTTGGTGCCGCTTTTTGGGGCTCGACCGGTTCCGGCCAGATTCGAGCCGGACCACGGTTAGTAAGGGTGTGAGGGAGGTGTGAGGAGTCACTGGTGTGAATTTGGGGTGGTTTGGCGTGGTTTGGGTTTTAACTCGAACCTGTGATTGAAGATTCGAAGGGTTTGGGCTTGATTCGAGAAAAATGAAGGATGGATTCATATAGAGGGGGACTAGGAGGTTCTACGGTGTTAATTTGGTTGGGATTGGCCTACCGGAACCGCCGCGAGGCGATTTCCGGTAGGCGGAGGGCGGCGGAGGTCGATCGTCTCTGGGAGAGACGAAGATGGGTCTGGGGGAAATGAGACGGGTATGGGGGTATTGGTATGTTTAAAATTAACGTTTTAATCTCGGCCGTTGGATGATGAGAATCCAACGGCCAGGATCAAACAATGGGGCGATTAATGTGATCCATCAGATCAACGCTGATCGACCGCTTGGATCTCTTCACTTAAAACAGAACGACGTCGTTTGGTCTTAGTAAGAGTGGGTCGAACCGGATGAGATGGTATTGATTGGATTGGGTAAGGGTTTTGGGCTAATTATTTTGTTTGGGTTCCGGATTTAGGGGCCCAAATCTTTTTCTCTTCTTTATAATCAACACAAACATTCTAATTAATTAAAATAAAACTATATGGATACTAATACTTAACAAAAATCAACACACCACTAACAAATAAACATAAAATCCTATAATGACAACAAAGATAGAATAAAAATATGTATATTATTATATATTTTTGATTTTTCCATTTCATAAAATAAGTAATTTACCAACTAACTCAAAATTTTATAATTATGTTTTTAAATGCTATTACATATATTTTTTTTTTTGTTTTTATTAATTTAATCACATAAGCATGCGCACACAAATACAAATAATAAGAAAATTAATACCAAATCCACAAATATTGCAAACAACGCAAAACTCTTTTATTTTTGAATCTTTTTTAGGAGTAATTTGTGTGGGGCAAAAATCACGTGCTCACAGCTGCCCCTCTTTGCGTGGAAACAAGAAGAGTTTTTGTGAAAAGATAGTGAGCAAATACGAGCGATTTTTGCCCGTTTGAGCACTCCGTGTGAAGCATTTCTAAAAAGCTCTTGACCGAGCCTTTACTTCGGGAGGCCTCCTACATATCCTGGGGTAAACAGGAATCAGGTCAATGTAGTTCGGGAAGTTTTGGTAGCTAGGACTACCATGACTGTCGTGATCTTGCTGTTACTGTTGTTGCTGCTGTTGCCACTGCTTAACTGATCTCCTTATTACATCGTGCTAAACAAAAATAAGAAGCTAGACTAAGTTACAAGTACTACAAATTCTTATCTATCCTTTTTAACTTGATCTTGTCATGCTCCTTGCCATCCTGCTGGCTCTGATGTTTCTTCACATGCTTCTTCTCCTCTGACAATTGTTGTCACGGCCTATCTTGATTGCCGAACTCCGACCATTGGTTCCTTCTTTGTGATCTTCGAACTATTCTCCTTCGAAATCTGAACCCATCTTTTTTGATCCTTGTTGCATTCCTTCTGATTATGAACTTGGATTCATGCTGGGGATTTCCGTTATACTCAACCGCTCTCCTCAACCAAATTCAAACTAAATCGCCACTCCATTCTTCAGGCGGGCTCCCTGACTTCAACTACATCTTCAAAACCAAATCGCCACTCCATTCTTCAGGCGGGCTCCCTGACTTCATGTCACGCCCCAAATCGAGGAACATGACCGGCGCCTGACCAGGTTGCCCCAGTCAAGCGGACCTGGGTGCCTTTCATTCCCACGCGTTACCCCTGTAATGACTGTTTCTCATTAACCAAATATATTACTAATCATAATTGATTTCACATTAAACAAATAAACGATACGAGTGATTCATTAACAAGATTTCAATTATTACAACGCCCGACATAACACAATATATATACATAAGACTGGAGTCCCACAGTTTACATGTCTACCGAGCCTCTAGGATACAAAAGGGAAATACAATACTTGCCGGTAACAAGGCTCCGGCTATACCTTACAAAACCAAAATGAAATCTAAACCGAAGTGGCAAGAACCACACAAGGCCCCGAGGAAGAAAGGGGCTCACCAAAAACGGGCAGTGGAAGGAGAAGGATACTACTGCCGATGAGCTGAAGTGCCTGCTACCTGATCCACCTACAATCATAACACGAATGTAGCGTCCCCGGCAAAAGGGACGTCAGTACACTTGAATTGTACTGGTATGTATGGACAAACTTTGTCCCAAGTAAACTCAAGCCATTAAATTACATCAACAATTAATTAAGCCAGCCAACCATGTTTCCAACCTTTTACTCATTTCAGATAAGCCTCAACACAAGCACGTTTAAAGTCCACAAATAGAACAACAACCAATCAACCACATAAATTGCAAGTAGTCAAACATAGGGGCAATCAGTGCCCCCCAGGTTGCAAACTCTCCCGCTGTCTCCTTTCACAATTTCACATTATTGATTTTGTATCAATTTTCAATAGCGATTTCGATCGCTTTCCATCCTTATTGCCCCTGACCACCCTTATTACCTCGGCCACCCTTATCACCCCAACCCACACCTTATTTCACCACGTTGCGGCGCGCAACACGACCCCGCCTTACAGTTGAAAACACAACAATTTCAAACAGCAGATAAGGTACTGCACACACAATTTCAACAAGTTCAAATAAGCAACTTACACATTGGTTCACGTTCTCAATTCCTTCTCAATTCAATATCACAACCATGTTACAATATTTCCACAATTCAAGTGTTTCATCTCTTTCCACAATAAACCAATTCTCAAGTGTTTCGTTTGTTTTCCACAAGGTGCCATATAGGCCATCATAGTCATTATTCACAATTCTTTTGCCAAATTAAACTCTCATTTTACATCACTCATAGCTCAACAACAAACTTTGAATATCCAACAACAACATCAAGAATTTCACACAATTTGTCAATTTAACACGAAACAAACAAACTTCACACATATAGGCGATTTCACAAGAATCAAAATTAGCCATACATACCTGGTGATGATTTTTCTTCCGTTAACTTCTTACTTTATGCTTACCCACGCTATCTTACTCTTGCCAACCTTGTTCTTGAAGACTCTTACTTCTACTCACTTCTTTTTACTAAAAATCAAGTTCAATAATCATGCATGAGTGTAAAAATTCTATTTTCAAAAGCTATTATATGCAAACCTCTATTTACCCAATTAAAACTGAAAATCAAAGAAAATAGTTAGGGTTTTTACCTTGAAAATATTGGGGAAGTTGAATCCCTCTGCCCTAGAATCCCTTGGAATTAAGTAGTTGGAACAATCTTTGAAGATGAAGAACTTCTCTCTCTAAAAACCCTCTCTTCTCTCTCTAATTTTGGTGAGATGATATGATAAAATGAAGAAGAAAGGTGTTATATTAAAGAAGATATTGGGTCAAAATGTTACAAAAATCTGGGCCGGGGTCAATTATGCGGTGCACTATGCGACCGCGGAATCAACATGCGGTCCGCATAGTGACCGCAGAATTGCCCCAAATTTTACACAGGTTCTGTTAAGGAATGCGGTCACTATGCGGACCGCATGTTGATTCTGCGGTCGCAAAAGTGCACCGCAGATTTGACATGCGATCGCATATCGACCGCACTTTTGACACGATTTTGGGCAACTCTCTGGAACGTTTTGCGGCAAGAATGCGGTCCGCATGTCAGGTTTGCGGTCGCATTCTTGACCGCATATTTGCCATTTTTCGGAAAAATTAATTCTCTACATTTTTGAAACTTAAATCACTACCAAGGGTCCGAACCGCGGCGAGCTTACACATCATTCCTAACACATCATTCGGACCATGACACCACATCTACTAGGTTTTATGCACAAAAATTTTACAGGCCTTACACCCGAGCAATTACAATAATTTACTAGTGCACTCTCCCGAGCTAACCTAGCTAGCTTTAATATGAATAGTTCACTTAAGATTGCGCCCAAGACTTCGTTATTCCTAACCACATCTTTACGCCTAAAGTTATAGATTCCTCCAATAACCTAGGTGTGGTGTTGTTCAACAATATACCTAAATATGCACTCTTTTCCAAGTTATGCACATTAAATAGGCACCGCTAATTGGGACGTCTACCGATTAACTACAACAAGAATGAATGAAATCGCCACTCCATTCTTCAGGCGGGCTCCCTGACTTCAACTACAACTTTAAAATAAATCGCCACTCCATTCTCCAGGCGGGCTCCCTGACTTCAACTACAACTTCCTAATAAATCGCCACTCCATTCTTCGGGCGGGCTCCCTGACTTCAACTACAACTTTAAAATAAAATCGCCACTCCATTCTTCAGGCGGGCTCCCTGACTTCAACTTCAACTTCAAAATAAAATCGCCACTCCATTCTTCAGGCGGGCTCCCTGACTTCAACTACAAATTTAAAAATGAAATCGCCACTCCATTCTTCAGGCGGGCTCCCTGACTTCAACTACAACCCCAAAATAAAATCGCCTTCCTTCGCTTTTTGTACCATTTTCTTCTTCCTGCATTGCCTCTTGGGCCACTTTTCTTCTGAATTACCTTGTCTTGGAATTGCTTTCCCCCTGGGTCGTGTTACTTTTACTTTGGCTGCTGGAGATATCTTTGGAATTGTTTACTCACCTGCTGGAGATGATGCTGCTGGGGAAGTATTCTTTATTTCCTTTTTTTCTATTTCCTCCACCCTTCATTCTCTCTCGGGCTCGCTGGGGATTGAAATGTCGCTAACTGAGGATTATCTTGGCGGGGAACCCCTTTTCTTTTTCTTCTTCCCAAACCTCCTTCGGGACTCACGCTTTTGCTTCCTTGAAAAAAATTATGGGATATAATACTGCTGGGGGAATCTCGAAGTCAGTGTTTCATTTTTTTGCAACAACTGCTGGGGATGATACCAGGCTCAAAGATCACCCCATCGTGTTGTCCGGCCTCTCTCAAAACTATTCTGCTCGGAACTGGTATTTCCCGAAACCTCGTGTTGTTTTCTATCCTTATCCACTAGGTATTTGCTTCCAAGAAAATTTTCGCCATGGAAGAAAATTTTCTGCCCCAGTTTGATGACCTTCTACGTGGCATGCTTTTCCGCCAACGAACCCTCTTTTCCTGCTTTAAATCAAAGAAAAATTGTTAGTTTCAAAACGCAATGAGTGGTTGTGCTACTCTTGTTGGGGCAATTTTCCTTTTCTCTTTCAGTTGCTTGGCCTCCCTCGAACTTTTGGGGATGACGTTGACACTTGCTGGGGGTGGTGCTCTTTCCACAGATAGTCTCTCATCTCTCCCTTTTATTCCAACCTTCAATTTGGTCCGACCTTTTTAGTCGATGATCTGTTGTGAGAAATCATCTTCCGGACGTGCAATATGTGTCCATCATACTCCATAATTCCTGTGAACCTTCCAATCAACCTGTCGTTCCAATCTTAATATCGGAACGACTTTTGCCTTATTACCTCGTTCTACGCCTATTCATTTTCATTGTACCGCTTTGGGAGACTTGGTAGTAAGCTTTAAAAAATCAATTTTCGAAAACGAAAGAAAAGAAAAAGAATGCTGACCGCAAATGACAAAAGAACAGGAAAACTTTTCTGAACTCAAAAATAGGAAAACTTATCTGAATGTGTGACTGATTCAACGATTATGCCGCGCCTTTGAGATTAATCTACCCAGTCTATTCATGTCAATCACTTTCTGATGGCCGCATTTTGCTAGGAATAAACGAATGTCCGAACCTTGCCTCATGCAGCCACCTTGTAACCATCTCGCCTTGTCACCTCATAGTGCCCTTCAAAGGGTTTTCACTAATGAGATTCTCTCATTTCTCTCTATCTCCCGTCTCCTTAGGGTGACTGTAAAGGTTTTCACCGTAAGAATCTCTCATTTCATTTCTCTCAACTTTCTTCGCTTTAAGGTGCCCGCGAGGGTTTTCACCGTTAAGACTCTCTCATTTCGCTTTCTTTCCCTGCGGCGGGCTGGGGTATTATCCATAAAATTTCCTCTAAAGGGGCCATCCCTTTTCAGCTTGTAAGTCCTAGATTCAGTCGAGGATTGAAGTGTCATTCGTAGTTTTACTCGCATGACTTGGCATTTCTCAAATACTGATCGAGAGGTCTTTTTGGTTCTTAATGTTGTTTCTGCGCGTGAGGCTAAAGAAAAGGGGTTTAACCTCAATGGTTAGCTCATTACAACTTTCGGAATCCACCTTATCTTTCAAACGACACAATGACTTCTGCCCCAGTTTTGTTGCTTGGGGAATCTTTGATTTTTATTTTATTATGACCGAGCCGTGTGGCGCCTACGTATCCTTCTTGAGGAATCAGGTCGAACGTAGTTCACTTTTCTTGTATCCTTTCTTTATTTCTTTTTCTATTTTTGTTACACATTTTCCTTGATGATTCCGAAAGAGGGTATATGAAGGGATAGTTAAGGCTCAAAAAGGGGGAAACAAGGGTTAAAGTGTTTGGGTAATAGAAAAATTGCCTCTGTCATTTCATTCTCCAAAAAAACACCAAAATACACACAAACGAAACCAAATGTCGACGACTACATTAAAGAATTACACATAATATCTCTTGACTACATCAGAATTGATAGCCATATCAGTGCATCTTCCCTCAATATCAGTTAGACATAGCGCGCAGTTGGATAATACCCTAGTCACAACAAATGGTCCCTGCCAATTTGGAGCGAACTTGCCTTTCGCTTCTGCCTGATGTGGTAGAACTTTCTTCAACACATGTTGCCCCACTTCAAATTTCCTGGGACGTACCTTCGTGTTATATGCTGTTGCCATTCTCTTTTGATACAATTGGCCATGACATACTGCTGTCAATCTCTTTTCGTCGATCAAGCTCAATTGCTCTAATTGGGTTTTGACCCACTCATCATCGTCGATCTCAGCTTCAGCGACAATTCGGAGGGATGGAATTTCAACTTCTGCGGGTATTACTGCTTCAGTCCCGTACACCAACAAGTAAGGAGTTACACCTACCGAAGTCCGGACGGTAGTGCGATACCCCAACAGTGCAAATGGTAACTTTTCATGCCATTGCTTAGACCCTTCTACCATTTTCCTCAATATCTTCTTTATATTCTTGTTTGCTACCTCAACCGCACCATTTTCTTTGGGACGATATGGTGTGGAATTTCGGTGTGTAATCTTGAACTGTTGACATACCTCTTTCATCAATCCGCTGTTAAGATTGGCACCGTTATCTGTGATGATCATCTTTGGAATTCCAAACCTGCAGATGATGTGGGAATGTACGAAGTCCACCACCGCTTTCTTGGTCACTGATTTGAAGGTTTTGGCCTCCACCCACTTGGTAAAATAGTCGATCGTTACCAGAATGAACCTATGACCATTGGAAGCTGCAGGTTCTATAGGTCGAATAACATCCATACCCCATGCGACAAACGGCCATGGTGCTGACATTGTATGCAATTCAGTCGGTGGAGAATGAATCAAATCTCCGTGTATCTGACATTGATGACATCTTCGCACGAAACTTATACAATCCCGCTCCATAGTGAGCCAATAATATCCTGCTCGAAGATTCTTCTTTGCCAATACATTTCCGCTCATGTGTGGTCCACAAACTCTGGAGTGTGTATCTGTCATCACTGTCGTGGCTTGACTCGCGTCTATACATCTCAACAGTCCCAAATCTGGGGTTCTTTTGTACAGTACCCCTCCACTAAGGAAGAATCCATTTGCCAATCGCCGAATAGCTCTCCTTTGATCTCCAGTCGCTTGCTCTGGGTATATTCCTAACCTGAGGTATTCTTTGACGTCATGAAACCATGGCTCGCCATCCATCTCTTCCTCTATTATATTGTAGTAGGCATGCTGATTCCGGACCTGAATATGTAATGGATCGACACGAACCTTGTCTGGGTGATGTAGCATCGACGCTAAAGTAGCTAGAGCGTCGGCAACCTCATTATGTATCCTTGGGATATGTCTGAATTCTACCGACCGGAAATGCTTAGTCAGATCATGCAAACACTAACGATACGGGATAAGCTTTAAATCTCTGTTTTCCCATTCTCCCTGAATCTGATGTACCAGAAGGTCCGAGTCCCCCAAGACCAAGACGTCCTGTACATCCATGTCCACCGCTAATCGCAACCCCAAGATACATGCCTCGTACTCGGCCATATTATTGGTACAATGAAAACGCAGTTGAGCAGTAACAGGATAATGATGTCCTGTTTCAGAGATGAGCACGGCCCCTACTCCGACTCCTTTTGCGTTCGCCGCTCCGTCGAAGAAAAGCTTCCACCCCGGATCCTCGGTTAATTCCAACCCATCAATTTGTAGTACTTCTTCGTCTGGAAAATACATCCTCAAAGGTTCGTATCCGTCATCGACAGGATTCTCAGCTAAGTGATCGGCTAGGGCTTGAGCTTTCATAGCCGTCCTTGTCACATATATGATGTCGAACTCTGTAAGTAATATTTGCCATTTTGCTAACCTCCCTGTAGGCATAGGTTTCTGGAAAATATACTTCAACGGATCCAAGCGCAAAATGAGGTAAGTGGTGTAAGAAGACAAATAATGTTTTAGCTTTTGGGCTACCCAAGTCAAAGCGCAACATGTCTTTTCCAGATGAGTGTACTTGACCTCGTGGAACGTGAATTTCTTACTAAGGTAGTAAATGGCCCGTTCCTTCCTGCCAGTAAGATCATGCTGCCCCAGTACGCAGCCGAACGAATTCTCCAAAACCGTCAGATAAAGAATCAGGGGTCTACCCGGTTCAGGCGGAACTAGTACGGGTGGGTTTGACATATACCCTTTGATTTGGTCAAACGCTTCCTGACATTCTGTCGTCCATTCTATCGCAGCGTCTTTCTTCAACAGACGGAATATGGGTTCACAGGTTGCTGTATGCTGAGCAATAAACCTACTGATGTAATTTAACCTTCCCAACAGACTCATTACCTCTGTTTTATTCTTTGGCGGGGGTAGCTCTTGAATGGACTTGATTTTGGATGGGTCCAACTCAATGCCCTGTCGGCTGACGATGAATCCTAGCAACTTTCCTAATGGAACTCCGAATGCGCATTTGGCCGGATTGAGCTTGATATCATATCTTCGAAGCCTTTGAAAGAACTTCCTGAGGTCGGCAACGTGGTCTTCTTGATGTCTAGATTTTACGATCACATCATCCACGTACACTTCAATTTCCTTGTGTATCATGTCATGGAATACCGTAGTCATCGCTCTCATGTATGTTGCCCCTGCGTTCTTTAAACCGAACGGCATCACCCGGTAGCAGTAGGTCCCCCACGGTGTGATAAAAGCTGTCTTTTCTGCGTCCTCCTCATCCATCAAGATCTGATGATATCCCGCATAACAGTCTACAAAGGATCCGATTTCACGTCCGACGCAATTATCAATCAGGATATGGATATTGGGAAGCGGGAAATTATCCTTAGGACTCGCCTTGTTGAGATTGCGGTAGTCCACGCATACTCTGATCTTTCCATCTTTCTTTGGCATCGGTACTACGTTAGCCAACCATTCAGGGTATCGGGTGACACGAATGACTTTCGCCTGCAACTACTTGGTTACTTCCTCCTTGATCTTTACACTCATCTCCGTCTTGAATTTCCGCAGTTTTTGCTTGACGGGAGGATATGCCGGATCAGTGGGTAATTTATGAACCACTAGATCAGTGCTGAGTCCTGGCATGTCGTCGTACGACCATGCGAAAATGTCTTTAAACTCCATGAGTGTTTTGATCAACTCTTCTTTCAGGTTAGGTTCAATATGGACCCTTATTCTGGTTTCTTTGACGTCATCTGCGTTCCCCAGATTAACAGCCTCAGTATCATTTAAATTTGGTTTGGGTTTTTCCGCGAAGTGACTTAATTCTTCACCAATATCTTCTAAGGCTTCATCATCGCCGTATTCCGATTCACTCTCGTCACTTCTTATTTCATGCGTTATTATTTCCAAACCTGATTGACTTTCTAGACTGGGTTGATTAATCTTTAAGCACGTCATATCATTAAGATCAGTTGAAAGAAAGCTGTTCAGAAAAGTAAGAAAGAAGGAAAATAAACAAAATTAGACACGAAGGGAACAAAATTTCATTAATGGGAACATTACAAGGAAAAACAAAATTTGCAAACTCAAATCAAAATGAACTAAAACAAACGGATTTTACTCCGGGGACAACCCCAACACAAAATTTCGAAAGAAAACAATCCAAAACAAACTACCAAGACTCCTTCCGGACAGGGAGAGGAGTAGCCTTCCAATTATTCAATTTTGCTTTTGATCCCACAAACTGTATCTCGGCATGGCTGGATCCTTCGCCATCCTCGAGCATGCATACATCTGCGAATAGGTCCTCGAACTTTCTCAAGAACTCTTCGTCTGGCCTAACCATAGGATTGGGAACCTTTGTCGTCGGATGTCCTCTCACTTTGGACCTGACAAAAGATCGGGAAAGGCGTGGAACAGGCTTCGGGAGCACCCATGTCTTCTGCTTATTCCTCTTGGCTCGCTGGATATCCTCTGATGTTGGCTTGAATCCCAAACCGAAGGTTCCCACGTTTTCGACCACAGATACCGGTTGTATGATTCCTTGCAGAGATGCACCTAGACCTTTGCCGGGTATGAAACCGTGTCTCAACATTTCATGAGCCACCATGACGTCCGCAGTAATTATTCTATCATTGGGAATGCATTCCCCTTCTGGAACTCGGTGTGCGGATACCACATCGCAGATCTGGTATACCCATGGCCCAACATCTTCTTCTGTCTCAACAAAGGGGACGATGGTGCCTGGTTGTAGATCATTCTCTCCATGGACGACGATTTCCTGTTGGTCCCACTCAAACTTGACGAGTTGGAGTAGGCTGGATGGAACTGCTCTTGCGGCATGGATCCACGGTCGCCCTATCAGAAGGTTATATGACACTACCATGTCCAGCACCTGGAATTCCATGGTGAACTCCACCGGCCCAATTGTCAAGATTAACACTATGTCCCCGACCGACGCCTTGCCTCCTCCATCAAACCCTCGAACACATATGCTGTTCTTGCGTATCCTGCCGATGTCCACTTTCAACTTGTCCAGTGTAGAGAGAGGACATATGTTAGCACTGGACCCATTATCGACAAGGACTTTGGTAACCACCGACTCCTCACACTTTACCGTAAGATATAAAGCCTTGTTGTGCTCGGTGCCTTCCTCAGGCAACTCATCATCGGTAAAGGTGATCCGATTCGCTTCGAAGATCCTATTGGTGATCTTCTCCAAATGACTTACTGAGATTTTATCAGGTACGTGGGCCTCATTCAAAACTTTCATCAAAGCTTGCCGATGTTCTTCAGAATGTATCAGCAAGGATAGCAATGAGATTTGTGCAGGTGTTTTCTTCAGCTGTTCTAAAATAGAATAATCATGCAGCTTCATCTTTTTCAGGAATTCTTCTGCCTCTTCGTCAGTTACCGGCTTTTTCAATGTTGTCGGAGTGATCTTCCTCAATTCCGCAGGGGCAAAACATCTCCCCGAGCGGGTCAAACCTTGCGCTTCGCAAACTTCCTCTTTAACTTCCTTTCCTTTGTAGGTTGTCGTAACCCGATCATAATTCCATGGAATAGCTCTGCTATCAGCTATCGGCAACTGTATTGCTGGCTTGATGATGAAAGGATCCATTCGAACACCTGCTACCGTCAAGACGGGTTTGGTTGCTACCCCGGGTACAACTATTTTTGCTTCCCCCGGCCTCACCGGTACTTCGTTCACACTTCCCCTTTCTGCTTCCAACCCCCTTTGTACGTCCTTCTTGCAAATGGGTGACTCATCAAGGCTCGGCCCTTTTCTCATTCCTACCCCACTAGACTTGATCATCATTACAGTCTGAGAGGTTTTCTCTTTTCCTTCTTCTGCCCGTACCAACTCGATCATGTTGGTCTCATGATGAGTTGGAAGTGGATTTTGGTTGATGTTGGGCTCTGTTGAAGTCCGGACCTCAATCCTGTGAGTGTCGATGAGTTCTTGGATGGCGATTTTCAACCTCCAACACTTTTTCGTGTCGTGTCCTGGACATCCTGAGCAGTATGCACAATTTACCGAATGGTCCAGATTCTTTGGAAGAGGGTTTGGTAGCTTGGCCTCAATCGGATTTAGCAACCCTACTTGCTTCAAACGGTGGAACAAACTGGTGTAAGACTCCCCCAAGGGAGTGAAAGTCTTTGGCCTTGGCGCCCTATCGCTCTTGAATGCTTGGTTCGGACGAAAGCCCGCACCCGTGGGATTTCTATAGGCTCTTGGGGGTGGGTAATTGTTCTGTGGATTTGGCGCACGCCATGGTGCCTGGACGGGAGGTGCGGAATATGACCGAGCGTGATGGACAGTAAAATGGGGATCAGGTGCCAGATAGTAATGTTGCGGGTGGTTATATTGATTGTGTAGGTAATTTTGGTGGTGAGGCTGTGGCGGGTTATACTGGGGTGCGGGGCCTCTATTTCTGAACCATGTTTCGGACTCGACCGCCGTGACTTCTTCTTTCCTCTTTTTCCCAAGCACTCCTCCGGTACCACTTTAAATAGCTTGGGTGGTGGCCTTCAACGCTGAATAACTCATAATCTTGTTGGCTTTCAAGCCTTCCTCGATCATAGCCCCTATCTTTATCACCTCGGTGAATGACTTTCCCACGGACGTCACCAGATGTCCGAAATAGGTTGGCTCCAGTGTCTGCAAGAAGTAATCCACCATCTCGTTCTCTCTCATAGGCGGATCTACCCTTGTTGCCTGTTCCCTCCAGCGGAAACCAAATTCTCTGAAACTTTCGGCGGGTTTCTTCTCTAACTTTAGCAATGATAAGCGGTCTGGGACTATTTCAAGATTGTACTGGAACTGGCCAATGAATGCTTGAGCCAAATCATCCCATGTAAACCATCTCCTGGGATCCTGCCTAGTGTACCACTCTAGTGCGGATCCCCCCAAACTCTGACCGAAGTAAGCTATCAGAATCTCGTCTCGTCCTCCGGCTCCTCGCATTTTACTACAAAACCCTCGAAGATGGGCTATTGGATCACCATGCCCCTCGTATAGGTCAAACTTGGGCATTTTGAACCCGGCTGGCAACTGGACATCTGGGAATGGACACAGATCCTTGTAAGCGACACTGACCTGGTTGCCCAAACCGTGCATATTCCTGAGAGACTGCTCCAGGCTTTTAACTTTTCGGATAACTTCCTCGTGCTCCAAACTTTGGAGGTGCTTTTCCGGTTCTGCCGGGTTATCCCAATGAGGGGTGTATGGATGCGATTCAGGAGCCCTAAAGGTAGGCTCGGGAGGATAGTAAGAATTGTCATAGATTTGAACATGCGGCTCACCGGACGACTTTTGTAGAGTAGCAGGTGGGGGTGCCACAAAAACAGGGGTGACCGGAGGAGGATTTTGTTTGGCTGGTGGGATTTGGGTGACATAAGGGTTTTCCCCTTGATAATATGGATAGAGTGGGGCGCTTGTCGAAGGATCGAGGGGTGGATGTTCTGGAGCTGATGCGAGAGTAGGGCAGTTTGGTGAAGACTGTCCCCTAGCCCAGGCTAGGTGCATCTCTGTTATCTGCTGTTTCAACCGATCTACCTCTTCTTTCATGATTTGTATCTCTGATTTCTCTTCCTCGAGACTTTTACCGGAACTAGACATGCTTGCTGTAATTGGCCATTTAGATCTAGTACGATAATGGTGGCTGGCCAGTATATTCTGTCAAACCAACTGCTAAACTTTTCTGGGAATGCAACAAACTTGTTAGTTTACCGAGTTTAACAGATGTGTTATAGCACGTTGGATGCAATGCACCTAACCAAATAACCCTTTCTACATGTACTCATCACATGCGTCATTCCAGCTTTTCTCTTTTTCTGTTCTTCTTTTTTTTTTTTCAACTATCCTTGAAAGCCTTATTGTTATTAACCTTTGTATTCTTTTCCTTTGTTTTTAGTGGTGGTCGAATCTTATGTGGATTGCCTACGTATCACGTCCCTGCGTGAATCAGACCGAGCGTAGTTCTAAAAACAAGATTGTGGCAAAATTCAGTAACTTTTATATCAAATAAAACCTTAAAATTACAAAACATGTCTTACAATAATCAACAAAATAAGAGAAATGCTTGACTCGAAAAAGGAAAATGAAATGCCAAACAGCTTGACCCAATATTTCAAAATACATTTTTAATCAAAAGTCTAATGCTCTAAAATTTCTGGGGGCCCGCGAGGCATCATTCGGCCTTGCCGCGGGCCTGGGTGTGAGGTCCTTGTGTAGTCCCCTTAATTCTCTCATGATCTGATGAACATAGCCCATAACTGAAGCCAAAAGGTCGGTGCGGGGCATTTGTTCACAAGCTAAGCACTTCATGGTGACATAATGCCCGATTTCTCCAATTTTGTCCTTGATCATGTTCCTTTCTCTGAGTAGCTGTTCTATCTGCTGGTTTTTCGCCCCCAATCTTCGAGCATTGTTGGTGACTTGGTCTAGGAGCCTATCCACTTGTTCTTGCAGTCGGGCCATCAAATTGTGGCAGCGGTCGAGGTCTGCTATGGCATCTCGGGCTTGCTTGAAAACCCGCTCCCTGAGGATAACATTTGCTTCCCTTAGACTAGTGATGATCTCAGTGTAATCTTCTTCCACCCGTTGTAGGTGAAGTGCATGTTGATGTGCCTCCTTTCTCCAGCTAGCACGGACCCTCATTGTTTGGGCCTTCGACTCTTCCAATTCTCTTTGGACATCGGCAACTTGGCTTCTCAAACCCTTTATCAATTTTTCGTCTGCTCGACTCCTCGACTGTCTGTCAGCATCCCTTTTCATTTGCTGGATTTGAGCTCTCAAAAAGTCATTTTCTTGTGCCAACTTCTTTTTATCTCCTTCGTTGGCGGCGTCTTGCACATCCATTTCAAATTGGAGCTCTTGGGTCCGTTGCTGTATCCTGCTAATCTTTGTTCTATAAGCTTCTTCTCTGGCCAACCAGTCCCATTGTTCTTGTGACGCTCCAGCAAACTCCCTGAGGTGGGGCCTTTTTGTGGGCCTTTGATGCTCCAGATCTCTGCTATACCATGCGGGGTATTCCGACGATACTTCACCCCGGGCTCGATCTCGCACCCGAGTGTCTATCTTCAATGTTTGACATTCACTCCAAATCTTTCGGACCAACGCTTCGGGGAACTGTCCTCCTGGTCCAATTTCAACCACATGTGGGCTGAGGTCTTCTTCTTTTGGGATTATTTGGCATCATCCCAACTGTCTCAATACTCGACCTGGTGCGTAGGGCTGGATGTTGTTGAGGCCCATTAGCAACAAATATGATTCCGTGGCCGATGCATATATGACTTCTTCCACGGGTAGCCAGCCAAATGTCCATTCTATCTTGCTGGCTAGAATTAAACGCAAAAGTCGTATCCATCCGCTAATCCCCTCTGGCAAATCATGTCCCTCGACCCTCGTAGGGAATTCTTCTATACAGGTTTTCTCCGATAAACTATACCTCATAAACTGCGGGCGACGACATAAGTGATCGATCATCCACATTTGGAGCAGTACGTTGCAAGCTTCAAAGAAGACCCCTCCAGCTTTGCAGATAGTGAGTGCACGAGAGATATCCGATATTATCATGGGAGCCAAAGTACTATTGTTTTGTTTCATCAGAGTGCTTGACGACCCCTGCCACATGTATGTTGATATTCCCGTCCTTTCTGGGAAATATTAATGAACCCAGGAAAGCTATCATGAATGCGATGCGTTTATGCTCTTCCCGTTTTAACTGGTTGTCTCCACTGCAGATTTTGCTTTTGTGTTTGTTGAAACCCCCGTAATGACCATATTTGTCATATAGAAATGCTAAAGTGCAGAACCCCTCTGATAAGTCTGGGTTGTGTACAGTTCTGCGGATTTTCACGGTATCCAAAAACCTATGTACTGTCACTACCCTTGGTGCAATGAGATATTGTTCCCTCATAGGGACTTTTGGTTTTCCGATATATCCGGCCAATTCTTCCAATGTTGGTGTGAGTTCAAAGTCTGAAAAGTGGAACACATTGTGTGCCGGATCCCAGAATGAGATCAAGGCTCGTATGATGTCTCCTCTCGGGGGAATATTTAGTAGCCCCACTAGATCTCCCAGGTACAGCTTAACCGCGTCTTGTCCTTGCTCGCCCAAGTCGCTCCACCACCTATGCAAACTTAAGGGGACCTTGTTTATGATAGCTTCGGTTGTATTCTGACTCGTGCTCATTCTGCATATTTATTAAGGTAGTTTTTAGATGAAAGAAAAATCTTTATCTGACCCAAACAAAACTATCTTTTTCTTTTTAAAAAAAACGAAGCGGGCCACAGGAATTGACTGGTCAAAATATTAAGACTGATGAAAAAGGTGGTCGTTGAGGCAAAGTTAAATATCCTGGCATTCCGTCATTTTAAAAACTTATTTTGAAATATAGGGAAGTTGGACCCGTTAAAGGCTGCCTACGTATCTCACGCCCGGTGAGAATCAAACCCGCATAGTTCGGTCCGTCAAAACAACTGTTTTTTCTTTTATTGACTGACAAAGAGAACACATTTTGTCAAGAAAATCATTTTGTTGACAAAGTCAACCTTCTGTCGTCTTTTATCGGCAAACTAAATTTATTCACTTGTTTGGTAAAACACATTTTGGTATTTCTGAAAAATATTTATTTCCCCGTACTATTTCCTTTTTTTTTTTTTTCGTTTTTCTTCGGTATTTAAAAGTCGGTCGGCATGCCAGTCTAAATAAATGCTTACAACAAATATGATATAGTAAGATGGTCTTTTTACTTCGGGTTGCCTGTCCTGGACGGACCCAACCCCTGTGTTGAGTCCCCTAAGTCAGATATGATGCAAATAAACGTCCTAAATCTAGGCTCAATATCCCTGATGTTTTCAATGGTACTAGACCGTGTACCCGAGCAGACAACTCGGATTTGAGGAGGGAGCTACGTACCGAGGACCCGCGGGATCGTCCGGCTTTGTAACTTATCCTGCCTCTTTTCTTATTTTTGGTATTGACACTAACAGAAAAGGGAGTCTCAACCAGTAAGCACATCCCCGGGGGTAAGAAGAGACGGGTTTTCGGCACAGTTTTATATACAGTTCACGCAATATCAAAGCGGTAAACATATAGCAATTTGTATATACAGTGCAACTAGTATCAAAGCGGTAGACATGTAGCACATTAATTAAACATGTAATAAAATCGGATATAGACAAAACAACAATTTAACTGAGCTCGAATTCTTAGACCCTGAACCGAAGTTCAGAGGTTATCATCCCCAGCAGAGTCGCCAGAGCTGTCACACCTCCTTTTTACCGCACCCGCGGGAGCGCAAGGGAGTTTTTCCAATTAAAGGACAATCGAAACGGGATCAATTTATTTAATTCAGAGTCGCCACTTGGGAAAATAATGGTGTCCCAAGTCACCGGTTTGATCCCGAACCGAAGAAATTTATGACTCTATAATATAGTCTGCGAAACTAGAAAACTGGATAAGGAATTCTGTTAACCCGGGAGAAGGTGTTAGGCACTCCCGGATTCCGTGGTTTTAGCACGGTCGCTCAACTGCCATTTTTTTTCTATCTGATTTCTTTATATATATTTGTGTGCTCTTATATTCCTCTTTAATTCTTAGAAGAATTGCGACGTCACGAAAACACATTTCGAGTCGCACCGCAACTAGTACGCCTACGACTTTAATGTATTTCAGTTTCGCCGAAAATAAGATTTGGGTCACATAAATGTGCACCCGTAATTAGGAAAGTATTTTATTTACAAATCGTGCCTAAAGAGTCTATCGTGTTGTTAACTTTGTGAAAGACCGTGAAATTCGATAAACGGCCTTCCCGAGTCTACATTTATTGCAATTAATTGAAGACCCCGTGTGTTTTGTTTTCTAATGAGGCTCATTTCACTTTTTACTTGAAGGTCGACCCATAGATACTACATTCGTACATGTTTCATCTCTAATCATAAATTGAGAGTGAAACCTAGTGACTAATTGTTGTTTAAGCATTATTTGGTTAAATCTTATATTTGAACTTCTCCTTTCTAGCTACTTTGATTTCTGTCAATGACTCATGCAAATCGATTAAACTAATAAAATTTTATAATGTCAAATGTACGACTACTTGCACTAACGCGTTAGTTGAATTTTCAGAGTGACTGGTATCAATTATCCCTTTAAACTACTTATCCCAATTTAATTAACAATGTGAAATTCGAATTTCAAGTTCAAGTCCAGATCCAAACAAGAAGGGGTAAACCTCTTAGTTCTCACCACTGCCTAACTCGGAAGCCTAAGCTCATGCTATGTCAAAATATATATACCAAAATCCTTAAATTGAACCCAATTGCCGACAAGTGGACCTAGTTTTGGTTTTAACAACTACCGAGCTTCACATTGCCAAAACAGGCCCAGTTACTCATGCGGAGCACTCGAGCACACAAAGAAAGGAGAAAACTGGGCTCACTTGAAGCCCAAAAATGCAAGTGACAAAATTGTATTTCTGAAGCAACTAGGCCACACGCTATAGCCCAATTGCATGATTCAACATATAATTGATTGTTAATTACATTGCTTCAAGAAGTTCCAGAAAATTTAAATGAAAACCGATTATCTTTAAGGAAATACAAAATGCATCCTAATGTCAATGCATATCCATGATGAAATATAATCCTACAGTAACTCATTCACAATCACCTGGTGATTTAAAATCCAATACCATTCCTCACTTTTAGCTACACAGCACAACATGATTTCCAAATAGCAGAAAACACTTCCTAACATAAATTTTATCCTGCAATTAAACATATGCTAAGGCTACCAACATGATTTTTCATGCTTCTGGGAATGAGTTGAAATGGGTAAACAGTCCACAAGGGTATACATGTATGTCTATTATCCGTATGGCATGAAATCTAAAAATTAGCATTCGCTACATTTACTTAACTACAATCTATCCACTTGGATAACAGAAAAGCCATTCAATACATATGAATCTGCGAGCATTTCATTTTTAGACTTCTCTTCCTAGTTACATCAAAGTGAGCTCATAAATGTGTACCTGGGTATTGAAGAGCAAAATAAAAGGAGGTCAGTGATGAAGCGACAAGCAATTCACAGCAACAGCAGTAGGCACTCAACCACAGCAACAAAACCCACACCCAAACAGCAGTAGTACTCGACCAAAAGCAAAATCAGTAACAATCAGTAGCAACTGATGAATAACAGAAGTGAGCAGCCCAAAACAGGAGCAAAAAAACCAGCACAGATCCAATTAAGCCCAATAGAACAGTAGCAAGGTCTAGTAGTAACCCAGGAAGAGACACTTGAAGCCCCAGCAAGTTTCAACAACCAAACAACCTAATACTATGATCAACAATGTCGAAAGAGCAAAGAGTGACATCAAACAATCCCAATAGTCCAGCTTTAATTTCCAAAATACTTAACGATTACTTCAGGAATTCCAAAAGGCCAATGTGGTATCAAGACACAGCTCAAAAGACTCAAAGACTGCCTGAAGCAGTGAGCTAAAAGAACCAGAATGTTTTTTTTATCCTGTGCTCTAAAATGTATGTCTAGTCTCTATCTAGTCTCTCACTGTGTTTCTAGAATACCTCCCCAATGTTCTCTATCATTGTGTATTTTATCTTTCGACCAGTGTTCTGCCTCTAAGATCTGTGTGTGTATGAATGTCTAAGCCTGTGTGTATATGAATCTCTAAGCCTGTGTGTATATGAATGTCTAAGCCTGTGTGTATATGAATCTGTGTATGTTTCAGAATTGTATCCCTCCAAAATCCAGTCCCCTCCCTCTTCCTATCACTCTATACTTATAGTTAAACCTTTAAACCTGAGTGGTCAGAAAACCCCTATTAAAAACCTTTGCCCATCCCTTCTCTGCCAGCCCATTATCTTCTCTGTTTTAACCACTAAGTTTTGTTTAAGTGTGGGCTTTAATTAATTAAAATGTGAAGTGCAAACCTGGTGGAGTGCCCTGCTGTAACAGCAGGCTCCACTAGGATGTCTTATGGGCAGGTGATTAAACAACTAGCCTTAATCCAATCCTAACAATTATATCCAGTTAACTCCTAATCCAGAATCAAACAGATAACAAGCCCTATACTGGTGAATTGCATACGGGAAGACAAGGTAATGAACAATCATACAAACAAGTTAACTTGACGACGTTAAACAAACTATACATACAAAGCAATTAGCATTGAATCAAAACAGATAGAGATGAGAAATTGACCGGATAAAAGGTCTATTGGAGATGAAGAAAAACAGAAAACTAAAAGAGGACACAAAGGATAAAAATCCACATGATTAACACACTAAATATGAAGAAAGAAAAATAGAAATACCATGTAAGACGAAATCAAAGCTCGAACGACCCCGGACCAATCTCGGATTTGGCTTAAATTTGGATTTTGGAGTCTAACGGAACTTAATCGAAATGTTTTCAAATGAAAACATCTCCATTAAGGTCTATTAGACCCCAATTCGTTTTGATTTTGGAGCCCAAATCCCTAATTTGATTTCTAGGGTTCTTGGTGTCGCTTTTTGGGGCTCGACTGGTTCCGGCCAGATTCGAGCCGGACCACGGTTAGTAAGGGTGTGAGGGAGGTGTGAGGAGTCACTGGTGTGAATTTGGGGTGGTTTGGCGTGGTTTGGGTTTTAACTCGAACCTGTGATTGAAGATTCGAAGGGTTTGGGCTTGATTCGAGAAAAATGAAGGATGGATTCGTATAGAGGGGGACTAGGAGGTTCTACGGTGTTAATTTGGTTGGGATTGGCCTACCACAACTGCCGCGAGGCGATTTCCGGTAGGCGGAGGGCGGCGGAGGCACGGCGGAGGTCGATCGTCTCTGGGAGAGACGAAGATGGGTCTGGGGGGAAATGAGACGGGTATGGGGGTATTGGTATGTTTAAAATTAATGTTTTAATCTCGGCCGTTGGGTGATGAGAATCCAACGGCCAGGATCAAACAATGGGGCGATTAATGTGATCCATCAGATCAACGCTGATCGACGGCTTGGATCTCTTCACTTAAAACAGAATGACGTCGTTTGGTCTTAGTAAGAGTGGGTCGAACCGGGTGAGATGGTATTATTGGATTGGGTAAGGGTTTTGGGCTAATTATTTTGTTTGGGTTCCGGATTTAGGGGCCCAAATCTTTTTCTCTTCTTTATAATCAACACAAACATTCTAATTAATTAAAATAAAACTATATGGATACTAATACTTAACAACAATCAACATACCACTAACAAATAAACATAAAATCCTATAATGACAACAAAGATAGAATAAAAATATGTATATTATTATATATTTTTGATTTTTCCATTTCATAAAATAAGTAATTTACCAACTAACTCAAAATTTTATAATTACGTTTTTAAATGCTATTACATATATATTTTTTTTATTAATTTAATCACATAAGCATGCGCACACAAATACAAATAATAAGAAAATTAATACCAAAATCCAAAAATATTGCAAACAACGCAAAACTCTTTTATTTTTGAATCTTTTTTAGGAGTAATTCGTGTGGGGCAAAAATCACGTGCTCACAAGCGGGAGTTAGCATTTTCTACATTCTCAAACTCCCCCTAGAGCACCAAGGCATCATCCTCGATTGGTGTAACTAACTCACTTAATTGAGCAGTCTATTGAGTTGAGGAAGGTCGACGTCTTCTATGTAGAGAAGCCCCTTCCTCGATGGCTTCTCCATTATCGTCAATCATCATGATGTCTATGGCCGGCCCGGGCTCAGGGCTCACGGTGTCTATGGCTTCTCCATTAGAAGCGGTTGCAGCAATCGCAGTGTTGGTTGTTGGTTGCTCGTCAACTAAAGATAGTAGGGACCCGATACTCAGCCTCACAGTATCGAGTGACGAGTGCAAAACACAACACAAAATTATTGTTTGTTAATCAAAGATAGTATAGTAAAATATCGTCTCCATGGGGATTGGATTTAACTAATACTCTAGTAATTTTGGGTTTAATGCTATCCAGGATGATCAACACTTGAGTTAAAGGATTGTGAACTAAGTTTAACTACTAAAATAATGCAATTGACAATTGACATCAAGGAATTGGAGATTCGCAGAATAGTTTCTTATCAATGTGAGGAATAAGAGTTTGATAGGATAGCTGCAAAATAGCTATTTGGGATTTAACTCTAGTTTAATCCACTCTAATGATTCTCACAAATTCACTCAATGATTAGTTATAGTGAGGACGCTTCTCTCGATTAAATCTTAACTCTACGAGGTTAACTAATATTAGCAATGTGAAGTAAGCAAGCATGCGTTAATGGATTGGTCCTTAGGAGAACGTCTCTTGAATATTGTCCTAACTTGATTCAGTCAACAATTCAACAAGCTTTTTCGATTACTTAAGAGAATCAATGAATAAAATCAAACAAAGAGCCCGTTTGGAATGGCTTGTTGTAAGTGTTTTTAAGCTAAAATAGATTTTAAGCCATTTTGTAGTGTTTGAATAAAGTAAAAAGGTATTTTTAAGCACTTGTTTGTAAGCTAAAATGATAAAAACAAGCCAAAAGCTAAAAGTTAGAATTTCTAACTTATGGCTTAAAAGCTATTTTGGCTTAAAAGGCACCTAAAACAAGCCCATCCAAACGAGCTCAAAATAATGCAAACATAATCACCAAGATATTTCTTTTCCGATTAAATAACTTATGAATAAAGTTGCAATAATTCAAAACTCCATAACCGAATTCAAGAAAGGAGCTAGAGTTAAAATCCAAAAGTATTTATCAAAATACTGTATCCATCAAACCCTAAGGTAAACTACTCCATAATCATGGAGGAAGTCATCACAAATATGATTAAAAAATAAGAAAACATCAATATAACATTACAATCCAAACTCCCATATTGAATTAATGGAAAGATGATGAAATCCCGTGTCTTGTAGCCTCCAATGCTCTCCCAAAGCTTCCAAGGTCAAAGTCCTCTAAAATCGTATTTTTTGGTATATTCATACCATGAAGGAATGGGCTCAGATGAAACTACCCTTTCCAAGCCGAAGTGGGATATATGGGCTGCGAAAATACACTAGTGCAGTGCCCCATGTGCCAAATTAGTAAGGATCTTCAGAGAGTTGATTTTTTTTTACTTTGGCAGAATTTTGCACGAGCGCTAAGATCCCCCGCGGCACGGTAGTGCAATTTTCTCAGAGTAATTTTTGTTTTCTCCCTTTTTGACATCCATACTTGATCCTCGATCCCTGAACGTGATCTTATCTTAACTTTTTGGGCTTTTACTCAGATTTCAAAGCTCCACATTGTTCGATTTAGTTCCAAATTATCTTTTTAACTCGAAATCACTTCCTGCAAGGCATAAAATACATAATATGGGTTTAGTGAAAATCACCATCATTTAACCTCGAACACATGTAAAATGCAGTAATTAGAGTGCAAACTACAACTAAAATATGGGTTTCTAGCCTACCATCAACGGGTACAACGACTGGGATCTAAAAGTGGGAGTTAGCATTTTCTACCATCTCAAACTCCCCCCAGAGCACCAAGGCATCGTCCTTGATTCATATAAATAACTCAACTTATTGAGCAGACTGTTGAGCTGAGGAAGGTCGTTGTCTTCTATGTAGAGAAGCCCCTCCTTGTTGGCTTCTCCATTATAGTCAATCATCATTATGTCTATGGTTAGCCTGGGGGGGGGGGAAGGGGGTGCTCACCACCAAAACTTCCGGAGACGACTCAGAAGCAGCACTCTTCGCCTTCTTATTTTTTCCCGGCCGTGGAGGAATTTCTTCTTTTTGGTTGTTTGTTCTCCGGGCGGGGACTCCGAGAAGCAGCACTTGTACCAAAAGTAGGCCCGGAGACACATGTCTGTGTAAAAACCTCTTGAAGTAGCCTCGCAGCACCAGCATGATTAGCCGTAACATCCTCCTCAGGGAAGAAAATTAAGCCTTGGGGTAGACCTGAATTCAACGCGAAAGAAAGGTCAGACAACTTCCTTATATGAAAAGGTAAAAACAAGATGAATTTGACCTACCATAATTTTTGGCCTTCTACCCATATTTAAGGGACAGTTCTTTCCACGTGCGGGTCTCGGGCGTAGTAACATCCAAAAAATTTCTAGACCCATTGGTCCAACCTTAAATCCTAGGTGGAACCCACCGAGTCGCTGAAATAAGAGAAAGAAAAAGGGTCAATAACGATGTATGATGATCTTTAATGTAAGAAATAATAAATGGTAAACTTACGAGTGCAGTTTCATTATTGTGGAAAGGCTGAAGCCGTGGCCAGGATGATGTCATTGGTGGCAATTGAAATGAGCCGTTCTATCCACCCACAGTCATTGTCACCATCCATGCTAGATAGCAGAGCATGGTGACCGCACTTGCTGAAATTTATCATTCCACCGCGGACTATCTTGTGGGGGTAGAGTTTCATCATTCAAGCTAGGGTTAGCTGTTCTCCGTCTCCTTGCACATGCACCGAAGACAAGCGACTGTCCTTCACACAAAAGGAATTACTTGTCCCAAACACACCTGATAGCGGAGGCAGAACTCTATGATGTCGGAGTTAAGCTTTCCATTCAAAGAGAAAGGTCCCAAAGTGAAGGGATACATGTAAAAATATGTAAAACCCTTCTTAGGTAAGGACTGATGAAAGAAGGTATACGCTAATGGACCACGTACGAGGGTGAGCAGAAGGGTACTTCTCTTCAAAGTCTTTGGTAGTAGCAAGAGTCTTGGAGCTCATCGTAGGAGGAGCAACATCATCAGATTTACCTTATTTTTTAAGAACTAAGGTTTCTGGAATAAGAGACCATTTTTTTATCAGAAAGGAAGAAAGGTTTTCTCTCAAAGAAGAAAGTTAAAAAAAGGTTAAACACAAAGTATGAGTTCGGTAAAGAAAGTTTGAGAAAATCTAGAGAATTATGAAGTGTAAATGTAGGAGGTTGATGCGTATAAGTAAAAGTATAAGCAGCTAAAAGCCATAATTACCTCGATAATGGGCAAAAGTGATGTTAAACTGTGGGATGACGCGTGTTCGAGGACATTAAATGCGGAGAGATGCGCATCTAATCAACCGTCAGAAGCTTTTCGGAGGAGGTCAGATCTTTTCTGCCAAAAAGGGTGTTTCTACCAACTTCCTGGCGACACAAAGTTATGACACCGAAAAGTAGGGGGGCTATCTGTATAAGGTAAAATATGTTTATATTAAATGATCGCATGAGAAAGTGACACGTGGAGTCGAAGACAGAAGATAGTTAATCTAGAGGCAACGATCCCGTCTGTTACCAGAGAGAATGATATTCACAAAGATGAAATAAATGTCCGCCAACCAGTAGCATTTAATGATGAATATTCTACAATATTAAGTACACGGCCCGTTATAAGGAATTTAGCATTTACTGTCTGTCGTTACACGTTCTTCAATGGCCCTCATAATTATCATTAAAGAGAGGCATGATCTTAGAACTTTATTCCCTAGGTGCAGCTATAAATAGAGAGCTCTAATAAAATATAATATATTTTAACATGAATTCTCTAACAAGCATACAAAACATTCTATCAAAAGATCAATAACATTTTTCTTTTTTGCTTATTTATACTGTTCTTAGTGCCTCGGAAGCTCCGCGCCCAGGATCAAGATATCTGTTGTATCATTTCAATTTCAAGGCTACGTCTTACATTTTTGTCTAATTCATCTATTATTTTAGTATCAAATTAACTTGTCTAAATCACATAAAAATTTAACTGTACCGATAAACACGATTATAAAATAATACTTATAATAGGCACCATTTATAAGAGATGGTGGCTGTTATAACAATAAAAGAAAAGAAATAAAGAAAGAATGAGTTGTCTTGGGTTCAATTCGACCATCTTTTCTTCTTAAAACATCTTTCTAGCAATTTTTAAGAGATGATGAGATTCGAAATTTGATCCTAATAAGCCAAGCTACCGTTTATAAGAAATGCAAAAGAATTAAACAATCATTTTTTAGTTCAACTTGTACCAAGAGATGAAGTGTGCTATTAACTAAAATAAAATCAAGTGGCTTTTCTTTTTAAGTGAAAGTGAATATAATCATTATTACAACATTATCTACTAAAAGGAGTACTCTTATTTGGACAATTATGTAAACAAAGACTGATCACAAATAAATGTCGGGTCACATAACAAACAAATGTTAAAATTTCATGGCATAACCAGTTTTCACACTGGTCAATGAAAAATAGCCACTATTTATGAAATCAATGAAAAATAGCCACTATTTTGATGCAACAGGGACCGGTCCCGTATAATATACGGGAGTTCTAGTGCATTTGTGTATGAACTCCAGTATATTATGCTGGACCGGTATACTTTGCTAACTCCTGTAAAATTTGCGGGAGATTGGAGCACTAGTGCTCTAAACTCCAGTATATTATACTGGACAATTATACTGCTGGAACTCCCGTAAAATTTGCGGGAGTTCCAGCATAATTATGCTTGAACTCCAGTAAAATTTGCGGGAGTTCCAGCATAGTTATCCCGGAACTCCCGTAAAATTTACGGGAGTTCAAACATATTTATGCTGGAACTCCAGTAAAATTTGCGGGCATATTTTTCCAGATTTTGAACAGTGTTTTCGCTCAGATTAAAGTGGCTAAATTTCGATGACTTTTGAAACTTGGCTATTTTTCAACGACCAATGGTAAATCTGGCTATTTTTGAATTTTACCCGAAACAAATATTCCTCGTTTAAGCTAGTTTGATAATAAGAGCATAGTAAATATCGCTTTATTAAGCTGTATTGACGAGATAAGATAATTTCAGTGGCGAATACGAATTTACTAGAATCCAGTAATTTTTGTTTAGACTTTGTATATATATTAAAAAATATAAATTTTCTATAAATATTTTATTATAATTACAGTTATTATTGTAATATATTAATTTGAGGTCATTGTAGAAACTTAAAAACTTTAAATCTTGAATCCGTTTGTTGTCAAGAATATTCGAAAAGGAAAAGAGCATAACAATGGTCAAGTCAAAAGTATGGAAGTTGGGATCCAGCATAACCCACAACTCATTCATTGACACTTACACGACCATGCCTAAAAAGCACATATCTAGAATTTAAATTATATCGTTATAAGTTTTAAGATTTTTAGGATTAAGTCAGTTTTATTTTTAAAGTTATGAATTTATCATATCTACTATTTATTGTAATTTTAGTAAATTTTTATGCATAAATTTAATTTTTGCGTTGAAAAAACTAAATTTAGATAAACCCGATAACATAAAGCTACTAAGTTAACGTCATGAGAAAAGTAAAACGATTGCTCACCCCACACTACCTAAGGACAATTGTTTTAAAAAAATTTAAAAATAATGTTTGCATAAAGAAGGATATTGAGTATTTGCGGTGCTATTCTATTGTCTGAGTTGGTTTTGCAAAAAGAATTTTTCTTTTTTAAAAAAAATATTTTTTAAAGATATCCGAACTCTGTTTTCCAAAACTCATAACTAGGTTGTGTGTAGGAGTTTTTTAGTCTTATTGGAAATTTTTATATAATAAAAAATAAAAAAAGTTCTAGCGCTTTCATAATTTATTTTTAATTTATTATGACATTCGTTTAAGATGAATTTAAATGAGGACATATAACTTACCTCAACTTGTTCGGATCTATGTCTTTGGAAAAGTTTTTACTACCTTTGTATTTGTATAAGAAACTTAAAAGTAATATCATAAATCTAAATATTTCAAACTTGCTTAAGATAAATATATATTTTTACAATAAAATAATAACTGACAAAATAGATGTATATTATATACAATAAAATATATTTTTATTTTGCTATTTCCAACTAGTGAATGCAATTAATTTTAATACCATTTTTATATTTTGCCCTTAGAGATTCAAAAGTGGAGAGCATGAAAGAGACCCAACGCGCACGTTAAATGGAAGTTTGGCTGTAGGGACTGAATATGTAGCCACTTCGGACAGAGATAAGAAAGATAGGAGAAAATTTGAAAATATTAAAATTTGGGGGACCAAAAGGATCAAATCCAAGCTTACTATAGCCATCATAAAGTGACTGACCCCAAACAGCTGCAGACAAAGATATCTACCCAACTTGTTTGCTTTTTTTATACCCTTTTAGTCCTTCTATGCCAATAGGCCCAATACCCCCTTTTTTTTTTTTTTTTTGGGTAAGAGGGGAAATTCGCAATCGCTATAACCTCTGTCATAGCTTTCGCTCTTCAGATGAGCACTATGTGGTTAGCATTTTATGTGCACTGGGTAAATTTTCGTCTATGTAATAGCCTACAAACTATCTAAACCACTAGGCAAGCCCTGTGCGACAGCATCTACCCAGAAGGCATTGAGAGGGGATTCAATTTCAGGCCATCCATATGGATTACCATCCTCCAAACCAACTGGGTAACCCTGAAGGGTGCCAATACCATTTTGATCACTCTTATTTGTTTGATAATTACATCCACCCACACCGGTCATGTCCAAATAATTATTACGATTAAAAAGCTAACATGGGTTGTGGTGGGATAGTATCCCTTCATCCTTAGAAGAAGAGGCGACCTTTTTCATAAAGCAAGTAAAACAATTACTTAAACCTCATATTTGATGGGCCCCCATTATTTATTACACTCAATAGGCTAAGAAAAAGTATTAAAAAAATATGATGCAAAAAAGTTTGATTTCTTCTTTAACAAATATGGAAAAGAAGGATTTGCAACTGATGTATAGGAAGTAACAATTTGATGATGCTGATAATGAAATCTCAAAATCTTTGGAAGATTCTTTTAAGAGTTATCGATTATAAGATAATTATTAATACTTTTGTATCTAAGAAAAGCTAGAAAAATAGAATTCAAAAATAAATAAATAAATATATAAAAAAATTAAGAAAAAAGGTTATGATCGCTCATAAAGTTTGAATTTAGGCCACAAAATTCATTGAACCGTCCTGATTAGATGTTTCGGGTTCAAGTCTTGGGTACGGAAAAAATCCTGTTAGGAAATTATTCTCCCTTAAATAGGCCTTACGCGACGCTAATCCGAATATATCGGGTTTCAACGAAGATACAAGCACACTGGGTGAGAAACCCAAAAACAATTGTGATTTTAAGAATGTTTTAGAGGAAGGTTGAACCAAGCATGAATCGACAAAACCAGAATTGATCATAATGTTTGATTTTCTTTTCTTAGTTAAACTGTCAACAAAATAAATTCCCATTTCTCGTACGTTAATAGTTCGTCAATAATAGCATGTTATATTTATGCTACATGACAATCGACATCCAGTTTCGACTGCTTAAAAAAGCTTTACAATCATTCCTTTTATGACAAATACGCTTTACTTCTTGTCTGAATTACTTTTTTTGTCCCTTGAGTTGCTGGATTAATGTAGTTTAGGGTAGTTAATTTAATGTTTGTTCACGAATTAGTTTTGGCTCGAACTTTATTTTAGGCTAATTCTTTCTTACACTTTAACTGACGCCCATAGAAATTTCAACCTTATTAATATTGACAAGCTTGAAACAAAGAATTTTGTACTGGCAAAGGCGTTTGGACATTAAAAATTGTAAGTTTGAAGTTAAGTTAAAAAATATTTTAAAAATTAAAATTAGGTTTGAACATGTATTTCACTTGAAAAAATATTACAATTTTATGAGAAAAAAAATAAAGTTTACTTGAAAAAGAGGTAAAACCCACTTTTTCAAATTTGAAACTTATCTTCATAATGTTAAAACTCATTTTCAAAAATTCAAAAGAATATATAACTGTAATGAAAATATTATTGTGGATATCCATTAATTACTCTCCGTAGATAATTATCCTGAAGAAGATTATTCATTTAGTATTCCATTGAAGTTTATCTCCAAGCAATTGATGCAGGTAGGTTGAAAGCAACTCAATGAAATGGCTTGTAACAGCTTATTATTAAAAAGGCAGGCTGCGAGCTATGAGTGTTCGTCGGTCGGTATGGTACGGTACGGTATTTAGACATTTGATTCGGTATATTTGGTATTTGATTTCTTAAAATCCTATGCCAATATCATACCTAATTAATTTTGGTATGATTTGGTTTTTCTTCTTTCGTTTTCGATTTATTCGGTTTGGTAACTTTGGTTTATTCTGTGTGAATACTAACTAGTGCATAGAGCCATAGACTCTAATATTGTTAATTAAAGTACTCAAAGATACAAGTCGAAATTTGTTGTTGACAAAAAATTTATCCAAAATTAACAAATATCGACCCAAGTGGAGAAAATTTATACACAAAAGAATATTTGATCATTAGATGTGTTTTGTTACTTGTTTAGAATTAATTGTTGAACTTAGAGAATAAAGAAAAATAAAATTTTAGGTTTTTTATATTTATGTTATAATTATTATGTGTGTTTTGTGTAATATAATATATATTTAGATACGGCATCGGTATTTCGATATTTAATTTTAAAATACCAAATACCATACCTAGTACCAATTTCTTTTAAACCAAATACCAAAATACCATATACCAAATACCAAAATTTTTGGTTCAGGTATGGGAAGCAGTATTTACCAAATTATGCACAGTCCTATTGCGAGTAGCTCATGCAGACAGCTTACAAGCAGCTCAAAAAAAGTCTCGCAGCTACTTCCTGAAAAGCTTCGGAAATACTTCATTTCTTCTTTAAATAAAGAAAATTTTAATTTATTATCGTCAGTTTGAAGTTGAATAATATACCAATATTTCTCTACTTGTCCTCGGTTTTTTTACTTTACAATTTTTTATTTTATAACAATAACCAAACAATATTTGAAGATGGGTTTTACAAAAAAATATATATATGTATGGACAAACGGTCCTTAATTGTTTCACCGTCCCATTCAAATCCGGACGAGTTGTTATGGGTATCTATCCAATTCGCTCTCTCCTTACTGTAAACGCCAATTGTCAATTATGTTGTATTGGTTGGATTCATTTAACAGTTTATTTACGAATGCGATTTTTGCAAATGGACACCACGCCTATGTTTTTTTCTCATTCTCGATTCCCATTTGGATCTTTTTTTCTTTAAGTATAAATTTTCTTTTCAAAATTTTAGCTCTCTATTTATAATTCTTCTACACATGATGTCAAGAACGGATCTAGTGTAAGGTTTACGGGTTATTGAAATTATAATTGAGCAATTCGTATAGAACATAAAAGATGAAGAAGAGAGAAAAAGCGGAAGAAGAGAGAAGAAGAAGAACTAGGTTCTAGTGTAGAGAGAGGAAGTTCATTTCTTATCGAATGTGTTTACATGAGTTTAGTATATACATATATATATATATATATATATATATATATATATATATATATATATATATATATATATATATATATATATATATATATATATATATATATATATATATATATATATATATATATATAAAATTATAACTAATTAAGCTTAACAAGACATAAGTCGTTATTAGATACTTAACTAACTCTAGAATTGGTAGTTAATTAACTAATAACCTGACTATGTGGAATTACTAAATTGACCCTCTTCCTTTATGTTATATCTTTCTCTACACTCCCCTCAAGCTAGGTACCGAAAACACATTAAGAACATATCGCTTGGAAGAAAGATAACCATGCTGAGCTTTGTTGAGGCCTTTTGTTAATATATATGTTGGTTGCTCCTTGGTAGATATGTAGGTTGTTTTAATGAGTCCTTGCATGATTTTTTCCCTGATGAAATGGCAGCCGATTTCAATATGTTTTATTCTTTCATGATAAATAGGATTTGCAGTAATTTGAGTTGCTGCTTTGCTGTCACTAAATACTTCAATTGGCAATTTTTTAGCTCCTACTTCCTTCAATAACCCAATTAGCCAAGTAATTTCTGCAACAGATGTAGCCAGACTTCTGTATTCAGCTTCTGCATAGCTTCTAGAAATAGTAGTTTGTTTCTTGGGCTTCCAAGATATTAGTGAATCTCCAAGCTTGATTAGATAGCTTGATACTGATTTCTTGAGAATGGACAGGCTGCCCAATCTATATCACAGTATGCTGAGATAGTATTGTTTAGCTTATTTGATAGTAGGATACCTTGTCCTGTGCTGGCTTTGACATACCTGACAACTCTTAGGGCAACTTCCATATGTGACTTCTTTGGTTTTTGACTTAGTGTTTGTATACTAAATGAGATATATGGTCTGGTCATTGTTAAGTATAACATTTTGCCTATCAATCTTTGGTAGGAGTTTAAATCTATTGGTTCTTCATTCATTTGAGTAGTTGAGTTGGTTCTCTTTAGATGATCATCATACTCAGTTGTTGTCAGCTTCATATTTGTATCAATAGATGCTATAGAAGGTTTGGCAGCTGCTAGACCTGTTTCAAAAATCAATTCCAAAGCATACTTCCTCTGATGCATAAGGATCCCTTGTTCTGATCTTGCAAATTCTATGCCTAAAAAATATTTAAGTTCACCTAGATCTTTCATTTTGAAGGACTGTTGTAAATGAGCTTTTGTCTCCTCTATTAGTTTTAGAGAGTCACCAGTTACCAACATATCATCTACGTAGATTAAGACCATTATAATGCATTCTACTATTTTCTTAAAGAATAGGGACTCGTCATGTTGACTTTGTTGAAATTTAATATTCATTAATGCTTTCGTTAGTTTAACATTCCATTGCCTGGGGCTTGCTTTAAGCCATATAAGCATTTAACAAGTCAACATACCTTATTCACCCCCTGACTTGTAAATCCCTGAGGTAATTGCATATAGATCTTATCTAGTAAATCTCCCTGTAAAAAGGCATTGCATACATCCATTTGGTGTATATGCCAGTGTTTAGTGGCAGCTATAGCTAAGATAGGTCTTACAGTTTTCACCTTTATAACAGGAGAGAAGGTTTCTTGATAGTTTATCCCCTCCTTTTGACTGAAGCCTTTAGCTACTAATCTAGCCTTAAACCTTTTTATTTCCCCAGAAGCTTTGTATTTAATCTTATATATCCACTTATACCCAATAGGTGTTTTTCCAGTAGGCAAAATGACTATATCCCATGTATGATTATCCTGTAAAGCCTCAATTTCTGTTTTCACTGCTTCTATCCATTTAGGATCCTTTATAGCTTTAGAGTATAGAGTTGGTTCAGTTATATTTGAAGTTGTTATCAAGTATGCTTGATATCTAGTAGTTAAGTGATCATATGTTATGTATTTTGATATAGCATGGGGTTCATCTTGGTGAGCAATTAATGACACAGCATGTGCAGTAAAGTTGGTAACAATTAAAAAAACTTTGGGGTTCATGGGAGACACAAAGGTTGGCAAGTATCAATTCGAGAACAATACAGTAAATAGAAGTATGAGGTTTGAACGGAGAGGAAGTATATATTCTAATAAAGGAAGGGGTTAGTCAAGAAACAACTAAGGTTTTCAAATCAAATCAGTGAAGTAACAATAGACTTCAAGATCAAAATTAGTGGGATCCGTCAAGAAAGAACAACATACATTTTGAGGGGGATGACAATTGTCGTGTTTTGTGATTCATGAACACAAGGAATTGGTAAATGTCAGGAGATGCGGGTTTGAACAGAGAAGTAGTATTTCGGTGACATAGATGACGGGGAAAGTGGTTAATCAGTAAGCATGCAGGATCTTCAAGAAGAATCAGTTGTTAAAAAACATATGGTGTCAAATAAAAAAACTAGAAGTCATCAAGAAGGGCGAAAGTTATCAGCCAAGTTTCAAAGATGGTCGGACAACGCAAAGCATGGAAAGGAGAAAAGAAAAGCCATCCCAGCGAGAGTACCACAACCAACCACTGCATTTTTAACTGACAGAATGTTCTTTGGTTTGAAGCAGGGGCACGGAAATGTTATTAATGGCAGAAAGATATGCTACAAGAGAATTATCAAACAGGGGCAGAAAATGTACTGTCGTGTTGAAAATTTTCTTGAAGACGGATACCCACCTGAAAATCATGAAGGTCAATACAGGTATTTTTACAAAAAGAAAAGAAAGGGAAGTAGTTTTCAGGAAAGAAACACCAGTTTTAAGAAAAATAATTTTCAGAGGATTGAAACACTAGTTTTAAGAGAAGTAGTTTTGTGAAGGAGTACAACACCAGTTTTTAGGAAAGTGCTTCTGAAGGAGGACAATTCAAGTTAGAAGGTAGATAAAACAAGTTTAAGAGGAAGATGAATAATAGATAAAAATCTTAGTCTGTTGAATCTTTCACTTACGATAAAAATCTTAGTTTGACGAATTTTTCACCTAAGATAAAGAAATCTTAGTCTGTTGAATCTTTCACCTAAGATAAAAATCTTAGTCCGATAAATTTTTCACCTGAGATAAAGGCAGAAGTTGGAAAAATGAAAGGAAGGCGTAATTTGGAAAAGGGGAAGGCAGAAGTTGGAAAAAGAAAGAAAGGCATAATTTGGGAAAAAGAAAGAAAGGCAGAATTCGAAAAAGAAAGAAAATATTGTTGAATTTGAAGGATTTAAAAAGTCTAGATTCGAGAAATAGACCTAGTTCGATGAATTATCTCCTAGAGTCAAAATCTCAGTCCAATGGATCTTCCTCCTAAGACCACACAAAAATAGGCCTAGTCTGATGAGTTATCTCCTAGAGTCAAAATCTTAGTCTGATGAAAATTTCACCTAAGATGAAATTCTTAATCTGATAAATTTTTAACCTAAGATAAAGGTAAGAAATCTAAGTCTGTTGAAACTTTCACCTAAGATGAAAATCTTAGTCTAATGAATTTTTCACCTAAGATAAAAGTTAAAGTCATAGCCTGATGAATTATTCACCTAAGATACAGATAAAAATCTTAGTTTGTTGAATCTTTCACCTAAGATGAAAATCTTAGTCCAATGAATTTTTCACCTAAGATAAAATTTTAGTCAAATGATTTTACTCACAAGGGAAGTACAATCCAAATTTTAGCCTTTAAATTTTAATACGTGATAACATGATAGGCCCTGTCACACCTCCTTTTTACGCACCCGCGGGAGCGCGAGGGAGTTTTTCCAATTAAGGGACAATCGAGACGGGATTGATTTATTTAATTCAGAGTCGCCACTTGAGAAAATAATGGTGTCCCGAGTCACCGGTTTAATCCCGAACCGAGGAAATTTATGACTCTGTAACACAGTCTGCGAAACTAGAAACCGGGATAAGGAATTCTGTTAACCCGGGAGAAGGTGTTAGGCACTCCCGGATTCCGTGGTTTTAGCACGGTCGCTCAATTGCAATTTTTGTTTCTATCTGATTCTTTTATATATTTTAATTATGTGCTTTTAATTTTCCGCTTTTAACTTTAAGAAAAATTGCGACGTCACGAAAACACATTTCGAGTCACACCGCAACCAGTACGCCTGTGACTTTAATGTATTTCAGTTTCGCCGAGAGTAAGATTTGGGTCACATAAATGCGCACCCGTATTTAGGGAAGTGATTTGTTTACAAGTCGTGCCTAAAGAGTCTATCGTCTTATTAATTTTTGGGAAAAGACCGTGAAATTCGCTAAACGGTCTTCCCGAGTCTATGTTTTTATTACAATTGATTGAGGTCCCCGCAAATCTGCATTTAGTGCGGCGAGGCTCATCTCATTTTATTAAAGGCCAATCTTAGGATGGACTATATTGTCTACTTTTGTTATTTTGTCTCTAATATTAATTTACTACCTAGTCCTACATGTATTATAATGAATAATTTTATGATTTAAAAGAACTCTTTTAATAGTTTTTAATTCCAATTTAATAACAACGGATATGGCATCCACGATGCGATTGAGCCTAATATAAAGGAGAAACCAATAAGCTGGGCTTGAGGCCCATACGTGTGCCAGCCAGTTGAATGGGTAGACAATTACGAATCCTAATTAGTAATTAACAAATTCTTTGCTGAAGGTGAATGTGGCTAAGTAGTAATGACATTTTTTGCTTCTACCTCTTTAACGCAAATTTCTATAACATAACATAGCTCTTGGCTTTTGCAGCTTATCAACACCGATTAAAACTATGTATTGAATGTATTATATACGAAATTGAGATAGGATTATTAGCTTTGTGAACTCATTCCTAAGTGGAACCCTATAATCAACTTCAAAAGCGTAAGCCGAGACTAAATTAATTCTATAAGCACTAGCATTGAACAACCCAAATTTATTATCTAACTAAGCAATAGCACAAAGCTTCAACCACTACCAAATATTTCAATGATATTCTAAAACATGAAATCCAAACAACTTGTGTTTTTAGTGAAATTTCAGTTTTCAAACACATTAGTCTTGCTATATTTGACAATCAATCATTCATTACCAAATATTTCAATTACATGTGACAACTAACATCTGAAACCATATTATTCATAGTCCAGCATTAACAAGCGTTGAATTTGAACTATCTTATCTAATATCAAATGCAAGTTCATTTATGATGAGTCTATCTCTTCAACATTACAGATATATCCAATGAAAACAAAGGCATCATATTATAAAAATAGCATCATTTGATTCTGCAAAAACAGTATAGGTGCAATTGTCGAACTTCCTATTGCCGGGGGTAAAGTATACCTGGAAAATTTGAAAACAGTGAGGCAAAGAGATGGTCAGCAGTAACAATGGACAACAATAACCACAGCAACAAGGCAGGACAGTAACAGCAAGCCGGCCAACAGCACCTCAACAGACCAGCAATAACAAAACCAACACACCCAATGAACCAGATACAATACTCAGCAACCAATGACCCAGAAATAATCAGGTGCTACCACATTCAGTGAACCAGCTATAACACTCAGTAACCAACGAGCCAAAGGTAATCAAACTCCACCAATCAATGAACCAGTGGCTAAACTTTGACACCAAACAGCAAACAAAAACAGACCACAACAGTGGCTAAGATGCAGCACTAGCAATGGCCAAACAACAGTCAACTAGCAAACCAGACACAATCAAACCAGTGGCACTCTCTCAGCAAACCAGTAATGACAGAAGAAATAGAGGCCAAAGCAAAAGCCACCAGTAGGCAGTCAATACCAATATGTTTATATGAATGTATGTAAATATCCAGGTTGTGAATGTCTATCCCTAATCTCCCCCTTTTTTATTTAACAATTAATTAAAACTAAAACAATTTTAACCAACTCAAATTAACCTATAGAACCAAATTAATTTATAAAAGTGCTAATTAACTCTCAAATAACAATCACCATGCAATCAAATAGCAATTTAAAATGCAGTCACACAATTTAGACATTAAATGTTTAAAAATGCAAGACTACATTATTATTTTTATGATTTTCATTTTTCTAAAACAAACTTAATTGCTCTAAATTACAAACATGAATTTATATTCAAAAAATGCAAACATTTTTGTATTTTGTATTAATTTAAACAATAGACATGCACACACCAAAAAATGCAAAAAAAATAATAATAATAAGAGAGAAATAACACAAAAATCACAAAAAATTGCGCACAACACAAAACTATTTTATTTTTGAATTTTGGGAGTAATTCTCATGTAGGGCAGAAATCACGTGCTCACAGCTGCCCCTCTTTGCGCGGAAACATGAAGAGTTTTCGTGCAAAGATAAGTGAGCGTATACGAGCGATTTTTGCCCGTTTGAGCACTCCGTATGAAGCATTTTTTGGAAAAGTTTGACCGAACCTTTGCTTCAAAAGGTCTCCTACATATCCCTGGCTAAAAGGGAATCGGGTCAATGTAGTTCGGGAAGTTTTGGTAGCTGGGACTACCCTGACTGCTATGATCTTGCTGTTACTGCTGTTACCGCTGTTACTGCTGTTGCCAATGCTTAACTGATCCCCTTATTACACCGTGCTAAACAAAATAAGAAGCTAGACTAAGCTACAGTACTACAAATTCTTATCTATCCTTTTTAACTTGATCTTGTCGTGCTCCTTGCCATCCTATCTGACTTGATGTTCCTTCTGATGCTTCTTCTCTTCTGCCAATTGTTATTTCGTCCTATCTTGATTGCCGAACCCCAACCATTGTTTCCTTCTCTATGATCTTCGAACTATTCTCCTTTGTAATCTGAATCTTGCCTTTTCTGATCCTTGTTGCCTCCCCGACTTCACCTATAACTTCAAAACTAAATCGCCACTCCATTCTCCAGGCGGGCTCCCTGACTTCAACTACTACTTCAACAATAAAATCGCCACTCCATTCTCCAGGCGGGCTCCCTGATTTTAATTACTACTTCAAAATAAAATCGCCACTCCATTCTCCAGGCGGGCTCCCTGACTTCAACCATAACTTCAAAACTAAATCGCCACTCTATTCTCCAGGCGGGCTTCCTGACTTCAACTACTACTTCAAAAATAAAATCGCCACTCCATTCTCCAGGCGGGCTCCCTGATTTCAATTACTACTTCAAAATAAAATCGCCACTCCATTCTCCAGGCGGGCTCCCTGACTTCAACCATAACTTCAAAACTAAATCGCCACTCTATTCTCCAGGCGGGCTTCCTGACTTCAACTACTACTTCAAAAATAAAATCGCCACTCCATTCTCCAGGCGGGCTCCCTGATTTCAATTACTACTTCAAAATAAAATCGCCACTCCATTCTCCAGGCGGGCTCCCTGACTTCAACCATAACTTCAAAACTAAATCGCCACTCTATTCTCCAGGCGGGCTTCCTGACTTCAACTACTACTTCAAAAATAAAATCGCCACTCCATTCTCCAGGCGGGCTCCCTGATTTCAATTACTACTTCAAAATAAAATCGCCACTCCATTCTCCAGGCGGGCTCCCTGACTTCAACCATAACTTCAAAACTAAATCGCCACTCTATTCTCCAGGCGGGCTTCCTGACTTCAACTACTACTTCAAAAATAAAATCGCCACTCCATTCTCCGGGCGGGCTCCCTGACTTCAACTATAACTTCAAAACTAAATCGCCACTCTATTCTTCAGGCGGGCTCCCTGACTTCAACTACTACTTCAAAAATAAAATCGCCACTCCATTCTCCGGGCGGGCTCCCTGACTTCAACTACTACTTCAAAATAAAATCGCCACTCTATTCTCCGGGCGGGCTCCCTGACTTCAACTACTACTTCAAAAATAAAATCGCCACTCCATTCTCCAGGCGGGCTCCCTGACTTCAACTACTACTCACTGATTTCATTCTATCTTGATTACCTTCCTTTGCCTTTTGTACCATTTCCTTCTTCCTGCATTGCCTCTCGGGCCACCTTCTCTTCTGAATTGTCTTGTCTTGGAGTTGCCTTCCCCTGGGTCGTATTACTTTGTCTTCTGGCCGCTGGGGATATTTTTGGAACTGTTTACTCGCCTGCTGGGGATGATGCTGCTGAGGAAGTATTCTTTGTTTCCTTCACCCCTCGTTCTCTTCCTTCTTCCCATACCTCCTCTGGGACTCACGCTTTTGCCTCCTCGAGCAATTATGGGATGTAATACTGCTGGGGGAATCTCGAAGCTATTGTTTTATTTTTCCAACAACTGCTGGGGATGATACCAAGCTTAAAGATTACCCCATCGTGTCGTCTGGCCTTTCTCAAAACTATTCTGCTCGGAGCTGGTATTTCCGAAATCTTGTGTTGCTTTCTACCCTTATCTTCTGAGTCTTTGCTTTCAAGAAAATTTTCGCAACAGGAGAAAATTTTCTGCCTCAGTTTGATAAACTTCTGGACGGTATGCTTTTCTGCCGTCGGACCCTCTTTTCCTGCTTTAAATCAAAGAAAAATTGTTAGTTTCAAAATGCGATGAGTGGTCGTGCCACTCTTGTTGAGGCCATTTTCTTCCAGCTGCTTGGCCTCTCTCGAACTTTGAGGATGACGTTGACGCTTGCTGGGGACGATGTTCTTTCCACGAACGGTTTCTCATCTTTCCTTTTATTCCAATCTTTGGTTTGATCCGGCCCTTTTGGCCGGTGATCTGTTGCGTGAGATCATCTTCCGGACGTGCCATATGTGTCCATCATACTTCATAATTCCTGTGAACTTTCCAATCGACCTGTCGTTCCAATCTTACTATCGGAACGACTTCTGCCTTATTGCCTCGTTCCACGCCCATTCATTTTCATCATGCTGCTTTGGGAGACTTGGTAGTAAGCTTTTGAAAAATCAATTTTCGAAAGAAAAAGAAAAAGAGTGCTAACCGCAAATGACAAAAGAAAAGGAAAACTTTTCTGAACTCAAAAATAGGAAAAACTTATCTGAATGTGTGACTGATCCAATGGTTATGCTGCGCCTTTGAGATTAAACTACCCAGTCTATTTATGTCAATCTCTTTCTGATGCCGCGTTCTGCTAGAGGTAAACGGATGTCCAAACCTTGTCTTGTGCAGACATCTTGTAACCATCTCGTCCTGTCACCTCACAGTGCCCTTCAAAGGGTTTTCACTAATGAGATTCTCTCATTTCTCTCTATCTCCCGTCGCCTTAAGGTGCCCGTAAAGGTTTTCACCGTAAGACTCTCTCATTTTATTTCTCTCAACTTCCTTCACCTTAAGGTGCCCGCGAGGGTTTTCACCGTTAAGACTCTCTCATTTACGCTTTCTTTCCCTGCGTCGGGGTATCACCCACGAGATTCCCTCTAGAGCGTTATCCCCTTTCGGCTTGTGCATCCTGGATTCAATCGAGGGTCGGGATGTCACTCTTGGCTTCCGTTCACATGACTTGGCACTTCTCAAATACCGATCGAGAGGTCTTTCTGGTTCTTAACATGGTTTCTGCGCGTGAGGGCTGAAGAAAGGGGTTTAACCTCAACGGTTAGCTTATTACAACTTTCGGGATCCACACTATCTTTCCAACGAAACAATGACTTCTGCCCCAGTTTTGTTGCTTGGGGGATCTTTGATTCTTATTTTATTATGACCGAGCCGTGTGGCGCCTACGTATCCTTCTTGAGGAATCAGGTCGAACGTAGTTCACTTTTTCTTGTATTTTTCTTTGTTTCTTTTTTTCTATTTTGTTACACATCTTCCTTGATGATTCCGAAAGAGGGTATATGAAAGAATAATTAAGGCTCAAAGGGGGAAACAAAGGTTAAAGTGTTTGGGTAATAGAAAAATTGCCTCTGTCATTTCATTCTCCGAAAAATGCCAAATACACACAAACGAAACCAAACGTTGACAAATGCATTAAAGAATTACACATAATATCTCTTGACTGCATCAGAATTGATAGCCATATCGGTGCATCTTCCCTCAACATCAGTTAGGCATAGAGCGCCGTTGGATAATACTCTAGTCACCACAAATGGTCCCTGCCAATTTGGAGCGAACTTGCCTTTCGCTTCGGCCTGATGTGGTAGAACTCTCCTCAGCACATGCTGTCCCACTTCAAATTTCCCGGGACGTACCTTCTTGTTATATGCTCTCGCCATTCTCTTTTGATACAATTGGCCGTGACATACTGCTGTCAATCTCTTTTCATCGATCAAGCTCAATTGCTCTAATCGGGTTTTGACCCACTCGTCGTCATCAATCTCGACTTCGGCGACAATTCGGAGGGATGGGATTTCAACTTCTGCTGGGTATTACTGCTTCAGTCCCGTATACCAACAAGTAAGGAGTTGCACCTACCGAAGTCCGGACGGTAGTGCGATAACCCAACAGCGCAAATGGTAACTTTTCATGCCACCGCCTAGACCCTTCTACCATCTTCCTCAATATCTTCTTTATATTCTTGTTTGCTGCCTCAACCGCACCATTTGCTTTGGGACGATACGGTGTGGAATTTCGGTGTGTGATCTTGAACTGTTGGCGGACCTCCTTCATCAATCCGCTGTTAAGATTGGCACCGTTATCTGTGATGATTATCTTTGGAATTCCAAACCTGCAGATGATGTGGGAATGTACGAAATCCACCACCGCCTTCTTGGTCACCGATTTGAATGTTTTGGCCTCCACCCACTTGGTAAAATAATCGATCGTTACCAGAATGAACCTGTGACCATTGGAAGCCGCAAGCTCTATAGGTCCAATAACATCCATGCCCCATGCAACAAACGGCCATGGTGCCGACATTGTGTGCAATTCAGTTGGTGGAGAATGAATCAAGTCTCCGTGTATCTGACACTGATGGCATCTTCGCACGAAACTTATACAATCACGCTCCATCGTGAGCCAGTAATATCCTGCTCGAAGAATCTTCTTTGCCAATACGTATCCGCTCATGTGTGGTCCGCAAACTCCCGAGTGTATATCCGTCATCACTGTTGTGGCTTGATTTGCATCTATACATCTCAACAATCCCAAGTCTGGGGTTCTTTTGTACAACACCCCTCCACTAAGGAAAAATCCGTTCGCCAACCGCCGAATAGCTCGCTTCTGATCTCCAGTTGCTTGCTCTGGGTATACTCCTAACCTGAGGTATTCCTTGACATCATGAAATCACGGCTCACCATCCACCTCTTCCTCTATCACATTACAATAAGCATGTTGATTCCGGACCTGGATATGTAACGGATCGACACGAACCTTGTCCGGGTGATGTAGCATCGATGCTAAAGTAGCCAACGCGTCGGCAACCTCATTATGCATCCTTGGGATGTGCCTGAATTCTACCGATCGAAAGCGTTTGGTCAAATCATGCAAACACTGACGATATGGGATAAGCTTTAAATCTCTCTGGTTTCCCATTCTCCCTGAATCTGATGTACCAGAAGGTCCGAGTCCCCCAAGACCAAAACGTCCTGTACATCCATGTCCACCGCTAATCGCAACCTCAAGATACATGCCTCGTACTCGGCCATATTATTGGTACAGTGAAAACGCAGTTGAGCAGTAACAGGATAATGATGTCCTGTTTCAGAGATAAGCACGCCCCTACTCCGACTCCTTTTGCGTTCGCCGCTCCGTCGAAGAAAAGCTTCCACCCTGGCTCCTCGGTTAGTTCTAACCCATCAATTTGTAATACTTCTTCGTCCGGAAAATACGTCCTCAAAGGTTCGTATTCGTCATCAACAGGATTTTCAGCTAAGTGATCGGCCAATGCTTGTGCTTTCATAGCCGTCCTTGTCACGTATATGATGTCGAACTCGGTAAGTAATATTTGCCATTTTGCCAACCTCCCTGTAGGCATGGGTTTCTGGAAAATATACTTCAACGGATCCAGCCGCGAAATGAGGTAAGTGGTGTAAGAAGACAAATAATGTTTCAGCTTTTGGGCTACCCAAGTCAAAGCGCAACATGTCTTTTCTAGGTGAGTGTACTTGACCTCGTGGACTGTGAATTTCTTATCGAGGTAGTAAATGGCCCGTTCCTTCCTGCCAGTAAGATCATGCTGCCCCAGTACGCAGCCGAACGAATTCTCCAAAACCGTCAGATAAAGAATCAGGGGTCTGCCCGGTTCAGGCGGAACTAGTACGGGTGGATTTGACAGATACCTTTTGATCCGGTCAAACGCTTCCTGACATTCTGCCGTCCATTCTATCGTCGCGTCTTTTTTCAATAGACGGAATATGGGTTCACAGGTTGCCGTAAGGTGGGCAATAAACCTACTGATGTAATTCAACCTTCCCAACAGACTTATTACCTCTGTTTTATTCTTCGGCGGGGGTAACTCCTGAATGGACTTGATTTTGGATGGGTCCAACTCAATGCCCCGTCGGCTGACGATGAATCCTAGCAACTTTCCTGATGGAACTCCGAATGCGCATTTGGCCGGATTGAGCTTGATGTCGTACCTTCGAAGTCTTTGAAAGAACTTCCCTGAGGTCGGCAACATGGTCTTCTCGACGTCTAGATTTTATGATCACATCATCCACGTACACCTCAATTTCCTTGTGTATCATGTCATGGAATACCGTAGTCATCGCCCTCATATATGTTGCCCCTGCATTCTTCAAACCAAACGGCATCACTCGGTAGCAATAAGTTCCCCACGGTGTGATAAAAGTCGTCTTTTCTGCGTCCTCTTCATCCATCAAAATCTGATGATATCCCGCATAACAAGTCCACAAAGGATCCGATTTCGCGTCCGGCGCAATTATCAATTAGGATATGGATATTGGGAAGTGGAAAATTATCCTTAGGACTCGCCTTGTTGAGATTGCGATAGTCCACGCATACTCTGATCTTTCCGTCTTTCTTTGGCACCGGTACTACATTAGCCAACCATTCAGGGTATCGAGTGACACGAATGACTTTCGCCTGCAACTGCTTGGTTACTTCCTCCTTAATCTTCACACTCATCTCCGTCTTGAATTTCCGCAGTTTTTGCTTGACGGGAGGATATGCCGGATCGGTGGGTAATTTATGAACCACTAGATCAGTGCTGAGTCCTGGCATGTCGTCGTACGACCATGCGAAAATGTCTTTAAACTCCATGAGTGTTTTGATCAACTCTTCTCTCAGATTGGGTTCAATATGGACACTTATCCGGGTTTCTTTGACGTCATCCGCATTCCCTAGATTAACGGCCTCCGTATCATTTAAATTCGGTTTGGGTTTTTCCTCGAAGTGACTTAATTCTTCACCGATTTCTTCTACGGCTTCATCATCGCCGTACTCTGACTCACTCTCGTCACTTCTTATTTCATGCGTTATTATTTCCAAACCCGATTGACTTTCTAGACCGGGTTGATTAATCTTTAAGCACGCCATATCATTAAGATCAGTTGAAAGAAGGCTGTTCAGAAAAGTAAAAAGAAGGAAAAATAAACAAAATTAGACACGAAGGGAACCAAATTTCATTAATGGGAACAGTACAAGGAAAAACAAACTGCAAACTTAAATCAAAAATGAACTAAAAACAACTGGATTTCACTCCGGGGACAACCCCCAACACAGAATTTCGAAAGAAAACAATCCAAAACAAACTACCAAGACTCCTTCCGGACAGGGAGAGGAGTAGCCTTCCAATTATTCAGTTTTGCTTTCGGTCCCACAAACTGTATCTCGGTATGGCTGGATCCTTCACCATCTTCGAGCATACATACATCTGTGAATAGGTCCTCGAACTTCCTGAAGAACTCTTCGTCTGGCCTAATCGTAGGACCGGGAATCTTTGTCGTCGGATGTCCTCTTACTCCAGACCTGACGAAAGATTGGGAAAGGCGTGGAACAGGCTTCGGGAGCACCCATGTCTTCTGCTTACTCCTCTTGGCTCGCCGGATGTCCTCTGATATTGGCTTGAATCCCAAGCCGAAGGTTCCCAAGTTTTCGACCACTGATACCGGTTGTATGATTCCTTGCAGAGATGCACCTAGACCTTTGCCGGGTATGAAACCATGTCGCAACATTTCACGAGCCACCATGACATCTGCAGTAATTATTCTGTCATCGGGAATGCATTCCCCTTCTGGAACTCGGTTGGCGGATACCACATCGCAGATCTGGTACACCCACGGCCCAACATCTTCTTCTGTCTCAACGAAGGGGACGATGGTGCCTGGTTGTAGATCATTCTCTCCATGGACGACGATCTCCCGTTGGTCCCACTCAAACTTGACGAGTTGGTGTAAGCTGGATGGAACTGCTCTTGCGGCATGGATCCATGGTCGCCCTATCAGGAGGTTATATGACACCACCATGTCCAGCACCTGGAATTCCATGGTGAACTCCACTGGCCCAATTGTCAAGATTAACACTATGTCCCCAACCGATGCCTTGCCTCCCCCATCGAACCCTCGAACACATATGCTGTTCTTGCGTATCCTGCCGATGTCCACTTTCAACTTGTCCAGTGTAGAGATAGGACAAATGTTAGCACTGGACCCATTATCGATAAGGACTTTGGTAACCACCGCCTCTTCACACTTTACCGTAAGATATAAAGCCTTGTTGTGCTCGGTGCCCTCCTCGGGCAATTCATCATCGGTGAAGGTGATCCGATTCGCTTCGAAGATCCTATTGGTGATCTTCTCCAAATGACTCACCGAGATTTTATCCGGTACATGTGCCTCATTCAGGACTTTCATCAAAGCTTGCCGATGTTCTTCAGAATGTATCAGCAAGGATAGCAATGAGATTTGCGCCGGAGTCTTCTTCAATTGTTCCAGGACAGAATAATCATGTAGCTTCATCTTTTTCAGGAATTCTTCTGCCTCTTCGTTAGTTACCGGCTTTTTCAATGTTGCCGGAGTGATCTTCCTCAATTCCGCAGGGGCAAAACATCTCCCCGAGCGGGTCAAACCTTGCGCTTCGCAAACTTCCTCTTTCACTTCCTTTCCTTTGTAGGTTGTTGTAATCCGAGCATAATTCCATGGAACAGCCCTGCTATCAGTTATTGGCAACTGTATTGCTGGCTTGATGATGAAAGGATCCATTCGAACGCCTGCTACCGTCAAGATGGGCTTGATTGCTGCCCCTGGTACAACTATCTTTGCTTCCCTCGGCCTCACCGGTACTCCGCTCACACTTTCGTTTCCTGCTTCCGACCCTCCTGGTATGTCCTTCTTGCAACTGGGTGACTCATCAAGGCTTGGCCCTTTTCTCACTCCTACCCCGCTAGACTTGATCATCATTACAGTCTGGGAGGCTTTCTCCTTTCCTTCTTCTACCCGTACCAACTCGATCATATTGGTCTCATGATGAGTTGGAAGTGGGTTTTGGTTGATATTGGGCTCTGTTGGCGTCTGGACCTCAATCCTGCGAGTGTCGATGAGCTCTTGAACGGCTGTTTTCAACCTCCAACACTTTTCCGTGTCGTGTCCCGGACATCCTGAGCAATATGCACAAATTACTGAGTGGTCCAGGTTCTTCGGAAGAGGGTTTGGCAGCTTAGCTTCAACCGGATTCAGCAACCCTACCTGCTTTAACCGGTGGAACAGACTAGTGTAAGACTCTCCTAAGGGAGTGAAAGTCTTTGGCCTTGGCGCCCTGTCGCCCCTGAATGCCTGGTTCGGACGGAAAACTTGCGCCCGAGGGGTTCCTGTAAGCTCTTGGGGGTGGATAATTGTTCTGCGGGTTTGGTGCACGCCACGGTGCATGGACGGGAGGTGCAGTATAGGACTGTGCGTGGTGGACAGTAAAATGGGGATCAGGTGCGGGATAGTAATGTTGCGGGTGGTTGTATGGATTGTGGGAGTAATTTTGGTGGTGAGGCTGGGGTGGGCTATATTGGGGTGCAGGGCCTCTATTTCTGAGCCATGCCCCGGACTCGACTGCCGCGACCTCCTCTCTCCTCTTTTTCCCAAGTACTCCTCCAGTACCACTTTGGATAGCCTGAGTGGTGGCTTTCAATGCTGAGTAGCTCATGATCTTGTTGGCCTTCAAACCTTCCTCGATCATACCCCCCATTTTTATCACCTCAGTGAATGATTTGCCTACGGACGTTACCAGATGTCCGAAATAGGTTGGCTCTAATGTCTGCAAGAAGTAATCCACCATCTCGCTCTCTCTCATCGGCGGATCTACCCTGGCTGCCTGTTCCCTCCAACGGAAACCAAATTCCCTGAAGCTTTCAGCGAGCTTCTTCTCTAATTTTAGCAATGATAGGCGGTCGGGGATTATTTCAAGATTGTACTGGAACTGGCCGATAAAAGCTTGAGCCAAATCATCCCACGTAAACCATCTACTGGGATCCTGTCTAGTGTACCATTCCAGCGCAGATCCTCCCAAACTCTGACCAAAGTAAGCTATCAGAATTTCGTCCCGTCCTCCAGCTCCTCGCATTTTACTGCAAAACCCTCGTAGGTGGGCTACTGGGTCACCATGCCCCTCGTATAGGTCGAATTTGGGCATTTTAAACCCTGCTGGCAACTGGACGTCCGGAAATGGACACGGATCCTTATAGGCGACGCTGACCTGGTTGCCCAAACCGTGCATGTTCCTGAAGGACTGCTCCAGGCTTTTAACTTTTCTGATAACTTCCTCATGTTTCGAACTTTGGAAGTGCTTTTCCGGTTCTGCCGGATTATCCCAGTGAGGTGTATGTGATTGTGGTTCAGGAGCCCTAAAAGTAGGCTCTGGAGGATAGTAAGAGTTGTCATGGATCTGAACATGCGGCTCGCCTGGCCGGCCTTTGCAGAGGAGCAGGTGGAGGTGCCACAAAAACAGGGGTGGCTGGAGGAGGATTTGGTTTGGCTGGTAGAATGTGGGTGGCATATGGGTTTTCCCCCCGAAAGTATGGATAGATCGGGGCGCTTGTCGAAGGATCGATGGGCGGATGTTCCGAAGCTGAGGCGAGAGTAGGGCGGTTTGGTGAAGACTGTTCCCTGGCCCAGGCCAGGTGCATCTCTGTTATCTGTTGTTTTAACCGGTCTACCTCTTCTTTCATGATTTGTAACTCTGATTTTTCTTCCTCGAGGCTCTTACCAGAACTAGACATGCTTATTGTAATCGGTCCTTTGGATCTAGTGCGGTAATGATGGCTGGCCAGTATATTCTGTCAAACCAACTGCTAAACTTTTCCGGAAATGCAACAAACTTGTTAGTTTACCGAGTTTGACAGATATGTTATAGCACGTTGGATGCAATGCACCTAACCAAATAACCCTTTCTAAATGTACTCTTAACATGCGTCATTCCAGCCCTTTTTTTTTTTGTTTTTTTTTTCTTTTTCTTTTTCTTCTTTTTTTTTCTTTTTCGACTATCTTTGAAAGCCTTATTGTTATTTAATCTTTGGATTCTTTTCCTTTCTTTTAGTGGTGGTCGAATCTTATGTGGATTGCCTACGTATCACGTTCTCGCGTGAATCAGACCGAGCGTAGTTCTGGTAACAAGATTGTGGCAAAATTCAGTAACTTTTATATAAAATAGAACCGTGCAGTTACAAAACATGTCTTACAACAATCAGCAAAACAAAAGAAATGCTTGACTTGGGAAAGTAAAGATAAAAATGCCAACTAGCTTGACCCGACATTTCAAAAATACATTTTTAATCAAACATCTAATGCTCCAAAATTCCTAGGGGCCCGCGAGGCATCATTCGGCCTTGCCGCGGGCCTTGGTGTGAGGTCCTTGTGTAGTCCCCTTAATTCTCTCATGATCCGATGCACATAGCCCATAATTGAAGCAAAAAGGTCGGTGCGGGGCATTTGTTCACAAGCTAGGCACTTCATGGTGACATAGTGCCCGATTTCTCCAATTCTGTCCTTGATCATGTCCCTTTCTCTGAGTAGCCGCTCTATCTGCTGGTTTTTCGCCCCCAATCTTTGAGCGTTGTTGGTGACTTGGTCTAAGAGCCTGTCTATTTGTTCTTGCAGTCGAGCCATCAAATTGTGACAACGGTCGAGGTCTGTTCTAGCATCTCGGGCTTGCTTGAAAACCCGCTCCCCTGAGGATAACATTTGCCTCCCTTAGACTAGTGATGGTCTTAGTGTAATCTTCTTCCACCTGTTGTAGGTGAAGTGCGCGTTGATGTGCCTCCTTTTTCCAGCTAGCACGGATTCTCATTGTTTGGGCTTTTGACTCTTCCAATTCTCTGCGTACATCGGCAACCTGGCTTCTCAAACCCTTTATCAATTTTTCGTCCGCTCGACTCCTCAACTGTCTGTCAGCATCCATTTTCATTTGCTGGATTTGAGCTCTCAGAAAATCATTTTCTTGTGCCAACTTCTTTTTATCTCCTTCGTTGGCGGCGGCTTGCACATCTATTTCAAATTGGAGCTCTTGGGTCCGTTGTTCTATCCTGCTGATCTTTGTTCTATAAGCTTCTTCTCTGGCCAACCAATCCCATTGTTCTTGTGACGCTCCAGCAAACTCCCTGAGGTGAGGCCTTTTTGCGGGCCTTTGATGCTCCCGATCTCTACTGTACCATGCGGGGTATTCCGACGATACTTCACCCCGGGCTCGATCTCGCACCCGAGTGTCTATGTTTAATGTCTGACATTCACTCCAAATCTTTCGGACCAATGCTTCGGGGAACTGTCCTCCTGGTCCAATTTCAACTACATGTGGGCTGAGGTCTTCTTCTTTTGGGATTATTTGGCATTGTCCCAACTGTCTCAATACTCGACCTGGTGCGTAGGGCTGGATGCTGTTGAGGCCCATTAGCAATAAATATGATTCCGTGGTCGATGCATATATGACTTCTTCCACGGGTAGCCAGCCAAATGTCCATTCTATCTTGCTGGCTGGGATCAAACGCAAAAGTCGTATCCATCTGCTGATCCCCTCTGGCAAATCATGTCCCTCGACCCTCGTAGGGAATTCTTCTATACAGGTTTTCTTCGATGAACTATACCTCATAAATTGCGGATGACGACATAAGTGATCGATCATCCATATTTGGAGCAATACATTGCAAGCTTCAAAGAAGGCCCCTCCAGCTTTGCAGATAGTGAGTGCACGAGAGATGTCTGATATTATCATGGGAGCCAAAGTACTGTTGTTCTGTTTCATCAAAGTGCTGACGACCCCTGCCACCTGTATGTTGATATTCCCATCCTTTCTGGGAAATATTAATGAACCCAGGAAAGCTATCATGAAGGCGATGCGTCTATGCTCTTCCCATTTTAACTGGTTTTCTCCGCTGCAGATTTTGCTTCTATGTTTGTTGAAGCCCCCATAATGACCATATTTGTCATATAGAAATGCCAAAGTGCAGAACCCTTCTGATAAGTCTGGGTTGTGTACAGTTCTGCGGATCTTTACCGTATCCATAAACCGATGTACTGTCACTACCCTTGGTGCAATGAGGTATTGTTCCCTCATAGGGACTTTTGGTCTTCCGACATATCCGGCTAATTCTTCCAGTGTTGGTGTGAGTTCAAAGTCTGAAAAGTGGAACACATTGTGTGCCGGATCCCAGAATGAGATCAAAGCTCGTATGATGTCTCCTCTCGGGGGAATTTTTAGCAGCCCTACTAGATCTCCCAAGTACAGAGCTTAACGGCATCTTGTCCTTGCTCGCCCAAGTCGCTCCACCACCTATGCAAACTTAAGGGGACCTTGTTTATGATAGCCTCGGTTGTATTCTGACTCGTGCTCATTCTGCACATTTATTAAGGTAATTTTTAGATGAAAGCGAAATTTTTATTTGCCCCAAAACTATCTTTTTCTAAAAAACAAAACGGGCCACGGGAATTGACTGGTCAAAAAAGGTGGTCGTTAAGGCAAAATTAAATATCTTGGCGTTCCGTCATTAAAACTTATTTTGAAATATATGGGAGTTGGACCCGTAAAAGGTTGCCTACGTATCTCACACCCGGTGAGAATCAAACTCGCGTAGTTCGGTTTGTCAAAACAACTATTTTTCTTTTATTGACTGTCAAAGAAGACACATTTTGTCAAGAAACCATTTTGTTGGCAAAGTCAACCTTCTGTCGTCTTTTATCGGCAAACTAAATTTATTGACTGGTCGGTAAAACACATTTTTGTATTTTTCTGAAAAAAATATTTACTTCCCCATACTATTTCCTTTTGTGTTTTTTTTTTCGTTTTTCTTCGGTATTTAAAAGAACCCGGTCAGCATGCCAATCTAACTAAATGCTCACAACAAATATGATATGGCAAGATGGTCTTTCATTTCAGGTTGCCTGTCCTAGACGGACCCAACCCCTGTGTTGAGTCCCCTAAATCAGAGATGATACAAATAAACGTCCTGAATCTAGGCTCAATATCCCGATGCTTTTCAATGGTACTAGACCGTGTACCCGAGCAGACGACTCGGATTTGAGGAGGGAGCTACGTACCGGGACCCGCGGGATCGTCCGGCTTTGTAACTTATCCTGCCTCTTTTCTTACTTTGGTATTGACACTGACAGAAAGGGGAGTCTCAACCAGTAAGCACATCCCCGGGGGTAAGAAGAGACGGGTTTTCGGCACAGTTTTATATACAGTTCACGCAATATCAAAGCGGTAAACATATAGCAATTTGTATATACAGTGCAACTAGTATCAAAGCGGTAGACATGTAGCACATTAATTAAACATGTAATAAAATCGGATATAGACAAAACAACAATTTAAATGAGCTCGAGTTCTTAGACCCCGAACCGAGGTTCAAGGCCGATATTCCCCAGCAGAGTCGCCAGAGCTGTCACACCTCCTTTTTACGCACCCGCGGGAGCGCGAGGGAGTTTTTCCAATTAAGGGACAATCGAGACGGGATTGATTTATTTAATTCAGAGTCGCCACTTGAGAAAATAATGGTGTCCCGAGTCACCGGTTTAATCCCGAACCGAGGAAATTTATGACTCTGTAACACAGTCTGCGAAACTAGAAACCGGGATAAGGAATTCTGTTAACCCGGGAGAAGGTGTTAGGCACTCCCGGATTCCGTGGTTTTAGCACGGTCGCTCAATTGCAATTTTTGTTTCTATCTGATTCTTTTATATATTTTAATTATGTGCTTTTAATGTTCCTCTTTTAACTTTAAGAAAAATTGCGACGTCACGAAAACACATTTCGAGTCACACCGCAACCAGTACACCTGTGACTTTAATGTATTTCAGTTTCGCCGAGAGTAAGATTTGGGTCACATAAATGCGCACCCGTATTCAGGGAAGTGATTTGTTTACAAGTCGTGCCTAAAGAGTCTATCGTCTTATTAATTTTTGGGAAAAGACCGTGAAATTCGCTAAACGGTCTTCCCGAGTCTATGTTTTTATTACAATTGATTGAGGGCCCCGCAAATGTGTATTTAGTGCGGCGAGGCTCATCTCATTTTATTAAAGGCCAATCTTAGGATGGACTATATTGTCTACTTTTGTTATTTTGTCTCTAATATTAATTTACTACCTAGTCCTACATGTATTATAATGAATAATTTTATGATTTAAAAGAACTCTTTTAATAGTTTTTAATTCCAATTTAATAACAACGGATATGGCATCCACGATGCGATTGAGCCTAATATAAAGGAGAAACCAATAAGCTGGGCTTGAGGCCCATACGTGTGCCAGCCAGTTGAATGGGTAGACAATTACGAATCCTAATTAGTAATCAACAAATTCTTTGCTGAAGGTGAATGTGCCTAAGTAGTAATGACATTTTTTGCTTCTACCTCTTTAACGCAAATTTCAATAACATAACATAGCTCTTGGCTTTTGCAGCTTATCAACACCGATTAAAACCATGTATTGAATGTATTATATACGAAATTGAGATAGGATTATTAGCTTTGTGAACACATTCCTAAGTGTAACCCTATAATCAACTTCAAAAGCGTAAGCCGAGACTAAATTAATTCTATAAGCACTAGCATTGAACAACCCAAATTTATTATCTAACTAAGCAATAGCACAAAGCTTCAACCATTACCAAATATTTCAATGACATTCTAAAACATGAAATCCAAACAACTTGTGTTTTTAGTGAAATTTCAGTTTTCAAACACATTAGTCTTGCTATATTTGACAATCAATCATTCATTACCAAATATTTCAATTACATGTGACAACTAACATCTGAAACCATATTATTCATAGTCCAGCATTAACAAGCGTTAAATTTGAACTATCTTATCTAATATCAAATGCAAGTTCATTTATGATGAGTCTATCTCTTCAACATTACAGATATCAAATGAAAACAAAGGCATCATATTGTAAAACTAGCATCACTTGATTCTGCAAAACAGTATAGGTGCAATTGTCGAACTTCCTATTGCCAAGGGGTAGAGTATACCTGGAAAATTTGAAAACAGTGAAGCAAAGACAGAGTCAGCAGTAACAATGGACAACAATAACCACAGCAACAAGGCAGGACAGTAACAGCAAGCCAGCCAACAGCACCTCAACAGACCAGCAATAACAAAACCAACACACCCAATGAACCAGATACAATACTCAGCAACCAATGACCCAGAAATAATCAGGTGCTACCACATTCAGTGAACCAGCTATAACACTCAGTAACCAACGAGCCAAAGGTAATCAAACTCCACCAATCAATGAACCAGTGGCTAAACTTTGACACCAAACAGCAAACAAAAACAGACCACAACAGTGGCTAAGATGCAGCACTAGCAATGGCCAAACAACAGTCAACTAGCAAACCAGACACAATCAAACCAGTGGCACTCTCTCAGCAAACCAGTAATGACAGAAGAAATAGAGGCCAAAGCAAAAGCCACCAGTAGGCAGTCAATACCAATATGTTTATATGAATGCATGTAAATATCCAGGTTGTGAATGTCTATCCCTAATCTCCCCCTTTTTTATTTAACAATTAATTAAAACTAAAACAATTTTAACCAACACAAATTAACCTATAGAACCAAATTAATTTATAAAAGTGCTAATTAACTCTCAAATAACAATCACCATGCAATCAAATAGCAATTTAAAATGCAGTCACACAATTTGGGCATTAAATGTTTAAAAATGCAAGACTACATTATTATTTTTATGATTTTCATTTTTCTAAAACAAACTTAATTGCTCTAAATTACAAACATGAATTTATATTCAAAAAATGCAAACATTTTTGTATTTTGTATTAATTTAAACAATAGACATGCACACACCAAAAAATGCAAAAAAATAATAATAATAAGAGAGAAATAACACAAAAATCACAAAAAATTGCGCACAACACAAAACTATTTTATTTTTGAATTTTGGGAGTAATTCTCATGTAGGGCAGAAATCACGTGCTCACAGGCCCAGTCAACAGAATGGGGCAGAAAATATTTCTTTGTCTGTCTATTTTGTTGCAATCAGGAGCCCACCTTGAGAACATGGGGATACCTTTTTCAAATTCAGCAAGCAGGTGCCCTCCTGAAGAACAATGGGGTAAATTTCAGAATCAGCAAGCAGGCACCCACATGAAGAACAAGGGAATACATTTCAATATCAGCAAGCAGGCGCCCACCTGAAGAACAAGGGAGTATCTTTTCAAATGCAACAAGCAGGCACCCACCTGAAGAACAAGGGAATACTTTTTTTTCAAGTAATCGCAAGCAAGAGTCCACCTGAAGAATGGACACATATTCCAAAACATAGTCAAGGCAACATGCCGAATTCCATTTGAAAGAATACAAGATGTAAGATCAAGGTAATTCAAGAACACAAGATACCAGGCATAAATAGGATTTTGTAAATCATAGAGCATAGCTTAGGCTAGCTTCATTTTATCTTTACATGGTGTAATAAGGGGGTAAGCAAGCAGTAACAGCAACAACAATAGTGAAATCACAGCTTCCTGGTAGTTCCAACTACCAGACACTCCTGAACTACACTAACATTATTCTTGTTTAGCCCGGGATATGTAGGCAACCTCTGAAGCAGGGTGCGGTCAAAATATTTCAAAATGCTTCACAATGGAATACTCGAACGGGCAAAAATTGCTCATATTTGATCATTTATCTTTGCACGAAAACTCTTCGTATTTCCGAGCAAGGATGGGCAATTGTGAGCACGTGTTTTTTGCCCTATATATGAGTTATTCTCATAAAATTCAAACAAAAGATTTTTCATTATTTTTACATTTTTGTGAGTTTTGTGTTAATTATTTGAATATTGTTTGTGCATGCTAAAATACAAAAAAAATATGCATTTAGGAATTTAATTGCACATTTAGTATTAAGTAGGTATTAATTCATTTTGGAAACAAATTAAAGAAAAAATCAAAAATACCATTTTTAGTGTTTTAATTGAGAATTATTATAAAATAGATATTTAATCAAATTTTAGAATTTAATTAGTTTAACAATTTAAGAAAATCAGAAAAATATAAAAGAAAAATAAAATATAAAATACATAAAATACAAAAAATGATAATACAAAAAGTCTATACAAAAACCAAATAAACAGTATGAACTAAGGAATTTTTTCAGCCCAAACACCTCTCAAGCCCAGACCCAATAACACCTAAACCGGTCTGCCCCAGTCGTAAAGTAAACGACGTCGTTCCTTAAAGTAATCCTGGCCATTTGTTTCTTCCATCCAACGGTCACGATTGCTTCATAGATTTTTAATAAAAATGTTACAAATTTAGGGTTAACCCAAGATCTGGTTCATCACTATCCTCTCCACTTGCCGCCGCCTCTGTCACCGGGAATCGTCATCTGGCGGCGCCGGACGTCCAAACTTTACCAAAATTTTACCCCAGCCTTCATTTTCTTCCCTTATCATAAATATATGAATTTTTTCTTACCAAAACCGACAACAACTACTGAAATTCCAAAACCTTAATTCTGCCTCTGCCGCTTACGGCGGCACCGCTACCTCAAACCACCCAAAACTCACGCCCGAGATTCTTTTCACACCCCCCCCCCATTCTCAAAATACTTAAATGAATTCTCTCAAAGCAGGCCTCCATCGTGTCGAACGCTATTTTACAAGACTGGTCCAAAATTCCACCCTTTCTAAGGTCATATGGTCAGCTCGCTTGGAGAAGATTTCCTGGTCGAGTGGCTTTTGTGTAAGAGTTCCTTTTACTTGATTTTGATTATGTTACTGATAAACTGATTCCGTTAATTGATGAATTGATTCTATTAAGTCCTATTAGATTATAGTTAGTCAAATTTTAGCCTTAGCTGATTAGTAGTTGAGTTTGGTTGTAGCTGTTTTAAAGAAATTAGTAACTATAATTAGTCTATAATAATAAAAATAAAAATAAAGAAAGAAAAAGGGTAAAGTTTGGGATTGGGTTGAGTTAAGATTGGTAATTCTAGAAGTAAAGTGAGGGCAATTTCGGGATAGTAAAATGAGTTAGTAATAATATCAGCTTAGCTGTAGGGGTATTGTAGGCATTGAAAAGGGTAGAATTAGTAAATAATAGAATGTAAGTGAGAGTAAAATAGACATTTCAAAAGATAAGAACATGGTAGATGCAACTAGAATATTCTAGAATGTGTTTTAATGTAAGTTTTAATAAATTAGGGGGTAGTAACTTGTTTAACAAGTTAGAAAATAGGGGACTAATCTGAAAATACTAAAATTGAATTTCCCTCCAGTTCTAGTTCTATAAATAGGCATTGATATGCCTTAATTCATAAGTTAGAACCCTAGAAATTCCCCAAAAATATATCTATACTTCCAGATCTGAAATTAAGATAATCTCAATCTGTACCTCTAGATCCCAATTTCTTTCAAAAATTCAAAAGAAAACAATCAAAACATTGTAAACACCAATAGAAAATCCAAAATATTGACTGTTCTATCAAAATTCAAGTAATTGTGATTCTGTGGAACGTTGAGGTTGCATTGTTTAAGTTCCTGAAGCCTCATCTGTTCAATGTGCTCAATTTCAAGCTTAATTGATGCCTACTTAAGTCACTATGAATGCCTGACTGTTATTCTCCAAAATATTACTTCAACTACAAGTCTATTTGATATGATACAAGCTGTTTGTGATTGTTGTTTCTGCTGGATCGAGTTGGCTATGCTCTGATCTTTGCTGACATTTTTCTCCCCTTTATTTTAATTCCAGGTACGATTTTGATCTCCAGTAGCCAAGGGCCAAAAGTAATCTGTGTTTGAAGTTTAGTATAGTTATATTCAACTCTTTAACTTTTTCTCTTAATATTTCATGTATTGCTTATCAGAATACAAATGTGTATTATTGCCTTTCTCTTCTGATTCAATTTTGAGTTTCATATGTAAATGAACTTGGACATTACTTCATGTTACAGATCTGTATAGTTTTGTTCCGTGTAGTTTAATTGTTAGAAATGAAGCTGAGATTAGGAAATAGTTTTGAAAGTTGTGACTTCTAGGTAGGCTAACAGAATAGTAACTAAACTGAAAGCATGTACATTGCCATTCATCCTAAATCTCAATATCAATCGTAGTGTTTCGGTTTTTACTTGAGTAAGATCCAAAAAACAATATCTTAAGTTAATAACCATTTGAACACGTTTGTCAGCATTGTTATCAGTAGAAATTAGCATTGTTATGGTGATATTTCCTTATTAAAAAACAGATTATCATATTATCCATTTGAACACTGGTGTAAATAGTATCATTGAAAAGGTTAACGTCTTGGGCTAATGGCCGTGATAGGCAATCGTTTGGGCTCTTCGTTGAATTGTATGTAAAATAATCTGAATTGTATGTAAAATAAAACCATTTGGTTCAACTAACTGTTTTATTTCTAAATTCAAATCAAATCAATAAAAATAGAATTAGTTGATTGGCAAAATGTTTCAATTTGATAATGTATCAATGCATGAGTAGAATTGTGTACTATTCTAATGTATTAAGTTTGAGGCCCCATATCATTTCACAATTTTGAGGGAGAAAAAAAAAACAAATATGATCATGCTAAAATAATTAGGAATATGTAAGTTTAGTTCATAAATGTAAAATTGAATTCTTAATTAGGTAGCGGACTCAAGCTAAAAGGTATTCCCTTTTGTTTGAGTTCGGACTTGAATTAGGAGTTCGAATTTATACTCATGGATTAATTGACCTTTAGAAACGAAAAAAAAAAAAACAAAGTTGCTCTAGGCTTGGCCTTTAAAAAATAAAATGGGACGAGCCTCGCCAAATCAAATACACAACTGTGTGGCCCTCAATAATTGCTTAATAAAATACTTAAAAATTAGGATGATCGTTTAGCAAATATCACGGTCTTCCCCAAAGTTAATACATACTTAGTCGCTTTAGGCACGATTTATAATAATATTACTTTCTTAAATACGGGTGCACATTTATGTGACAAAAATTCAAATCTCAATGAAGTCGAAATGTGTTAAAGGCCACAGGCGTACCGGTACGGTGTGGTCCGAAATATATTTTCACGATGTTGCAATTCTCGTAAAATTCAATAATAAAAGCGGGTTATTAATAAAAGGCACATTAATAATAAAATATAAATGGAAATCAGATAAAATAAAATAAAATAGTTGAGTGACCGTGCTAGAATCACGGAGTCTGGGAATGCGTAACACCTTCTCCCAGGTTAACAGAATTCCTTATCCGGATTTCTAGTTTGCAGACTGTTAACAATGTCATATTTTCCTTGGTTCGGGATTCAACCGGTGACTTGGAACACCATTAATCTCCCAAGTGGCGACTCTGAATAAATGGTAGTAAATCCCGTTCCGACTGTCCTTTAATTGGAAAAACTCCTTTATTATGCCCTTAACGGGGTGTAGTAAACTTCGGTTGCGTAAAAATGACGTGTAACATCGGCCACAAAGTCTTCTAAGATTTGCGACTTGATGTCCATTCAGGGTTGATACTCGATATCATACCCATTGATTTCTATGGCCCATTTGGCTAGTCAACCAGAGAGCTCGAGCTTGTGAAAAATGTTACGAAGGGGATAGGTGGTTACAACACAAATTGGGTGACATTGAAAATATGGTTTTAATTTCCTAGAGACGCTTATTAAAGCTAGCGCTAATGTTTCTAAGTGTTGGTACTGGGTCTCTGATTTACCTAAAGTTCGACTAACATAGTAAATAAGAAATTGCGTACCTTGTTCTTCTCGAACTAAGACACCACTTACCACGACCTTTGAGACTGCCAAATACAAGTAGAGTTGCTCGTCCGCTTTCGAAGTATGAAACAATGGTGGGTTTGAAAGGTACCGCTTTAATTCTTCCAATGCCTGCTGGCATTCCGGGGTCCAAGTAAAATTGTTCTTTCTTTTGAGAAGTGAGAAGAACATGTGGCTTCGATCAGAAGACCTCGAGATGAATCCGCCTAAAGCAGTTATCCGTTCTGTTAGTCTTTGTACGACCTTAAAACTATCCACGACTGTGATGTCTTCGACTGCCTTGATTATCGGGGTTGATCTAGATTCCCCAATTTGATACCATAAAGCTGAGGAACTTGACTGAACCAACCTCGAATATGCATTTTTCGGTATTGAGCTTCATGTTGTATTTTCTCAAGATGTCGAAGGTTTCCTATAAATGTGTCAAATGGTCATATGCACGGAGTGACTTAACAAGCATGTCATCAATATAAAACTCCATTGATTAATTGTTCTTCGAATATTCAGTTTACTAGGCATTGATTGGTAGAACCAGCATTTTTTAGCCCAAACGGAATTACATTAATAGCAATAAGTACCGTACTTAGAGATAAATGAGGTATTCTCCTCATCTTCTGGGTTCATTGTATTTTGTTGTACCCAGAGTAGGCATCGAGAAAATTGAGGACCTCATGGCCAGTCGTGGCATTGATCATGCGATCGATATTCGGCAATGGAAAAAAGTCCTTAGGGCATGATTTGCTTAAGTCTTTGTAGTCTACATACATTCTAAGTTTATTCCCCTTCTTGGGGACTACAACTATGTTTGCTAACCATTCAGGATCTTTTACTTCCTAGATGGGTCCTATTTTGAGAAGTTTAGTTTTCTCGTCCTTGATGAATTCATGTTTTACCTCGGACTATGGCCTTCTCATTTGCTTTTCCGGTCTGAACTTTGGTACCAAACTCAATCGATCAATGGTAATCTCCGGTGGTATCCCTTTCATTTCAAGGTGGGACCAAGCGAAACAATCCATATTTTTAATAAGGAATTTAATGAGTTTTTCCTTGAGCTTGAGGGTTAACCTCGTGCCCAGGTATACCTTTTGATCGGGCAGATGCTTGATCAATATGACTTGCTCCAGTTCTTCAACCATCGACTTCGTGGCGTCGGAATCATCAGGGATTACGAAGGTTCGAGGTATCATACAATCATCATCCTCAATAATTTCCTATTGTTCCGATCTAGTCAAGGCCGGCGACTATGGTTTCTATTTGACTCCCTACTTTTCCTTTGATTCTGGTCCCTTTATTGATATTAGTGCCAATATTGGTATTACTTCATCAATTGCAAACATCTCTTTGGTTCCGTCTATTTATCGTATACTATTTTGACTCCCTCAGGTGTTGGAAATTTCAAGACTTGATAAAGCATTTAAGGCACTACCCTCATATTATGAATCCATGGTCTTCTGAGCAGCGCATTATACCTTATATCACCTTCGATCATATGGAACTTCATTTCCTGGATAGTTCCGGCCACGTTTACTGGCAACATGATTTCTTCTTTGGTGGTTTCACTCGCCATGCTGAAGTCGTTGAGCACTTAAGCTGCAGGCACGATTTGATCCTGAAGGTCGAGTTGCTCTATAAACCTCGACCGGATAATATTACCCGAACTACCTTGATCAACCAAGACACATTTAATTTAAAATTTATTCATAAAGGATAGATATTACCAGTGTGTTGTTGTAAAGCTATTCGATTCCTTCTGCATCCTTATTGTTAAAAGACAAGGTATCCTCTAATATGTAATCCCGAGTACATTTTCTCCCATGTGATTATAATTTTGGTGCGTTTGAATGTTAAGCCTTGAGGAACGTCGACTGCACCGATGTTCATACCGCTCTTCTTATTTGCATCCCTGTCTCTAAAGTGATTTTTCACATAGTCACTCAAGAACTCTCGAATGTGACCTTCGTTGAATAAACGAGATACCTCATCCCTTAATTGTCTGCAGTCCTCGGTCTGTGACCATGGATACCATGGTACTTGAACATCAGATTCAGATTCCTTTGAGCTGGATCGGTTTGCAGGGGTCTGGGCCAGCTAGTATCCTTGATTCGTCCAATGGACGACACAATACATGAAACATCGATGCTGAAGTTATATTTCAATAACCATGGTGCTTCATTAGGCTTTACGTGTTTATCGAAGCCATTCTTACTCATAAGCCCTCGAGAATTTTGACCTTGATCATTCCTTCAATTATTTCGAATGGGATTATGTCCCGGTCCGTTGTTTCATCGATCTGTGCTATATAGTTAGTATCGATCTCTGTTCGATTGGGGCTCTCTGTCGATGTCTCTTTGAATCCTGCCTTTGGACCTATTTGGGTAAACGGAACTGGATGGGGCTCCCAACTGATCATCCTCAACTATGATCTTTAATTGGTATCGATTATGCATATTAGCCCAGATCACCATTGGATATTCAATCAGATTATGCTTTAGTTAATGTGATGCTACCGAACTTTGCTTTTTCAAAGCCTAAGTAAAGGCGTGGACAGACCAATCATTGGTAACCGGGGGTAGGTCCATGCATTCCATCTGAAATCGAGATACGAATTCCCTTAGCATTTTATTGTCCCTCTGTCTCACTTTGAAGAGGTCCAGCTTCCTGGTCGCGACCTTTATTGCTCTGGTGTGTAACTTTATGAATGAATCAGTGAGCATAACGAAAGAATCAATAGAATTGGGTGGCAAGTTGTGGTACCATATCATCGCCCCCTTCAATAAAGTTTCCCCAAATATTTTCAACAAAACAGATTCAATCTCATCATCTTCTAAGTTATTTCCCTTTATTCTGCATGTGTACGAAGCAATGTATTCATTAGGATTGGTGGTCCCGCTGTACATAGGTATGTCTGGAATACGAAACTTCTTAGGAATAGGGTTTAGAGCATCACTTTAAGGAAAAGGCTTCTTCATGAAAATTTTCAAATCCAACCCTTTTAGGATCGAGGGTGCCCCCGATATTTGGTCAACCCGTGAGTTGTACGTCTCTACCTTTTTATTATTGGCCTCGATTTCCTTTTCACCTGATTCTATTCATTTAGTGAGCTCCTCGAGCATCCTCATGATGGAAAAGTCAGTTCCTGATCCACTAAAATTCAATTTCTCCTATACAGGCTCGGCCCTATGAACAACTTCCTGTGATGTATCGATTTTGATTCTGATTGGTGCCTAATCCTGGAGTTGTGTTATTGCATTCTGCTGAGTTTGTAGCATGTCAAATATCATTCGTAGGCTAATTCCACCTTCTTCACCAAATCGGCTTCCCGAGTGTCTCTGCGGATGTTATTTTCAGGGTCGGTACCCAAATCCCCACGAATGGAGACACGAGAATAGACATCAACAAGATCTACAACCTGTAGTGCATCGGAACTGATTGGAGGTACTCTATTTCACGGGCGACTACGTACTTGTTTATGCCATGAAGACCAAGGCAGGTCTCAGTGTGAGTGAGCATTGCTTGAGAGTTTGACATGTTGATTCCTAAAATCAAAAGCACTTATGAGAACAAGTGTAAAAGCAGTGTGTGTTATGAAGGTTTATAGTAAGCAATCACGGTAGGCGCCAAACTGTTTACCCAAAACATCGAGTAACAATTAAACATATAATGCGGTTTTAAGTATATGTAATTTCACTTAATACCAATTGATTAACTTAGAAATAAATGATGTGAATTGACAAGAATGTCAAACAAACCAATGCTTGGACAATGCCCTCGAGCTGATGAACCCTCGAGAATAGTAAAGTAAGAATAGTTAAAGAGCGGTAAGTTGATGAGTAGAAGAAAGAAATATTATTTTGCCTTGATATTCGTGAATGTAAGATGTTTACAAATGATGCCCCATCCCTTTATATACTAGAGGAATATTAATTATAGTACAATTCTAATTATGGAAGTAAATCTCATGATTGGTACAAATAACCATCCTTGATTTGAATTATTTTGAGATTTTCACCATGATCTTCAACCGGTTACGGTTATCTCGCCTTTTCGTTATTGCATTTCACTCGAAGTCGGTCATACTTAATCTTGATTGTTGTTGGCCTCAGTCTCAACAGACACTTCAGTCTTCAAACTCGAAGCCTTCTCTTCAAACTCGGATCAGATTCATTACAAGGCTACCCCCTATGCAACTCCCTTATATCGATTAAATAGTAAAATTGCGCAGGCCTAATTTTTAACGTATATAGTTCGATATCAGAAAGAATATTTAGAAGAAGAGATCAGAATATATATTTCAAAGAATTGAAAACTAGAGCCTCAAAAATTATTAATACTTTTTTATGAAAGAATTGGAAATTGACGTGTCAATTGGATAAATGAGCGAGAAAATGGAGGCTAAATAATATGGAGGGTAGTTTTGTACACAAATAACTTCTTTTTAGAAATTATGCAATGCATGTTATTTTTAATAGAATATACCAAACAGTGGATAAAAATAATACCAGGATAATAATCACATCGTAACTAATCCTAGCATAACCTCTATTCAAACCAAACGACCCCTAAATGCTGATGAGTTGAAAGAAAGATTGCTGGGAGTCACATCAGCACTCAGTTGAATTGATATTGTCCATACATTGTATACTACTTCATCTGTCCTAATTTATGTGATCTTATTAGATATTTAATATGTCCCAAAAAACTAATTTAATTTTAGATTTTTCATTTTATATTTAACGAGATTATTTATATACAAACAAATATTTATAGTTTATTTTAGACTATTGATTTAAAAGTGTTTCTTAACTTTGTGCACATTTAAACAACTTGGCATCAATTGGATTCAATTGTAAGGTTTTAAAGGTCGAACTCACTAGGTTCAAATTATGAATTCGCCTTTGGTCATAACATATGTCTATTGTCGGTTGGTTAATCCTTGATTGCTGTTTTCTTTCTCCTTGTACTCACAGAATCATGGATTAGAATCTGAAAGATAAAGAACATGGAAACAATCCTAAAACTATACCCAAAAATAATTAGTTGAATATAAATTATATATTAATTATATACGGTTTATACACATATTAATTATATGTACACCATACAATTCACATGCTACATTTAGTGTAAGCGGTTGAATAGACGACTATTTAGAATAATTCTTCTAATTAGATAGGAACCTTGATGTTGTGATATAATTCCATATATTTTGACATTATTTACCCTACTTGGTTGTTATTTGGATGCTAATTGTGCGACAATTATGCTTAATAGAGCTTATGTCATGTGTAGGAATGCTTGGACATGAATTGGAGAAACGTTCAATGGAATGGTACCTCAGAGCTATAAAATGGAAAAATAAAAGAAGACGTGCAAGGCAACGAAAAATCAGTGCCATAGTTAGTGCAAGGAAAAGGGCACTATCATTGGTACCCCAGATAGTGCATTGCATAGTAACAACAGTGTCATAGACAGTGCAAGGCATTGTCCAGGGCACTGTCATTGGCACCCCAGATAGTGCCTTGCACCAAAACGACGTGCCACAGATAGTGCAAGGCGTCGACGATGCCACCTGAGCAAATCTTAATTCCTCATTATTCTTGGACATGTAGAATTCGGCCCTCATTCTATAAATACCCCTTAAAGTTAGTTTTTGAAGGGTTAGATATCACGAGACATCACTAGATGAGACATCATTATAGAGGGAGGATGTTTTTAGAGAGGGGTTTCAACCCAACAAGGAAGAACACGCTAGGGGGGAGGAGGAGAATTCTTCTACTACGTTTTCACTTCCTTCGTCCTATTTTCATTATTTTGTTATAAATACTAGTATTGTAGTTTACATAATATTATATAGCTAATTTGTTATCAAAGGTTTTGATGGAACATGTTGTAAGATAAACTCTCGTTATGTTTTTATATAATTGAACTGTTAGATTTTTCTACTTGTTCAACTACGTGTTTACTGTTGTTGATTGAATGACCATCAATTAACTGCGCCAATTTAGTATGTATTTCTTGAGAGATGGTACATATTTAGGTAGTTGTTGAACAACATCACTCCTAACGTATGTGAGATCAATATAGAGGGTTTAAAGGCGAGATCAGAGATAACGAAACCTTGGTGCGATCGTACTAAGCGGTGAATTAGTGCCAATTAGCGAAGTTCAAGAGAATATGCATAGTAAATTGTGGTAATTGCACGATAGAGAATTGCAACACCCGAAGTACTGGAGATAATACTTAGGTAAAATTATAGAAGATATAGAGGGAAGGATTCGGACAATTGAGGAAAGCATAACTCTAGACCTCCATAATTTTTTCTCCAACCCTTAATATCTTTAGCTGTTAATCTAATACTTTAATTTGTTAGATAATCAGAATAAGAATAATAATATTTATAACTTAGAAATTTGTGGTGACCCGACTGGTCGGTTTGAGTATCTGCACTTTGCTCGGTGTTTTGAGGGCTTGAATATCTCCGCATGATGTATTATGACTTAGTAGATCGTCGGTGTTGGTTTTCAAGTTATTCAGAATCGATTTGGAAGAATATACTTCAAGATTTAAGCTTTAATTTGGAATAGTTGACCAAGTTTGACTTTTTAGCAGTTGACCATAGAATGGAGTTCCATAAGTTCTGTTAGCTCCGTTGGATAATTTTGGACTTAGGAGCGTGTCCGAATTAAAATTTGGAGGTCCGTAGTCGAATTAGTCTTACAAATTAAAGCTCGATTTTTGGGAAGTTTGACCGGGAGGGGAATTTTTTATATCGGGGTCAAATTTCAATTCCGCAAGTTGGAGTAGGTCCATAATGGCAAATGTGACTTGTGTACAAAATTTGAGGTCAATTGGACGTGATTTGATATGTTTCATCATCAATTGTAGAAGTGGAAGTTTGAAATTTTGACTTGAGGTGTGATTCATTGTTTTGAGGTTGTTATGCGTGATTTAAAGCTACGAGTAGGTTCGTTTTTGTCATATAGAACTTTTCTACAAAATTTGGCATCATTTGGAGTTAATTTGATATGGTTTGGACGCTCGGTTGCGATTCTAGAAGTTCTTGAAGTTTAGTTTGATCTTCATGTGTTTTGGCATCTAATTCGTGGTTTTAGAAATTTTGAATGTGAGCGCGCGAGCGAGTTTGTGTTGTGTTTATAGACCTGAGTTCATGATTGGTTTCGAGCCTCGAGGGCTCAGGTGAGTTTCAGATTGTTTCGGAATGATTTTTCATATTCTTTAATTGTTGGTGCAAGTATCATCGCATTTGTGATATTTTGTCACAATTGCGAAGCAGCCATCGCATTTGCGAAGTCTGGGCTGCTGGAAAAAATTCACATTTGCGAAGAACCCTGTTGCTGTTGTGAAATGTTGGTCTTCGCATTTGCGAAGAATTGGGTCGCAAATGCGACATTGACATGCAACCTTCTACATTGCATTTGCAAACCCCGTGTCGCAAATGCGAGATCTGCAACCTGTTAAATGATGAGAATCTGAGACTTTGCTTCATTTTATTATATTTTGAACCCTAGCTTCGATGAGAGGAAATTTTGTGAAGGGATTTTCATACCAAATCATTGGATAAGTACCTCTAATTTATTTCTAACTATATTTCATTATCTTATACAAGATTTAACATCAATTTCATGAGAAATCTAGGAAAAATTTGGGGATTTTGTTAATTTTTGAAAAATAAAAAATTGAGATTTGAGAGTTGAATAGGACTAGGATTTGAAAAAAAATACATATTTGGACTTGTGAGGCTATGGGCAGTCAAGACCTACTCTTGGACCCGAGCTTGACCGGGCGGGCCCCGGGTTTAACTTTTGTTAACTTTTTATAAATCTAATATAAAATCACAGCTTTATTAATTCAAATTGTTTTCTCTTGTATTGTGTGGTATTCAAGTCATCGTTGGCTAGATTGAGCCGAGTAGAGGCGAATTTGTAAAGGAAAAAAGCTAAATTAAGTGTTGAGTTAGCCGAATTGAGGTAAGTGTCTTGCCTAACTTTGTTGAGGAAATTGTTCCTCCTATTTGACATTGTTTGCCACATGCGGGGGGTGATACATATATGAGGTGACGAGCGTATATGTATGTGCCAGGGTTAATCATGCTTGGGGGTAGCTTATGTTAAAATTGTGTCTTATACAATTATGTGACCTTCTTGCTTCGTGCCTTACTTGACTCTTAGATACTAAGAACATAGTATCAAATGTTAGAAATCAAGACTTGGCTTATTATAACTTGAGCAAATTTAATGAAAATTCTGAGTATACATTGATGTGTCGAATTCGGTCATCACTATGCGTAATCATTAATACATTTCTGCAGCCTATCTTCTTGAGATACTAGATTCTAAACTTGTGTCATTGTCCATTTGTGAGATTAAACTTGTGTCGTTGTCCATTTGTGTGATTTGCGGAAGTACTTGAATAATACGGTTCTTGAAGGTTTATTGGATAATTATTTTCTTGGAAAGTGGTGATTGGTAATTGTTTGAAATATTCGTTTGAACACTCTCCTTGATATTATTTATGCTTCCTGCCCTATTTGTCATTGATACACATGTGCTTGGTAAGGAAGAGTGTAAAGCACGAAGGATGATGTCGTGCCATTGTTTATACATTATCATGTGGGGGGGGGGTGTAAAGCACAAAGGGTGATATCATGCCTTATAATTTGAGAGTAAATGCACGAAGAGTGATGTCGTGCCATACCATTTGAGGGTGAAAGCATGAAGGGTGATGTCGTGCCATACCATTTGAGGGTGAAAACACGAAGGGTGATGTCGTGCCATAATACTGAGAATAAAAGCACGAGGGTGATGTCATACCGTATCATTTGAGAGTAAAAGTACGAAAGGTGATATCGTGCCATATCATTTATATTGATATGCTTTTATGCCATCGTGAGGTCATGGCAATATGGGAATTTCCATGCATGCGAGGATGAGAGACATGCATTATATTTTGATATTTGTTTTTCGTGTATTGGTTCATATCTTAACCTTGAGCTGTTATTGTCATAATTATAGATCTGATATGACTTGTTGATACTATTCAGTCATTGATCTCTATCTCAATTGTTTTTGTGTTGTTCATACCTTCTACTTGCTTAACTTGCAAATACCATGCCTATTTCATGCTTTTATAATTACACACATGTCGTATCTATTCTGTTGCATTTTTTGTACAAGCCTTCCACCACGCTAGCCATTCATGCCTCTACTTTTTCATTTGTAAAGACCATGTGTTCCTTTTTTATTTGTTATGCTTGTACTTAAGCCTCCATCGTACTAGTTAGCTGAAGTTGATATTCCGTGTTTTTCTAATTGCTGTCATTACTCATATGCCTTCTGCCTAGTCTATTTTTGTTGCCCACATGTATATCCTTGTTCATTATTGCTACTTGCGCAATTCCTGCTTTGTAATCCCTGTTATCGGTTGGTACAGTTGTACGTATATTGGGTGAGGATAAGATAAAAGTACGAATGATGTTGTCGTGTAATTGACTTTATATCTGAGTACATTCCTCATGCTATGAAAGTTATGAAGTAACTGTCGTGATTTATCGGTTTCATTTTAAAGAGGATTGGTCGAGGTATTGTAAGATGGTAAAGTGCGATATCTGCTAACACTCGGTTATTGTTTTGTGTATCCATTTTATGCATTCTTCTCTATTATATCGTGGTATAGTTCTATTGCTGATTTACAGTGCAGGTTTTTATCAGTGAGTATCTTTTAACTAAAAAGCTTCGCCATTACTTCGATAAAGTTAGACAAGATACTTACCAGTACATGGGGTTGTTTGTACCGATACTACACTTCTGTACATTGCGTGTAGACTTTTAGAGTGGAGCTGCTGCTGATGTCAGGTGATGACTCTGAAGATACTCGTGTATTGCGGATATAGCTGCCACTTGTCCTTAATAGCATGTATTTTGGTAATCATTTTATGTAAATTACAAACATATCATATAATTATTTGTACCATCTTTGTAAATTTCAAGTCTTAGAAGCCCATGAGTCGTACTACCAGTTCTTGGGTCAAATTCTTAAATGTTCAGATAATTCTTCTCTATTTTTCTATAATCTCATTTGGATTGTATTTTCTCTTAGTTGGCTTACCTAGCAGATCGAATTAGGTGCAATCATGACTAGTGATTTTGGGTTATGACAAAATTGTTTGAGCTTGTCTTCTTAGTGATAGTAAAAAATTATAGCGAAACTTTAGTTCTCAGTGGAATTTGATTCCGGACTCGTGGATCGGATAACATTTGCAGCAATCGCTTATCCTTTTTAGGACTAGAGTTGGGCGTGATCAAACCTCAAGGAAGACCTTTGAAGTTTGATCCATTTTCCTTTTACTTCGTGCTTTTACTCAGGGTGAAGTACATAAGTAGCCCTCAAATTGAATGGTTTTGAATTTTTATCCTTAATTTTAACAAGTGTTGCTCCTCGCTTGCCCCATAGGTGATACTTTTAACTTTTGACCTTGAAATTTTGCCCATAAAGAAATCGGTAGCCAAAAGTTAAGGACCACAAAATATTACATTTTTTGTAATTTTTTTGTGATTTCATTGGCCCAATACTAGCAATCTCTCAGCTGGCTGAACATCTTTCTTCAGCCCAACATCATGTTATATGGGAAATTTATGCTTTATACCTACCTACTACAAAATAATTACGCGTATCTACCCACTCTTAAACTAATTACACAAAATACTTATCCGACCAAAAGTATTTACCCGCATCTTCTTCTACTACAACTGGCATGCTCTTATCATCATCTTTTTCTCCTCCTTTTCTCTTTTATCCTTTCTGGCTTAAGCTTATATTTGGTTCCAAATAATTATGTCCCCTTTGTTATTTTATAAAAAAGTTTCAAAGTGGGCTTTCTCTGTACTTAGTAGTTATGCTGAGTTTTTTGTTTTAATTTACCGTTAATAATTTAGAGTTTTAAAAATGTCAAACGCATAGACAACTCTCTAAATCTGTGTGAATATTTGATTTAGCCATCCAAATTAAATCTACAACCATTTGAACAATTATGTGTATTTGAGTATCCACCATTGTTAGGCTTAAAGCTCAATTTTATTTTTGGAGATTTCTTGTTTTCAAAGTGGATGTTATTAAATATTGTTTATAGTACCTTCTGGAAGTTCATACTAAAATTTGCTAGCAATTGGAGCTGATTTGAGGTAATTAAGATCGAAATTTTCAGTTGAAAATCGAAGAAGAATACAACTATCCAATAATATACTGCTATAGTACACAATATATTTTAGGAGTATATAGTTATACTGCAACAGTATACTATTATAGTTTATAATATACTGCAAGTATATTGTAATAATTAAATAAGAACACAATTACCTAACAGTATACCGCTACTGTATACTAATATACTACAGGGGTATATAGTTATACTACAACAGTATACTATTATAGTATACAATATATTGTTAAGCTATACTGTAGTAATATCCAAGATACTGTAACAATATGATGCAATAACATACAATATATTATAATAGATATTTATTACCCGTAAATTCACTTGTCTTTTTTCTTTCAATTTGTTTTAAGCTTTTACCTAGCATGAGGGCAAATTGACAATGCAAAAAAAAAAAAAAAAAATATATATATATATATATATATATATATATATATATATATATATATGTTTTAAGATTTTACCTAGCGTGAGGGGCAAATTGAAAATGAAAAAAAAACAATTATAGTATGCTATATGATGTAACGGTATGCTCTTACAATTAGATCCTTTTAGAAATTTTTTTTTTAAAAAAAATTGACAACTAATATTATTTCAGTTTAATAGTTGAATTAATTTTTTTTTTAACTTTTTGTGTACAACTGTATACCCTGTTGGTATAGCTATATACTATACTGTATCATATGTTAGTTAATATATATATTTTATTGTATTAATTACATTTAATTGGTACACAATTTGATTTTTCTTTAATAAAAATATATTAAAAAAAATAGTGAAAACTGTAAATTAAATTAGATTATGAATAGAAAAAGTATAAAAAAAAATAGAAGTTAAATGAAATTAGAAAGGAAAAAGGGAAAAATAAAAGAAAACGAGAAAAAAAAAAGAATAAAAGAAAAAAAAGTATTGAAATGAAAAAGAATTGGAGAATAAAGAAAAAATTCCCCATAAAACCTACTATGGGTAGGAAATGTAATTAGTTTATGAATAGAAAAATAAATAGGTAGACAAGAATAAATAGTTTTGTTTTGGTGGGTAACTGTGTCAGAACCCATGATATATCATAAGTGAATATTAGGCCTTGCTAAGAGAAATGACAATTAGATAGCCCCTCTAAAGGATTATCATTTATGAATTAATCAGTGTGTTCTGAATTTCAGTTTATTAGTTCATTTTTTCGAGACAAAAATATCCTAAATTACTCGAAGTTAAAATTTTTAATTTAAAATCTCATGACAAAATAAGTACTAATTAATTTTTGAATAGCATCCATAAGAATGAACTTTCTTCCTCCTACTTCTTTTGCCACTTCCACATCTGTCATATTCGGGAAAGCTTGCTTCAGAACTATATGTGCACTTGCCCTAAGAGTGGCCAATAATTGTGGATGGAAAGTTCGAAACTAGATAATACTAGATGACTTAGCTTTGGTTTGTGATAGTTAAGAAAAAATATAGTATATAAATGCTCCCAAAATAATAGCAAATAAATATTTACTTTTTATATAATATATCATTAATATACTTTTTTATATATTTAACTAGCATGTATAATTATTTTGTTCGACCGACCAAATGTGTAAATTGCCCTAAAATTAATCCGCAAAGTCGAATTCTACTACGAACAAACATAGAAAAGCCTTATACTATTTACCTCGAGATATTCCAAATTGTTAAGAATAGAATTCTACTTGGAGTGAATGTCTATCTTGTGGAGAGTTTCACTTTGTGACTAAGTCATATTTCTCCTATAAATAGAGGGGTCTTACCCCATTGTAAATCATCCCAAAATTCAATAAGAATTCCCTCTCTCTCTTTCTCTGCAATATTGCTCTTGTTCTTTTATTATTTCATAACACGTTATCAGCACGAGACTCTACCATCTCAAGAAGCTCTTTCAGAAGATTAAGGTAATTTTTCTCCTCTTTTTAATTATGATTGACATTATGAAAAGAAAGTTCGTTGCCCTTGAAATTTCGGGCAAGAACTATATGCCATGGGTGTTGGATGCTGAAATCCACTTAGATGCAATGGGTCTTGGAGACGCCATTAAAGACAGAAATAAAGCATTCACCCAAGACTGTGCTAAGGCCTTGATTTTCTTGCGCCATCACCTTGATGAAGGGTTGAAAATTGAATATCTCACAGTCAAAGATCCACTTATTTTGTGGTGGAAAAGGGCATTGGCAAAAAATTTGCCGTGTACCAAGACATTTGGTTGATCTTTATTAAGCATCTCTAAAGAATAAAGGCCCTGAAGCCAATTTTGTCTCTGATAATGATTTTGACATCACCCACTTGGATGTGGCAAACTTCTTTGAGCGACCCGATGGAAAAATAGACCACTTGATCGGTGATGGATCCGTGGTTAAAGATGATTGAGTAGTTTGATTTTTATTTTTACATATTCCTAGTAGCTAATAAACATCACGTAATCACAGTTCTTTACATGAGTAGTAGTCATTAGTACTATTTGTTTAATAGAATTAGTTATAGTATTCTTTTTAAACGATATTCGAATTTGCTTAACGTATTTGACCAGTTATACACTGTTTCCGCCAGTCATTCGGTCTTTAGAAAAGAAAAAAAAATATATGCCCGACTTTGGAGAATATTGCACGCTTCAGTTATCCTTCATGGAAAAATCCATCTTCCAATTTCATAGGTAAACAATATTAAAATATATTAAATGTTATGAACATTGCTAGAGAGGAAATCAATAAAGAATGCACACGTGGAATATTGAATCTATACTACAGCTTTTTCAGCTTTTCTTCCTCTTAAGAAAAGATCTTATTTCACTTTCATAGGAAGCTAAGTTTCTGTTAAACATAAATCTTGAAATAATATACAAAGAGTTCATTTAATTTCTAAGAGAAACCTCTGATTCTTTTTAAATTTTCAGTTTATTGATCATTTGGATTTCTACGCAAATTTATACATGTAAAACTAGCTCATTAGAGTTTGCTCGATGCATTAAGGTCATTATTCAATCAATAATCTATCCTTGTTTCTTTCCCTTTATATTTGAAAATACTAATATTATTCGTATATTTATTTTGTATGTCAAACTGTGGAAGCAAATATGGATATCTCAAAAAGCAAACTTGGATCAATGATTTATTATAAAAATATTTGTTTAGTTGATTCATGTACGACACATACAATATTCAAAGAGAAGAAATATTTCTCTCATTTAAGTATGTGTAAGGCAGATGTTACTACAATTTCTGGTAGTAGTAAGTTAATTGAAGGCTCTGGAAGAGCTACTATAACTCCGCCTAAGGGAACAATACTTATCATAGAGAATGCAATGTTCTCCTCCAAGTCCAAGAGGAACTTGTTGAGTTTTAAAGATATCCGCAGAAATGGATATCATATTGAGACAATAGATGAGAATAATCTTGAATATCTCATCATTACCAAAAATGCCTCTGGCCAGAAAAGGGCTATTGAGAAGTTCCCATCTTTGTCTTGTGGCCTGTATTGGACAAGAATTAGTACAATTGAGGCACATTCTATTGTAAACCAAAAGGTTACTGATTCCAATACTTTTGTACTTTGGCATGATCGATTGGGACACCCTGGATCAATTATGATGAGACGAATCATAGAAAACTCAAATGGGCATCCATTAAAGAATTTAAAGATTCTTTTAAATGATGAATTTTCTTGCACTTCTTGTTATCAAGACAAGTTAATTATTAGACCATCACCAAAAAGGGTTGGAATTGAGTTCCCTGCATTTTTGGAACGTATACAAGGGGACATTTGTGGACATATTCACCCACCTAGTGGGTCGTTCCGATATTTTATGGTCTTGATAGATGCATCCTCTAGATGGTCCCATGTGTGCCTATTGTCATCTCACAACCTCGCGTTTGCAAAATTAATGGCACAAATAATTCGATTACGGGCACAATTTCCTGATAATCCAATTAAGTCTATTAGACTTGATAATGCTGCTGAGTTTTCATCCTAAGCATTTAATGATTATTGCTTATCACTTGGGATAAAAGTGGAACATCCTGTAGCTCATGTTCACACTCAAAATGGTCTTGCAGAGTCTTTAATTAAACGTCTGCAATTGGTAGGAATACCGTTACTCATGAAAACGAGGCTTCCCACTTCTGTTTGGGGTCACGCCATTTTGCATGCAGCAATGCTAGTTCGTCTCAGACCAACAAATTATCATAAATATTCCCCGTTGGAATTAGTTTTGGGTCATGAACCTAATATATCCCATTTAAGAACTTTTGGATGCGCGGTATATGTGCCTGTAGCACCGCCATATTGCACCAAAATGGGTCCGCAAAGAAGGTTAGGAATATATATTGGGTTTGAATCGCCCTCCATTATTCGCTACCTCGAGCCATTATAACGGGAGATTTATTTACTGCACGATTTGCAGACTGTCGATTCGATGAGACACTTTTCCCAAAATTAGGGGGAGAAGTTGGTGAAACCAAACGGAAAATTTTGTGGAAAAATCCATCATTATCTCATCTTGATCTACGTGCCTCTATTTGTGAAAAAGAGGTACAAAAGATTATTCATTTGCAGAGAATAGCAAATCAAATGCCCGATGCATTTACGGATATGAAAAGGATAACAAAATCACATATCCATCTGCGGAGAATGTTCCAATCCGTATTGATGTCCCTATTGGACAATCTTCTAGTGTCATAGCTAATGAGTCAAAAGAACGCATGAAACATTGTAGACCATTAGGTTCCAAAGATCGAAATCCTAGAAAAAGGAAAATAAATGATCAAAATGACACTATGAAAGAATCTCATGAAGAAATCCACGACTTAATAAATTCTGAGATTCATGAGGAATCCACCGAGCCCGAGACTCAAGAAAATAAGGAACTATCAATAAATCCAATCGATATTGAGACAAATTTGAATCGATTGGATATAGTGGTGGATTATGTCTTTGCATATAATGTTGCATCCAGCATTATGCAAGAAAATGAGGATCTTGAACCTCAATCTGTTGGCGAATGTCGACAAAGACTTGATTGGCCAAAATGGCAAGAAGCAATCCAATCAAAGTTGAATTCACTTGCAAAACGTGAAGTTTTTGGGCCTATAGTCCAAACACCTAATGGTGTTAAGCCTGTTGGCTATAAATGGGTCTTTGTATGCAAGAGAAATGAGAAAAATGAGGTGCAAAGATATAAGGCACGCCTTGTTGCACAAGGATTTTCACAAAGGCCTGGTGTTGATTATGAAGAGACATATTCACCCGTTATAGATGCTATAACATTCCGTTATCTCATTAGTTTTACTGTCCATGAAAAACTTGACATGCATTTAATGGATGTGGTTACTGCCTACCTTTACGGCTCACTTGATAATGAGATATACATGAAAATTCCCGAGGGCTTCAAAATGCCTAATAATTCAAAATCCCGGGAAATATTTTCAATCAAATTGCAAAGATCTTTGTATGGTCTAAAGCAATCAGGACGAATGTGTTATAATCGTCTTAGTGAGTATTTATTAAAGGAAGGCTATATAAATGATGCCATTTGCCCATGTGTTTTCATAAAGAAAACAACATCGGAATTTGTTGTACTTGCTGTATATGTTGATGACATAAACCTTATTGGAACTCCTATAGAACTCCAAAAGGCAATTGATTATTTAAAGAAGGAGTTCGAGATGAAAGATCTCGGAAAGACAAAATTATGTCTTGGTTTGCAAATTGAACATTTGGCAAACGGAATTTTTGTTCATCAATCTACCTACATAGAAAAGGTACTTGAAACGGTTTTACATGGATGGAGCACATCCATTAAGTACTCCGATGGTTGTTCGATCACTTGATGTGAACAAAGATCCATTCAGACCTCAAGAAGAGAATGAAGAGCTACTTGGTCCTGAAGTACCATATCTTAGTGCAATTGGTGCACTAATGTATCTTGCCAATACTACAAGGCCCGACATAACTTTTCCAGTTAATGTCTTAGCAAGTATAGCTCTGCTCCCACAAGGAGACATTGGAATGGGATCAAACACATATTGCGGTATCTAAAAGGAACTACCGATATGAGCTTATTCTATGGCAACAATTGCAGTCCCGATCTTGTTGGTTATGCTGATGCTGGGTATTTATCCTACCCACACAAGGCTCGATCTCAAACAGGTTATGTGTTTACCTGTGGAGGCACTGCCATATCTTGGCGATCGACTAAGCAATCAATTGTGGCTACTTCATCTAATCATGCTCGAGATAATTGCTATTCATGAAGCAAGTCGAGAGTGCGTGTGGTTGAGGTCTATAATACATCTTATTCGAGATAAATGTGGTGTGAAATGTGACAAGTTACCCACTATTTTGTATGAAGACAATGCAGCATGCATAGCTCAACTGAAGGGAGGATTCATAAAAGGAGATAGGACAAAGCACATTTCACCAAAGTTATTTTTCACATATGATCTTCAAAAGAATGGTGATATTAATGTGCAACAGATTCGTTCAAGTGATAATATGGCTGATTTGTTCACAAAATCTCTACCGACGTCAACCTTCAAGAAGCTAGTGTACAAGATCGGGATGCGAAGGCTTAAGGATGTGAATTGATGCTCTCATCAGGGGGAGTTAATGCGCGTTGCACTCTTTTTCCCTTACAAGGTTTTATTCCACTGGGTTTTCCTTGCGAGGTTTTTAACGAGGCAACCAAAGGCGTATTATTAGATATGTGTACTCTTTTTCCTTTTTTAGATTTTTTTCCCATTGGGTTTTATTTTAGTTAAGGTTTTAATGAGGCACATTACTTATTGAGTAGACATTCAAGGAAGAGTGTTAAGAATAGAATTCTACTTTGAGTGAATGTCTATCTTGTGGAGAGTTTTCACTTTGTGACTAAGTCATATTTCTCCTATAAATAGAGGGGTCTTACCCCATTGTAAATCATCCCAAAATTCAATAAGAATTCCCTCTCTCTCTTTCTCTATAATATTGTTCTTCTTCTTTTATTATTTCATAACACAAATATAAATATAGGTTGACCATGAAAATTACAAAAATACAAGAAGCTTCTTATTCCAAAATATATAGCAAAAGAACATTACATTACTAGTCTACTACTAATTCATATATTAGTAGTAACTGGAAAGCCCACTGAAGCTCAAGTTAGCTTTCAAAACCTAATTACACATGACTAGTTAGTACTTAATTAATACTTATAAATACTAAGCATAAAACATAATATTGAAATTCACTATTCCATTTTCCTGTGGCGAAACAACTCTTCCCACAAGTATAGGAAAGGAAACTAAAGGAAAATATACGTTATTTACATATAACTTCTCTTTACTTCTCACTGATGCTTGGATCTAGTCTCCCCGCTGTAAAGCCTGCAAATTAAAATTAAATTTAATCACACTTCAGCCAAATAAATCGTATTAATATTAATACGAACTAAAATCTTGGCGTAATTGATAAAGTAGTTGCCATATTACTAGGATGTCAAGCGTTTCAAATCATAAAAACAGCCTCCCGCAGAAATGCAGAGTAAGATTGCGTATAATAGACCTTGTGATCCGTTCTTTCTCTGAATCTCGCGTATAGCGAGAGCTTAGTACATAAGTTGCCTTATATTATCATCAGAACGCTAGAAATGACGCTTAAAATTATAAATTTATCTATAAGAGCCTCATTTGTTTCGAAAGATTTTCAGTCAAACTTTTCTATAAGAGTTTGATCTGTTCTGGTTGTTATAGTGAAGTGTTGTCATATAAAACATATATATTATAACATAATATGAAAAATTAATCTTGACGAAAATTTGATAGTTATAGAGAGGTCTAACTGTATAAGATGACTAAGAAAGGAAAACATATATATTCATTTTTTTAAATTTTTTTTATATACACGGGGATCAGGGAGAGAGTACAACAAAAATTGAATAAGCACCTATTGTGGAAGACTCTCACCGGTACCACTAGACTATGAATTTGAGTGATAATAATATCTTTTTACGATTGAATTAAATACGTCGAGATTATTAAATAATTTTACACTAACAGTATAATTTAAATTATTTTGACATATTATACTCTATTATTCTAATTACCTATGAGACTTACCAGTCATAAACAGTGGGAGAATTAGGGTGAGAGGGCTTGTCAAAGACTTCAGCACCAATTCTCTTGGTAGCAATATTGCTTCCAGGGTTGAATACACTCCTCCACACATTCTCTTTCTTCGCCGCCGCCGTTGGCGACGGAGTAGTCGGTGTCATCGGAGTTCCCGGCGTCGTTGGGCTCCCCGACATCGACAGTGACCTTTGGAAGTGCTTACCTAATCCTTCTCCTCCTTCCCCACCTTACGAACGAAATGAAAAAATTACACATTAAGAATATTATTAGGAGTATCTTTCATCCAAACACATTTCCACCTGCAAATATTGTTACAACTTTTTCTGCTAGAGGCAGATCCAAAATTTATACTTATGGATATTATTTTCGGCATTCTTAGTATGGCCAAAGGGGCACTTAATAATGAAATATATTATACTTTTGAAATTATATGGTTCACAATTTAATATTTATTAAAACATTATCAATTTTTCACATGTATATTTGTATTGTGTCATGATACTACGTTTAATTTAACGTAGTCAATATAAGCTCCATCAAATCTATGCTTCTCACTCACTTTATAGCTAAATCACAAGTAAATTTAATGCAAATTTTGCTCGTTCAATTAAACTCATTATTTTCAGCTCGAACTTTACATTTATATATAATACAAAGTTCAAAAAGAATTAAAAATATACATATAAGTGGTGAAAGGAGAAGTTTGAATTATTAGGGATTCAAAAAATAATAAAAATATCACACCTAAGATATATGAACCTACATCAATTAATAGCTTATATGACAACTAAAGAAAATTGTTTTTATTCTTTTCAAAAATTATATTTTTTTTAACGAATTGAATCTCCTTCACGAAAGATAACTATGCTTATGGTATAGATACGATAAGACTACACTCATTCTAAACTCACGAATTTTAGATCTTGAATTTTATTCCCTATAAAACAATGTAAATAACAAACCCAGTGACAATGGCAGGACCACCACCACGAAGGGTTAAAAAAAAGTTTAAAATGATTGTAGTTTGAGAAATCAAACGTACCCACTAAGCTATATTTTTATGTTATGTCAAGGGGTCAAAATATCATATATATATATATATATATATATATATATATATATATATATATATATATATAAAAGACAAAAAATTAATTTTGTCTTATATATACAATATAATTTTTGTGCGCCTCCTTAAATGCAACCCTAAACACACCGCTAGGCTGCGGTCCTTCCCCAAATGTAAATAACTTGAAGAAGATAATAAAATAGAGGAAATATAATGAAAAATAGTGCTCTGATTAATTAATGCATGAATATAACAAATTAAAAAGAATTTATATATATATATATATATAAAGGGTTACCAGTAGTTTTGACAGTTATGGTCTTTCGTAGTTTGCCGAGGCCTTTATCTGGTTGAGGTCCGGCCATAACATCATCCCACAGCTTTTCAATTAACACCATTTTTTTCACTTTTTTTTTTCTCTCTATTTTTTAGTGTAAAGAAGAAATGGCTCTTGGCTAGAATAAATAGAGAGTTTGGCACTGAAATTATCTTCTTGTTTTTTGGAATTTTCCTTTTCTTTTTTTAATGGATGTTTCCAGATAGATTATTTCTATTCCCAATACGGAAATTTTGCTCCTCTGGATCCTAACTCGTCAATGTATATCTTTTTATTGTGTCTTCGATTTCAATTACTATATAATTAAATATTTTTAATTTAAAATTATTTATTTATACCAAAAAAATCACTTTCATTTCTACAAAAAAAAAAAAATTATATCGATGTTGTGCACCTTTGATCTAAATTTGCTTTTATAAAAGTTAGTAGGAAGTCCACCTTCCATAGATGAGGCATAGACAAACATTAATGGTTAATTTTAAAAAATTTTACTACCAATAGAATAGGTTAGTACCTTATTTATAATATATAAATACCTTTTTTAGATTTTACATAATATAATTTTTTTTTTATTTTGTAGCAAAAAATTTAAATTTAATACTTTCCTATATTTAAGCCTTATTATATGGTATAAAATATTTTTCTCTCATCAATTTATGGTATAACTCTCATTTTTTGTGAAATGACGTAGCTTAATACAGCTTAATACACTTAAATACAGATTCACATTCCCATGATTTGCGCTGAAAACGTTAGTTTTTCCCCGCTTAATACAGCTTAATACACCTAAATACAGATCATGATTTACAGGAATCCCTGTTTGTGCGGCGTCATTTCATGTTGTATTATTGAATACAATTCGTTTAATACACTATATACATCATAAAATAACGTAAAACATATCAATATCACGTAATATAGAAAAGGATTTCTATTTATTGTTAATTAGGTCTTAATGAATACCTTTTGTGAAAAATTCTCTTAATTTTACGTCCAAGTTCTATATTTTTCTGGTAAAAAAAAGATGGCCATGAAAACTTCCACATTATATGTTCTTGTTACACACAATTATGATTTCACATAATCCATTATAATGAAATTAAGGATTTGTGCAGCTTAAATCAACATTTACGCGTGATCTTGAATATGTATATTATAATATTTATTATCACGAGTCAAAATTGATTCTCTCTAAATTCTAAATCTAACTCAAAGTGTAGAGACATAAAAATATTTCAAATATATAATCAAATTGCTGATAAAAAGACACATTAATTAGGTGATAAATTTCTTACTCGAAGTGTTGATAGAGAGACCCTTTCGGATTCTAGTAGTGGGGTGGGGCCCAGCCATAACTTCATCCCAACCATCTAACACCATTTTTCTATTTCTTCTTCAAAATATTCAACTCTCTTAATTACAATTTATGAAAAATATGAAAATGCCCACTGCCTACAATTTATAGAGCTTTGGTGCTAATATAGCGCCTAATCTTTAGTTTTTTTCTTCTTTTTCAGTTACAATTTTTCATTTCTTATTTCAAGATTTGTCTATGTGAAAATAAAGGTTCCTAATTTAGTATAAATAATGTTTGGCCGTGAATTTTTTTTTTTTTTTGAAACTAATGTTTGGCTATATAATTTAAATTTTTACTTGAATATAAATTTTTAAATTTTTTAAAAATTTTAAAAACTCCAAAAAAATAATTTTCAAATTTTTTTACTCAAATCACTCACAAAAATCAAAACAAAAATTATATTTATGTCCAAACATGTGATTTTCAATTACCATTTTCATTTGGAAAAAAAATTCATTTTTATGGGAATTTTACAATTATTATGTCCAAACGCCCACTAATTTTCTCTTACTTTAGAAATATTGTCAATATAAAAGTATGATTTACATTACTTAGAATTAAGTTTATAATTTATTTTAAAACTAAATTCACTGTCTATAATTTATATGAGTAACTTTAAAGAAAATATAGATTTTTTTTTTTGGGAAAAAAATAGATATAAAAAAGGGATTGGGGAAAGAGCAAATTGGGAGTGGAAAGAGGAAAGCAAAAGTGGATAAGGATAAAGATGCAGTAAAGGTGGGGCCCAAAACGATGAGTAAGTTATGGGTTACTAAACAAGTGTCAGTTGTCAGATTAAATATTTGTCCTATTCTTTAGATTTAAAATAAAAATTATTTAGGGGTCAATTTGAACTTATAATAATGACAACACTTGGCTTCATTTAAGTTAAAATATCATGGTATAGTCAGTTTTCACATTGATCAATAAAAATAATTAGCATTTATTACGTTAATAAAAAATAGCTATTATTTTGCTATAATAAGGATCGATCTAATATAATATACGGGAGTTCTGGTACACTTGCGTACGAACTCCATCATATTATGTTGGACCAGTATACTTTGCTAACTCCTGTAAAATTTACGGGAGACTGGAACACCAGTATTCCAAACTCCAGTATATTATACTGGACAATTATACTTGTTGGAACTCCCATAAAATTTGCGGGAGTTCCAGCATAATTATGCTTGAACTCTCGTAAAATTTGCGAGAGTTCCAGCATAATTATCCTGGAACTTCCGTAAAATTTATGGGAGTTCAAGCATACTTATGCTGGAACTCCCGTAAAATTTACGGGCGTATTTTTTTGGATTTTGAACAGTATTTTCGCTCAGATTTAAAATGGTTAAATTTTTATGACTTTTAAAATTTTATTATTTTTCAACTACCAATAATAAATCTGACTATTTTTAACTTTCTCGCTTCATTTATAGGATTTGGTTTGGTATCGGATTCTTTAAACGAGGCAGTACATCATAGGGATAATATTATCATCACTTGATTTGGAATTTGATTTTCTCTAAATTTTGTATAGTATTCTCAAAGACTAAGGACCGTTTGGTAAGTGGAGTAAGAGATAAAAATTCTGGAATTAGATGCAAAATTATTTTATTCCGTTTATTTGAATTTTTGAATTTGGAATTAATAATTCAGAGATTAATTCATTCCATAATTGGGTATTATTCCATCCCATACTGAGGGAGAGTAATAATTCTGGGATTAATTACACTAAAATAACCAAGATGCCATTCTCCAAAGCTCTTTTAAATAATGTACGATTAAAATTAAAACTAAAAGTTTATCCTAATTTATCTAATATACATCGATCACATATTTATATTATGTCATAGATGGTTGTATATTGTATAAACCAAACATCTTCCAAAACAGTATTGATAAAATTACAGAATAATGCAATCTTGTAAGTTGACCTTGCAATGTTTAGCCCATTTACAAGTTTATAAATGTGTAGTCAAATATAAATAAGCTTAGAACTGGTTTTTTTTTAATTCTTTATATCTTCAGGCGTGATATATCCGTGAGTTTCTGTTCTCCTTTTTCCTCAAGTTGTACATACCTTTCATAGCTACAAAAACGCAAAAATATACGCGAGAAATCTAAAATCCCATCTCTTTTAATAGGAAGAATAAATAAGCAAAGGGGGGGACTTCTAATCTTGTTAAATTACGAATATGATTTTGTAAGAAATTTGAAGTGGGTATTTTTTGAACTTATTAGTAATAGCTTAAGTAGGTTGTATACAAAGTTTGATGGAGATTTGGACTAGTTTTAAACAAGAATTGCAAGTGAAAATCATATAAAAAGTTCGTTAGAGTTTATACAATGTTATACACTTTTATACAAAGAGGTACATTATATATAGTTGTATAAAAGTATATAAATATATTTAAGTACAATAGTAAAAATATTGGTGATACATTATGTATACAGGTGTAGCAGTTGAAGAAGAAGAAGAAGAAGAAGAAGAAGAAGAAGAAGAAGAAGAAGAAGAAGAAGAAGAGGAGGAGGAGGAGGAGGAGGGAAAAGAAGATGAAATGTGAGAAATCCATCAAATACCTATAAATAATATATCAGCCTTTTATAAAAGGTGTTTATACACTATTATGCATCTCTTTTATAATTATACACTATTATACAAATGAATCTTATTAGTGGAGCTTCACGGGTTCTTCTTCTTCCTTGGGCATCTTAGGAAATTCAACTCAAATTTAGCTTAAATCTACTCCAAATCATTTCAAATTTGAGTTTTGAACTCCTTTTGATGGTCCCAATTAATTGGGATAACATCCAATCTAAACAACTAACAAATTTGAAAAAACCAATTTCTGAAATTAAAGCTCTAAACGACCTTTAATGGTGACTCCAAATAAAATCATTCTTTTACGTACTATTTTTTCTTATCACCTAAGTAGTGGTACTGGAAGAAGAATTAAAGAATAAATATAATGGTAGAGAAATTTTGGGATGCAAAGTTGTGATGCAGGGAGAAGAAGAACGAAGAAAAGAAAAAAAATTAAATGGGGCGGGCTAACTGGTGAAAAGTAATTTTCAAATAATTATGTACAATCTAGGTAATAAGGGCTTCAAATGTGGGCCAGTTTCTGATGGACTGTTGGGCCAAGTGACAAGAAGCGTAAATAATTTCGTCAATATTTAATTTCCGTACTACAATCTTATCGTTATAATTCCGAAATAACTTATTTCCCTGCCAAACAACGCTAAGGGTTTTAAGGTTGTGGCTTTCACGTAACAGGGGATATTGTTGTGCTGAAAGATATAGTAAAAGCTGTGAGCACGTGATTTTTGCCTTACTCGAGAAGTACTCCCAGAAAATTCAAAAATAAAAATAGTCTCGTGTTGGGCATGATTTGTGTGATTTTGTGTTATTTTTATCTTTTGTGTGCACGTTTATTTATTTAAATTAAAAAAATACAAAAAAATATACGCTAGGCTTTGCATTTTCAGTGTTTGATATCGAAGTCATGTGATTCACATTTTTTGAGTGATATGTAATTGTGTGCGTTAATTGTAGTAAAAAATAGCGGTGTTATAGGTTAGTATATGCATATGTGTGTATATATATATATATATATGTATATATATACATATATATATATATATATATATACACATACACATATAATATCCGATCTGGGCCAATTTCAATCTAAAAGCCAGGCCCAATCGGATTTCTTCCAAGCCAGGCCCAAATGAATTGCTTCTGATCTGGCCCAAGTATCCGTCCAGCTTCAGCCTGTAACGTTTGATCTGCCGTTGGATTTTATTATCCAACGGCCCAGATTAATCCGTTAATTCCAAAATTCAGCCAGCTTAGGACTTAACCAAACGGCACCGTTTGGTTTAAGTGAGAGGATCCTGATCGTTGATCAAGTTTGATCCAACGATCAGGATTTAACTACTCAAAATGTATATAAACCCATTTCCATACCCCGCCCCCCCAAGCCAGACCCCCCCTTCTCCCTTCGTCTCCCAAAGGTCCTTAGAGACCAGGCGTAACGCCGCCGTCCGCCACCTTGCGCCGCCTGCCGGAAATCGCCTCACGGCGGTTCCGGTAGGCCAATCGCCACCAAACCAATGCCAAACCCTTCCCCTCACCTCCCCCATCACGATCCCAGCCTCCATTAGGCTCGAATATCGCTCGAGCGTCTCGAATATTTGTTCGAAGGTCGCCGGAATTTGACATTCATGCCAAACCTCACCAAAATCACACCATAGCCTCCCCTCGCCTCCCTCATACCCCCACCGGCCTTGGTTTAGCTCGAATCTTACCAGGGTTGTAAAAGCCCCAAATCTCGGCCATGAACCCTAGATGCCGATTTCTTCCTAATTGAGGTCTAATAGACCTTAATTGGGATGTTTTCATTATTGAAAACATCTCAATTAAGGTCCGTTGGCCTCAAAAACGAAGAACCCAAGTCCAAGTTGAATCCCAAGTTCGAATTGAACCCAAGACAGGTCCGGGTCCGTTCAAATGCAGAGTTGGTCTTCTCTTATGGTATTTCTTCCTTTATTTCTTCATATTCCATTTGTTAATCAATTGAATTTTGTCCTCGTGCTTTAGTTTTTCGGTTTTTGTTCTTCATCCCCAAAGACTTTTATTTGGTCAAGTTGTATTCTGTTAATTGTTCGAATGTGTTCGTCATAGGATAGTTATTCGTTTCGCTTGGCGTCGTCGAATATTTGGTTTTCATTTTTTGCCGAGACTTTCAGAATCACTGTTTGGATAATTGATTTGTTACCATTGTTATAGGTTGTAGTTGATTAAATGTCGTCGATTAGCTGCATAGGTCGATTTGTTTGATATCCCAGACAGTGAATAACACTTGTGAATTGAATTGGAGTGTTTGATTGAAACTGAACTTAGGATGGGAATTAGCTGACTAGAAATTAGGTGTTAGCATCTTTGAAATATCCCTGGTGCCCTGCACATGAAGCTGGACAGTGGAGTCTGCTGTCACTGCAGGGCACTTAGCCTTGTCTGGGCAGAAACCATAGTTAATTAATAAAGTCCATACATGGACAAGGGGTAGTGGAAGTTCAGGGACAGTGGGTCTGGCAGAGTTGAGAGCATGGGCAGGGTGATAGTTAATTAGGGGCAGATGGTCTGGAGGGGCTGTTAGCTATAAATAGGGCATATTCATACATGTATAAAGGGGACATTTTTTTTGATAGATATTGATAGACAGACTTGAGAGCATCTGGGAAGCAAAAAAAACAGTAACATATACATTGGTAGATAGAGATTGAAATACCTGAAGAAGCAAAAACAGTAAAACCTGAGAGTAACTAGAACACCTTGAGATACACAGATACAAAGATACAAAGGAAAACTACTGTTCCATTGGCCTGGGTGACTGCTTCGATTATTTGATCCAGTGTCTGAGACTTGGTCACTGGTTTGGTTGTTGTTCTTGCTGCTGGTAGTGCTGGACCTTTGTGTTAGCTGTGTTGAGTGTGTGGTGTTGCTGGTCCAGTTTGTTGTCACTGGTTGTTTGATACTGCGGGGTTGATTTGGTGTTGTTGGGCTATTATTTTGTTGGCTGGTTGGTCTAGTTAATTGCTGCTTGGTTTGTTGTTGCTGTTAGTCCTCATTGTTGTTGCTGTGGTGTTCCATTGAGGCTGTTGGTCAGCGGTGTTATTGCCTTGGTCGTTTGGTTGCTGCTTGGCTTGGTTGTTGATGTTGCTTCATTATTTTGTTGGCTGGTCTATAGTTGCTGCCTGGGTTGATTATCGTTACTGTTTTGAGTGTATGCTACTGTTTTGAGTGTGTGCTGCTGTGTTGGTGTTCACCTGCTACTGTGTTGGTGTTCATTTGATACTGTTGGGGTTGATTTGATACTGTTGGTTCATTAGTTTGTTGGTTGTTGGTCTATTTGGTTGCTGGTCTATTGATTATTGGTTTACTGTTGCTGTTCCCGCTACTGTTACTGCGTTGCCGTTGCTCACTCTTCCTTGTTCTTCCGCATTCCAGGTACACACCTCTGTTAATGTAGTTCCTTGGTTCGAAAGAATGAAGTTTGAAGCTTATGCATGAAGTCTATTGAAACATGTAGTTGCTTAAAGTTCCTATATTTAAGTACATCCTGTTATTCTCCAATTAAGCTTGTACTGTTAGTTTTGGTTATGGAAAGTGTAGCTAGGCCAAAAATACACTGTCGTTAGACAAGCACGTAAACCTGAATTAGTCTGTTGTATCTATATTCAATCTTCTCTGCTCGTGTGTGTAATCTCCGAATCTGATAACGTTAGACCTTACGCTAAAAGCAAGATTAGCTAGGGAGTTATTACTCAATGGAATGACGTAATTAGATTAAAAGAGTCGGGGGTGCATTTCATGTGACCCGACCCCAATTTCGGGCAAAAGTAAATAGAGCATGTCATGAACCACAGGCGCATTTCATGCGATGTGGGTTCGTAGCAAGTTTTAAGTAATTTAGAATCAACTCTTAAGTAAGATACAAGTAAGATACAGTGAGATGTAGTTCGCTTTAGATTTGAATCAAAGGTACGCCTCGCCCAATAGTTATACTAATCACATAGCCCTCATAAATGTATATATAAAATACTTAGATTTCGAGATGTGCCGTTTCTTAGCGAATTTCACGGCCTTCTCAAAAATGTAAATAAGTAATCGCTCTAGGCGCGTATTTTAATAATTTTACCTTCTTAAATACGGGTGTGCATTTCATGCGGCCCAAATCCAAATCCCAAAATGTTGAATAAGAATGTGTCGAGGATCCGGGTGCATTTCATGTGACGTGATTCGAAACATATTTTTAGGCAACATTCTCTTTCGTAAATAATAATAATAATAAAAGCGGTAAAGGGATATTAATTTGCATTAAGTATATAACTGTAAAAATCGGATAAATAAGCCGAATATGACAGTTAAGCGACCGTGCTAGAACCACGGAATTCGGGAATGCCTAATACCTTCTCCCGGGTTAATAGAATTCCTTATCCGGATTTCCGGTTCGCGGACTGTTAAATAGAGTCATTCTTTTCCTCGATTCGGGATTTAACCGGTGACTTGGGACACCATAAATCTCCCAAGTGGCGACTCTGAAATAATTAAAATAAATCCCATCTCGATTGTCCTTTAATTGGAAAAACTCTTTGCATCCTTGCGGGCGCGTAAAAAAGAGGTGTGACAGCTCTGGCGACTCTGCTGGGGAGTGTTTTTAGAATCCGAGCTCGGAATAACTGTTGTATTTGGCATATTTTATTATCTGATTTTTTTTACATGTTGGCATCAATGTGCAAAATGTTGTTTTTACTGCTTTGATATTGTGTGAACTGTATATATAAATTGTGCCGGAACCAATCTCCTCTCCGAGTCTTCTAAATCATGAAGAAGGGTGCACTTCGTGTGACTTCTTTTCTGTATAGTGTCTAAATCCCATTTTAGAACGAGGTTTGGATAAGTTGCGAAACCGGTGAAGCTTCTGTATTCCCGGGTTGCTGCCTCCTCCTCGGCTCGAGCTGTCCGCTCGGGTAGGCCAAGTCTAGAACAGATAAACCCAGGTTTTGAGCCTAGAATAACAAAGCTTCATGCCGGATCCCTAGTAGGAAACGTTTATTTGCATCATGTCGCATTTTGGCTTAGGGGACTCAACACAGGGGTTGGGTCCGTCTAGGACAGGTGACCCGAAATGAACAGACTATCCTGCTGCATCCTGTTTGTCTTGCGCATTTATCCGTTATAGACTTGCATGCTGACCGGCTTTAGAGAATAATAAAAAAAAAAAAAAAAAAAAAAAAAAAAAAAAAAAAAAAAAAGAAAAAGAAAAAATGTGTTTTGTTCTTAAGATAGAAATAGCTTATTTGTTTTCCTTTAGTAAAATGAATAAATAATGCCGCTTGTTTCGTCAAAACCGAACTACGGGGGTTTGATTCTCATCGGATGTGAGATACGTAGGCAACCTCCGTCGGGTCCAAGGCCAAAATATCAAAACTAACTCTTGTACTAAATAAGTCGGTGACGCTGTTTTCAAAAATAGCCGAATGTTCCCGAAAGGGACGCCGGAAAGCTAATTTCGTATAAACGGCCACCTTTGGGTCAATTTTGATTTCGATCAATTTACCCCACAGCCTTAAAAGCCTTCGTCCCCGAGACGTTGAAAGGCCGTGATTGAAAACTATTTTTTATTTTTATTTTAGCAAAACAAAGTTGTTTTCTTATTTAAATCACCTTAATAAATGTGCAGGATGAGCACGAATCAGAATAAATCATTTTCAATCTTTAGTGAGGTCCCTCAGCAACTCCGTGTATGGTGGAACGATTTGGAAGACGGTAGCAAAAAGGTTGTAGGGAGAATTTTGGGAGGTTTGGTTGATCTGCTGAATATTGAGCCAAGGGAAGACATCATCAAGGCACTGGTATCTTTCTGGGATCCGACCCGCAATGTGTTCCGTTTTGTTGACTTTGAATTGACGCCCACATTAGAAGAAATTGCGGGCTATGCAGGACTTAATGGGAAATTAAGAGGGCAATACCTACTCTCACCAAGACCGGTATCTCCACATGGGTTTCTGGATCTGCTGAGCATTAGTCGGAAGGTGAAAAATGATGATCTGCCGAAAGGGTGTTGCGACCTCCAATTCTTATATCAACGGTACGGCACTCCTCGGGGTTTTGAAGAGTCAAACCTTGGACTGACTCACGCAGGGAATAGAACCAAGTGGGAGGCCAGACGAATTCTAGCATTCCTAACGACATTCTTGGGAATTGTGATTTGTCCGCGCGAAGATAAGAAAATAGAGATAAGTCTGGTAGGAATAGCCGATGTTGCAATCAAAAAGGCTACCAGCACGGTGGTCCCTTTGGTTTTGTCCGAGATCTATCGAGCCTTGACTGTATGCCGAGAAGGGGGCAATTTCTTCCAAGGTTGCAATCTGTTACTTCAACTATGGATGCAAGAACACCTCCATCACCGAACACAATACATGAACCATGGGTTGACCGGGAAAAACTGTATCAGGGGTTTCGAAGAACGGATGATGGGTGCTGTATTCCCTGAAGGCGTTGAGGCATGGCTTGCACGACTGAGTTCAATAGAAGCCGATCAGATTGTATGGGCATTCGGGTGGTTACCCGATACTGAAGTAATATATATGGCTGCCGAGGAGTGTTATATCCTTCTGATGGGGATCCGCAGTGTCCAACCATATGTCCCTCACCGTGTGTTACGTCAACTAGGAAGGTTTCGGGTTATCCCTACCGATCAAGACCTAAGGAAGTACGCCATTGAGTTGAGCCCGGGAGTTGTCTTCCCTGAAGAGAAGGTTAGAAGGCTATGGCACGAATGTCGGTTCCTTGAGCCTAAAACCATGGTCCGGGAACTATCTAAGGGAGAGGTGGATCCAAAGTACAACGCGTGGTTCGGGAAAAGATTTCAGATTCGTCGGAAATGTTCTAAAAGAGCCCATGTCCAACAATTCACAGAAGATTCACGGGAACAATGGGATTGGTTAGCAAAAGAGGAGGGGTACAGGACGAAGATCGGCAGGATAGAACAGCAGGTCCGGGACCTTCAGTTCGAGAAGAGCGTGCAAGCTGCCACCGACGAAGGAGATAAAAAGAAGTTGGTACAAGAAAATGACTTCTTGAGAGCTCAAATCCAGCAAATGAAAAGAGATGCTGACAGACGGTCGAGGAGTCGGGCCGACGAAAAATTGATAAGGGGTTTGAGAAGCCAAGTCACCGACATCCAAAGAGAATTGGACGAGTCAAAAGCCCAAATAACGAGGATCCGTGCTAGCTGGAAAAATGAGGCACATCAACATGCACTTCACCTAAAGCAAGTAGAAGAAGATTACACCGATATCATCACTAGACTGAGGGAAGCAAATGTTGTCCTTAGGGAGCGGGTTTTCAAGCAAGCCCAAGATGCCAGAGCAGACCTCGACCGCTGCCACGATTTGATGGCCCGACTGCAAGGACAAGTGGATAGGCTCCTAGATCAAGTCACCAACAATGCTCGAAGATTGGGAGCGAAAAACCAGCAAATAGAGCGGCTACTCGGAGAAAGGGACATGATCAAGTATAGAATTGGAGAAATCGGGCACTATGTCACCATGAAGTGCCTAGCTTGCGAACGAATGCCCCGCGCCGACCTTTTCGCTTCAATTATGGGTTATGTTCATCGGATCATGGAAGAGTTGAGGGAACTGCACAAGGACCTCACACCAAGGCCCGCGGCAAGGCCGAATGATGCCTCGCGGGCCCCCAGGAGTTTTAGGGCATTAGATTTTTGATTGAAAATGTATTTTGAAATGTTGAGTCAAGCTAGTTGGCATTTTTATCTTTACTTTCCCAAGTCAAGCATTTTTCTTTTGTTTTGCTGATTTTGTAAGACGTGTTTTGTAACTACACGGTTTTATTTGATATAAAAGTTACTGAATTTTGCCACAATCTTGTTACCAGAACTACGCTCGGTCTGATTCACGCGGGGTCGTGATACGTAGGCAATCCACATAAGATTCGACCACCACTAAAAAGAAAGAAAAGAATCCAAAGGCTAAATAACAATAAGGTTTGCAAAGATAGTCGAAAAAGAAAAAAAAAAGAAGAAAAGGAAAAAGAAAAAGAAAAAAAGGGCCGGAATGACGCATGTTAAAGAGTACACGTAGAAAGGGTTATTTGGTTAGGTGCATTGCATCCAACGTGCTATAACATATCTGTCAAACTCGGTGAACTAACAAGTTTGTTGCGTGTTCCAGAAAGTTTAGCAGTTGGTTTGACAGAATATACTGGCCAGCCATCACTACCGTACTAGATCCAAAGGACCAGTTACAGTAAGCATGTCGAGTTCTGGCAAGAGTCTTGAGGAAGAAAAGTCCGAGCTGCAAATCATGAAGGAAGAAGTAGACCGGTTAAAACAACAGATAACAGAGATGCACCTGGCCTGGGCCAGGGAACAGTCTTCACCAAACCGCCCTACCCTCGCCTCAGCTCCGGAACATCCGCCCATCGATCCTTCGACAAGCGCCCCGATCTATCCGTACTTTCAGGGGGAAAACCCATATGCCACCCACATTCCACCGACCAAACCAAATCCTCCTCCAGCCACCCCTGTTTTTGTGGCACCTCCACCTGCTCCTCTGCAAAGGCCGGCCAGCGAGCCATATGTTCAGATCCATGACAACTCTTACTATCCTCCAGAGCCTACTTTCAGGGCTCCTGAACGACAATCACATACACCTCACTGGGATAATCCGGCAGGACCGGAAAAACACTTCCAAAGTTCGGAGCACGAGGAAGTTGTCAGAAAAGTTAAAAGCCTGGAGCAGTCCTTCAGGAACATGCACGGTTTAGGCAACCAGGTCAGCGTCGCCTATAAGGATCTGTGTCCATTTCCGGACGTCCAGTTGCCAGCAGGATTTAAAATGCCCAAATTCGACCTATACGAGGGGCATGGTGACCCAGTGGCCCACCTGCGGGGGTTTTGCAGTAAAATGAGAGGGGCCGGAGGACGGGACGAGCTTCTGATAGCCTACTTCGGCCAGAGTCTGGGAGGATCGGCGTTGGAGTGGTACACTAGACAGGATCCCAGTAGATGGTTTACGTGGGATGATCTGGCTCAAGCTTTTATCGGCCAGTTCCAATACAATCTTGAGATAATCCCCGACCGCCTATCATTGCTGAAAATAGAGAAGAAGCCTGCTGAAAGCTTCAGGGAATTTGGTTTCCGATGGAGGGAACAGGCGGCCAGGGTAGATCCGCCGATGAGAGAGAGCGAGATGGTGGACTACTTGTTGCAGACATTAGAGCCCACCTACTTCGGACATCTGGTAACGTCCGTAGGCAAATCATTCACTGAGGTGATAAAAATGGGGGCTATGATCGAGGAAGGTTTGAAGGCCAACAAGATCATGAGCTACTCGGCATTGAAAGCCACCACTCAGGCTATCCAAAGCGGTACTGGAGGAGTGCTGGGGAAGAAGAGGAGAGAGGAAGTGGCGGCCGTCGAGTCGGGGCATGGTTCAAAAATAGAGGCCCGCACCCCGATATAGCCCACCCGGCCTCGCCACCAAAATTACCCCCACAACCCATACAGCTACCCGCAACATTACTACCCCGCACATGATCCTCATTTTACTGTCCACCATGCACAGTCATATTCTGCACCTCCCGCTCATGCACCGTGGCGGGCACCAAACCCCCAGAACAATCATCCACCCCCAAGAGCTTACAGAAACCCCTCGGGCGCGAGTTTCCGTCCGAACCAGGCATTCAGGGGCGACAGGGCGCCGAGGCCAAAGACTTTCACTCCCTTAGGAGAGTCTTACACTAGTCTGTTCCACCGGTTAAAGCAGGTAGGGTTGCTGAACCCGGTTGAAGCTAAGCTGCCAAACCCTCTTCCGAAGAACCTGGACCATTCAGTAAATTGTGCCTACTGCTCGGGATGTCCGGGACATGATACAGAAAAGTGTTGGAGGCTGAAGACGGCCATCCAGGAGCTCATTGACACTCGCAGGATTGAGGTCCAGACTCCAACAGAGCCCAACATCAACCAAAACCCGCTTCCAACTCATCATGAGACCAACATGATCGAGTTGGTACGAGCGGAGGAAGGAAAGGAGGAAGCCTCTCAGACTGTAATGATGATTAAGTCTAGCGGGGCAGGAACGAGAAAAGGGCCAAGCTGTGATGAGTCGCCCAGTTGCGAGAAAGACATACCAGGAGAATCGGAAGCAGGAAAGGAAAGTGTGAACGAAGTACCGGTGAAGCCGGCCAAGATAGTTGTACCAGGGGCAGCAACCAAGCCCATCTTGACAGTAGCGGGCGTTCGAATGGATCCTTTCATCATCCAACCGGCAACACAGCTGCCAGTAACTGATAGCCGGGCTGTACCGTGGAATTATGCTCGGATTACAACGACCTACAGAGGAAAGGAGGTGAAAGAGGAAGTTTGTGAAGCCCAAGGGTTGACCCGCTCGGGGAGATGTTTTGCCCCTGCGGAATTGAGGAAGACCACTCCGGCGGTATTGAAAAAGCCGGTCACTGATGAAGAAGCAGAAGAATTCTTGAAAAAGATGAAGCTGCACGACTACTCCGTCTTAGAGCAGTTGAAGAAGACTCCGGCGCAAATATCATTGCTATCCTTGCTGATACATTCGGAAGAACATCGGCAAGCATTGATGAAAGTCCTGAATGAGGCACATGTACCGGATAAAATCTCAGTGAGCCATTTGGAGAAGATCACCAATCGGATCTTCGAAGCAAATCGGATCACCTTCACCGATGACGAGTTGCCTGAGGAAGGCACTGAGCATAACAAGGCTTTATATCTTACGGTGAAGTGTGAAGAGGCGGTGGTTACCAAAGTCTTGGTCGATAATGGGTCCAGTGCTAACATTTGCCCTCTCTCTACACTGGGCAAATTAAAAGTAGACATCGGCAGGGTACGCGAGAACGGGGTATGTGTTCGAGGGTTCGACGGAGGAGGTAAAGCGTCGGTTGGTGACATAGTGCTAGTCTTGACAATTGGGCCAGTGGAGTTCACCATGGAATTCCAGGTGCTGGACATGGTGGTGTCATATAACCTCCTAATAGGGCGACCATGGATTCATGCCGCAAGAGCAGTTCCATCCAGCTTACACCAGCTCGTCAAGTTTGAATGGGACCACCAGGAGATCGTCGTCCATGGAGAGAACGATCCACAATCAGGCACCATCATTCCCTTTGTTGAAACAGAAGAAGATGTTGGGCCGTGGGTGTATCAGGTCTGCGATGTGGTGTCCGCCCACCGAGTTCCGGAAGGGGAATGTATTCCCGGCGACAGAACAATTACTGCGGATGTCATGGTGGCTCATGAAATGTTGCGACATGGTTTCGTACCCGGTAAAGGGCTAGGTGCATCTCTGCAAGGAATTATACAACCGGTATCAGTGGTCGAAAACTTGGGAACCTTCGGCTTGGGATTCCAGCCAACCTCAGAGGACATCCGGCGAGCAAAGAGGAGCAAGCAGAAAACATGGGTGCTCCCAAAGCCTGTTCCACGCCTCTCCCAATCTTTTGTCAGGTCCGGAGCAAGAGGACATCCAGCGCCAAAGATTCCCGGTCCTACGGTCAGGCCAGACGAAGAGTTCTTCAGGAAGTTCGAAAACCTATTCACGGATGTATGTATGCTCGAAGATGGTGAAGGATCCAGTCATGCCGAGATACAATTTGTGGGACCAAAGGCAAAACTGAATAACTGGAAGGCTACTCCTCTCCCTGTCCGGAAGGAGTCTTGGTAGTTTGTCTTGGATTGTTTTTCTTTCGAAATTTTGTATTTGAGGCTTGTCCCCGGAGTAAAATCCTTTGTTTTTTCATTTTTGACTTAAGTTTGCAGTTTGTTGTCCCTTTGTACAACTCCCATTAATGAAATGTGGTTCCTTCGCGTCTAATTTTGTTTATCTTTTCTTTCTTTTTACTTTTCTGAACAGCCTTCTTGCAACTGATCTTAATGATATGGCGTGCTTAAAGATTAATCAACCCAGTCTAGAAAGTCAATCGGGTTTGGAAATAATAACACATGAAATAAGAAGTGACGAGAGTGAGTCGGAGTACGGCGATGATGAAGCCGTAGAAGAAATCGGTGAAGAATTAAGTCACTTTGAGGAAAAACCCAAACCGAATTTAAATGATACTGAGGCCGTTAATCTAGGGAATGCGAATGACGTCAAAGAAACCCGGATAAGTGTCCATATTGAACCCAATCTGAGAGAAGAATTGATCAAAACACTCATGGAGTTTAAAGATATCTTCGCATGGTCGTACGACGACATGCCAGGACTCAGCACTGATCTAGTGGTTCATAGATTACCCACCGATCCGGCATATCCTCCCGTCAAGCAAAAGCTGCGGAAATTCAAGACGGAGATGAGTGTGAAGATTAAGGAGGAGGTAACCAAGCAGTTGCAGGCGAAAGTCATTCGTGTCACTCGATACCCTGAATGGTTGGCTAACGTAGTGCCGGTGCCAAAGAAAGACGGAAAGATCGGGGTATGCGTGGACTATCGCAATCTCAACAAGGCAAGTCCTAAGGATAATTTCCCACTTCCCAATATCCATATCCTGATTGATAATTGTGCCGGACGCGAAATTGGATCCTTTGTGGACTGTTATGCGGGATATCATTAGATTTTGATGGACGAAGAGGACGCAGAAAAGACGGCTTTTATCACGCCGTGGGGGACTTATTGCTACCGAGTGATGCCGTTTGGTTTGAAGAATGCAGGAGCAACATATATGAGGGCGATGACTACGGTATTCCATGACATGATACACAAGGAAATTGAAGTGTACGTGGATGATGTGATCGTAAAATCCAGACGTCAAGAAGACCATGTTGCTGACCTCGGGAAGTTCTTTCAAAGACTTCGAAGATACGACATCAAGCTCAATCCGGCCAAATGCGCATTCGGAGTTCCGTCAGGAAAATTGCTAGGATTCATCGTCAGCCGACGGGGCATTGAGTTGGACCCATCCAAAATCAAGTCCATTCAGGAGTTACCCCCGCCAAAGAATAAAACAGAGGTAATGAGTCTGTTGGGAAGGTTGAATTACATCGGTAGGTTTATTGCCCAACTTACGGCAACCTGTGAACCCATATTCCGTCTATTGAAAAAAGACGTGGCGATAGAATGGACGGCAGAATGTCAGGAAGCGTTTGACCGGATCAAAGGGTATCTGTCAAATCCACCCGTACTAGTTCCGCCTGAGCCAGGTAGACCCCTGATTCTTTATCTGACGGTCTTGGAGAATTCGTTTGGCTGCGTACTGGGGCAGCATGATCTTACCGGTAGGAAGGAACGGGCCATTTACTACCTCAGTAAGAAGTTCACAGTCCACGAGGTCAAGTACACTCATCTAGAAAAGACATGTTGCGCCCTGACTTGGGTAGCCCAAAAGCTGAAACACTACTTGTCGTCTTACACCACTTACCTCATTTCGCGTCTGGATCCGCTGAAGTATATTTTCCAGAAACCTATGCCTACAGGGAGGTTAGCAAAATGGCAAATGTTACTTACGGAGTTCGACATCATATACGTGACAAGGACGGCTATGAAAGCTCAAGCCCTGGCCGACCACTTAGCTGAAAATCCCGTTGATGACGAATACGAACCTTTGAGGACGTATTTTCCAGATGAGGAAGTATTGCAGATTGAGGGGTTGGAACTAACCAAGGATCCAGGATGGAAGCTCTTCTTCGATGGAGCGGCAAACGCGAAAGGAGTCGGAGTAGGGGCTGTGCTCATATCTGAAACAGGACATCATTATCCTGTTACTGCTCAACTGCGTTTTCATTGCACCAATAATATGGCTGAGTACGAGGCATGTATACTGGGGTTGCGATTAGCGGTGGACATGGATGTACGGGACGTCTTGGTCTTGGGGGACTCGGACCTTCTAGTACATCAGATTCAGGGAGAATGGGAAACCAGAGATTTAAAGCTTATCCCATATCGTCAGTGTTTGCATGATTTGACCAAACGCTTTCGATCGGTAGAATTCAGGCACATCCCGAGGATGCATAATGAGGTTGCCGACGCGTTGGCTACCTTAGCGTCAATGCTACATCACCCGGATAAGGTTCGTGTCGATCCACTACATATCCAGATCCGGGATCAACATGCTTATTGTAATGTGATAGAGGAAGAGGTGGATGGTGAGCCATGGTTTCATGATGTCAAGGAATACCTCAGGTTAGGAGTATACCCAGAGCAAGCAGCTGGAGATCAAAAGCGAGCTATTCGGCGGTTGGCGAACGGATTTTTCCTTAGTGGAGGGGTGCTGTACAAAAGAACCCCAGATTTGGGATTGTTGAGATGTATAGATGCAAGTCAAGCCACAACAGTGATGACGGATATACACTCGGGAGTTTGCGGACCACACGTGAGCGGATACGTATTGGCAAAGAAGATTCTTCGAGCAGGATACTATTGGCTCACTATGGAGCGGGATTGTATAAGTTTCGTGCGAAGATGCCATCAGTGTCAGATACACGGAGATTTGATTCATTCTCCGCCAGACTGAATTGCATACAATGTCCGCACCATGGCCGTTTGTCGCATGGGGTATGGATGTTATTGGACCTATTGAGCCTGCCGCTTCCAACGGTCATAGGTTCATTCTGGTAACGATTGATTATTTTACCAAGTGGGTGGAGGCCAAGACATTCAAATCAGTGACTAAGAAGGCGGTAGTGGGCTTCGTACACTCCCACATCATTTGTAGGTTTGGAATTCCAAAGATGATCATTACGGATAACGGTGCAAATCTTAACAGTGGATTGATGAAAGAGGTATGTCAACAGTTCAAGATTACACACCGAAATTCCACACCGTATCGCCCAAAAGCAAACGGTGCGGTCGAGGCAGCAAACAAGAACATAAAGAAGATATTGAGGAAGATGATAGAAGGGTCTAGGCAGTGGCATGAAAAGCTACCATTCGCGCTGTTAGGTTATCGCACTACCGTCCGGACTTCGGTAGGTGCAACTCCTTACTTGTTGGTATACGGGACCGAAGCAGTAATACCCGCAGAAGTTGAGATTCCATCCCTCCGAATCGTCGCTGAAGCTGAGATTGATGACGACGAGTGGGTCAAAACCCGATTAGAGCAATTGAGCTTGATCGATGAAAAGAGATTGACAGCAGTATGTCACGGCCAATTGTATCAAAAGAGAATGGCGAGAGCATATAACAAGAAGGTGCGTCCCAGGAAATTTGAAGTGGGACAGCATGTGCTGAAGAGAGTTCTACCACACCAGGCCGAGGCGAAAGGCAAGTTCGCTCCAAATTGGCAGGGGCCTTTTGTGGTGACTAGAGTATTATCCAACGGCGCTCTATGCCTGACTGATGTCGAGGGAAGATGCACCGATATGGCTATCAATTCTGATGCAGTTAAGAGATATTATGTGTAATTCTTTAACGCATTTGTCAACGTTTGGTTTCGTTTGTGTGTATTTGGCATTTTTCGGAGAATGAAATGACAGAGGCAATTTTTCTACTACCCAAACACTTTAACCTTTGTTTCCCCATTTGAGCCTTAATTGTTCTTTCATATACCCTCTTTCGGAATCATCAAGGAAGATGTGTAACAGAATAGAAAAAACAAAAAAGTAATACAAGAAAAAGTGAACTACGTTCGACCTGATTCCTCAAGAAGGATACGTAGGCGCCACACGGCTCGGTCATAATAAAATAAAAATCAAAAAAAATCCCCCAAGCAATAAAACTGGGGCAGAAGTCATTGTTTCGTTTGAAAGATAGTGTGGATTCCGGAAGTTGTAATAAGCTAACCGCTGAGGCTAAACCCTTTCCTTCAGCCTCACGCGCAGAAACCATATTAAGAACCACAAAGACCTCTCGATCAGTATTTGAAAAGTGCCAAGTCATGTGAATGAAGGCCAAGGGTGACATCCCGACCCTCGATTGAATCCAGGATGCACAAGCCGAAAGGGGATAACGCTCTAGAGGGAATCTCAGGGGTGATACCCTGCCGCAGGGAAAGAAAGCATAAATGAGAGAGTCTTAACGGTGAAAACCCTTGCGGGCACCTTAAGGCGAAGGAAGTTGAGAGAAGCATAAACGAGAGAGTCTTAACGGTGAAAACCCTCGCGGGCACCTTAAGGCGAAGGAAGTTGAGAGAAGTAAAATGAGAGAGTCTTACGGTGAAAACCTTTACGGGCACCTTAAGGCGACGGGAGATAGAGAGAAATGAGAGAATCTCACTAGTGAAAACCCTTTGAAGGGCACTTTGAGGTGACAGGATGAGATGGTTACAAGATGTCTGCATGAGACAAGGTTGGGACATCCGTTTACCTCTAGCAGGACGCGGTATCAGAAAGTGATTGACATGAATAGACTGGGTAGTTTAATCTCAAAGGCGCGGCATAACATTGGATCAGGCACACATTCAGATAAGTTTTCCTATTTTTGAGTTCAGAAAAGTTTTTCTCTTCTTTTGTCATTTGCGGTCAGTATTTCTTTTCTTTTCTTTCATTTTCGAAAATTGATTTTTCAAAGCTTACTACCAAGTCTCCCAAAGCAGTATATTGAAAGTGAATAGGCATGGAACAAGGCAATGAGACAGAAGTCGTTACGATAGTGAGATTGGGATGACAGGCTGAGTGGAAGGTTCGCAAGAATTATGGAGTATGATGGACACGTGTGGCATGTCCGAAAGATGATTTCACGCAACAGATCACCGGCTAAAAAGAGTCGGACCAAACCAAAGAGTGGAATAAAAGGAAAGATGAGAGGTCGTTCGTGGAAAAAGCATCTTCCCAAGCAAGCGTCGACGTCGTCCTCAAAGTTCGAGAGAGGCCAAGCAGCTGAAAGAGAATGGCCTCAACAAGAGTGGCACGACCACTCGCGGCGTTTTGAAACTAACAATTTTTCTTTGATTTAAAGCAGGAAAAGAGGGTCCGACGGCAGAAAAGCATACCGTCCAGAAGTTTATCACACTGGGGCAGAAAATTTTCTCCTGTTGCGAAAATTTTCTGGAAAGCAAGACTCAGAGGATAAGTGTAGAAAGCAACCCAAGATGGGGTGATCTTTGAGCCGGGTATCATCTCCAGCCGCTGTTGGAGAAAGAAAAATGGCTTCGAGATTCCCCCGGCGGTATTACATCCTATAATTTGATCAAGGAAACAAAAGCGTGAGTCCCAGAAGAGGTAGGGGAAAAAGGAAGAGAATGAGGGGTGAAGGAAACAAAGAATACTTCCTCAGCAGCATCATCCCCAGCAGGTGAGTATACAGTTCCAAAGATATCCCCAGCTGCCAAAAGAAAAGTAATACGACCCAGGGGAAAGCAATTCCAAGACAAGATAATTCGGAAGAAAAGGTGGCCCAAGAGGCAATGCAGGAAGAAGAAAACGGTACAAAAGGCAAAAGAAGGTGATCATGGATAGGATGAAATTAGTGAGTTGTAGTTGAAGTCAGGGAGCCCGCCTGGAGAATGGAGTGGCGATTTATTTTGAAATAGTAGTTGAAGTCAGGGAGCCCGCTTGGAGAATGGAGTGGCGATTTAATGTTGAAGTAGTAGTTGAAGTCGGGAAGCCCGCACGGAGAATGGAGTGGCGATTTAATTTTGAAGTAGTAGTTGAAGTCGGGAGCCCGCACGGAGAATGGAGTGGCGATTTAATTTTGAAGTTGTAATTGAAGTCGGGAGCCCGCACGGAGAATGGAGTGGCGATTTAATTTTGAAGTAGTAAGTGAAGTCAGGAAGCCCGCCTGGAGAATGGAGTGGCGATTTAATTTTGAAGTAGTAAGTGAAGTCAGGAAGCCCGCCTGGAGAATGGAGTGGCGATTTAATTTTGAATCAGTAGTTGAAGTCAGGGAGCCGCCTGGAGAATGGAGTGGCGATTTAATTTTGAAGTAGTAGTTGAAGTCAGGGAGCCCGCCTGGAGAATGGAGTGGCGATTTAATTTTGAAATAGTAGTTGAAGTCAGGGAGCCCGCCTGGAGAATGGAGTGGCGATTAATTTTGGAAGTTGTAGTTGAAGTCAGGAAGCCCGCCTGGAGAATGGAGTGGCGATTTAATTTTGAAGTGTAGTTGAAGTCAGGGAGCCCGCCTGGAGAATGGAGTGGCGATTTATTTTGAAATAGTAGTTGAAGTCAGGGAGCCCGCCTGGAGAATGGAGTGGCGATTTAATTTTGAAGTTGTAGTTGAAGTCAGGAAGCCCGCTGGAGAATGGAGTGGCGATTTTATTTCGAAGTTGTAGTTGAAGTCAGGGAGCCCGCCTGGAGAATGGAGTGGCGATTTAATTTTGAAGTTGTAGATGAAGTCAGGGAGCCCGCCTGGAGAATGGAGTGGCGATTAATGTTGAAGTTGTGGTTGAAGTCAGGGAGCCCGCCTGGAGAATGGAGTGGCGATTTAATTTTGAAGTTGTAGATGAAGTCAGGGAGCCCGCCTGGAGAATGGAGTGGCGATTTAATGTTGAAGTTGTAATTGAAGTCAGGAAGCCCGCCTGGAGAATGGAGTGGCGATTTAATTTTGAAGTGTAGTTGAAGTCAGGGAGCCCGCCTGGAGAATGGAGTGGCGATTTATTTTGAAATAGTAGTTGAAGTCAGGGAGCCCGCCTGGAGAATGGAGTGGCGATTTAATTTTGAAGTTGTAGTTGAAGTCAGGGAGCCCGCCTGGAGAATGGAGTGGCGATTTAATTTTGAAGTTGTAGTTGAAGTCAGGGAGCCCGCCTGGAGAATGGAGTGGCGATTTAATTTTGAAGTGTAGTTGAAGTCAGGGAGCCCGCCTGGAGAATGGAGTGGCGATTTATTTTGAAATAGTAGTTGAAGTCAGGGAGCCCGCCTGGAGAATGGAGTGGCGATTTAATTTTGAAGTTGTAGTTGAAGTCAGGGAGCCCGCCCTGGAGAATGGAGTGGCGATTTTAATTTTGGAGTTGTAGTTGAAGTCAGGGAGCCCGCCTGGAGAATGGAGTGGCGGTCTGTTTAATTTGGTAGAGGAAAGCGATAGAATGTAACAGAATCTTCAGCATGAATCCAAGTTGGTAAGAAGAGACGCCAAGTCAGGCAAGATGGCAAGGAGCGCGACAAGATCAAGTCAAAAGGGATAGATAAGAACTTGTAGTACTGTAACTTAGTCTAGCTTCTTGTTTTTGTTGCTTAGCGCGGTGCAACAAGGAAATCAGTTAAGCAGTGGTAACAGCAGTAACAGCGGCAACAGCAGTAACGGCGAGATCGCAACAGGCATGGTAGTCCCAGCTACCGGAACTTCCCGAACTACATTGACCTGATTCCCTTTTAGCCAGGGATATGTAGGAGACCTTTGAAGCAAGGTTCGGTCAAAAACTTTTCCAAAATGCTTCATACGGAGTGTTCGAATAGGCAAAAATCGCTTATATCCGCTCATTTATCTTTGCACGAAAACTCTGCGTGTTTACGCGCAAAGAGGGGCAGCTGTGAGCACGTGATTTTTGCCTTACTCGAGAAGTACTCCCAGAAAATTCAAAAATAAAAATAGTCTCGTGTTGGGCATGATTTGTGTGATTTTGTGTTATTTTTATCTTTTGTGTGCACGTTTATTTATTTAAATTAAAAAAATACAAAAAAATATACGCTAGGCTTTGCATTTTCAGTGTTTGATATCGAAGTCATGTGATTCACATTTTTTGAGTGATATGTAATTGTGTGCGTTAATTGTAGTAAAAAATAGCGGTGTTATAGGTTAGTATATGCATATGTGTGTATATATATATATATATGTATATATATACATATATATATATATATATATATACACATACACATATAATATCCGATCTGGGCCAATTTCAATCTAAAAGCCAGGCCCAATCGGATTTCTTCCAACCCAGGCCCAAACGAATCCCATACCCGGTCCAGTTTCAGCCTGTAACGTTTGATCTGGACCGTTGGATTTTATTATCCAACGGCCCAGATTAATCCGTTAATTCCAAAATTCAGCCAGCTTAGGACTTAACCAAACGGCACCGTTTGGTTTAAGTGAGAGGATCCTGATCGTTGATCAAGTTTGATCCAACGATCAGGATTTAACTACTCAAAATGTATATAAACCCATTTCCATACCCCGCCCCCCCCAAGCCAGACCCCCCCTTCTCCCTTCGTCTCCCAAAGGTCCTTAGAGACCAGGCGTAACGCCGCCGTCCGCCACCTTGCGCCGCCTGCCGGAAATCGCCTCACGGCGGTTCCGGTAGGCCAATCGCCACCAAACCAATGCCAAACCCTTCCCCTCACCTCCCCCATCACGATCCCAGCCTCCATTAGGCTCGAATATCGCTCGAGCGTCTCGAATATTTGTTCGAAGGTCGCCGGAATTTGACATTCATGCCAAACCTCACCAAAATCACACCATAGCCTCCCCTCGCCTCCCTCATACCCCCACCGGCCTTGGTTTAGCTCGAATCTTACCAGGGTTGTAAAAGCCCCAAATCTCGGCCATGAACCCTAGATGCCGATTTCTTCCTAATTGAGGTCTAATAGACCTTAATTGGGATGTTTTCATTATTGAAAACATCTCAATTAAGGTCCGTTGGCCTCAAAAACGAAGAACCCAAGTCCAAGTTGAATCCCAAGTTCGAATTGAACCCAAGACAGGTCCGGGTCCGTTCAAATGCAGAGTTGGTCTTCTCTTATGGTATTTCTTCCTTTATTTCTTCATATTCCATTTGTTAATCAATTGAATTTTGTCCTCGTGCTTTAGTTTTTCAGTTTTTGTTCTTCATCCCCAAAGACTTTTATTTGGTCAAGTTGTATTCTGTTAATTGTTCGAATGTGTTCGTCATAGGATAGTTATTCGTTTCGCTTGGCGTCGTCGAATATTTGGTTTTCATTTTTTGCCGAGACTTTCAGAATCACTGTTTGGATAATTGATTTGTTACCATTGTTATAGGTTGTAGTTGATTAAATGTCGTCGATTAGCTGCATAGGTCGATTTGTTTGATATCCCAGACAGTGAATAACACTTGTGAATTGAATTGGAGTGTTTGATTGAAACTGAACTTAGGATGGGAATTAGCTGACTAGAAATTAGGTGTTAGCATCTTTGAAATATCCCTGGTGCCCTGCACATGAAGCTGGACAGTGGAGTCTGCTGTCACTGCAGGGCACTTAGCCTTGTCTGGGCAGAAACCATAGTTAATTAATAAAGTCCATACATGGACAAGGGGTAGTGGAAGTTCAGGGACAGTGGGTCTGGCAGAGTTGAGAGCATGGGCAGGGTGATAGTTAATTAGGGGCAGATGGTCTGGAGGGGCTGTTAGCTATAAATAGGGCATATTCATACATGTATAAAGGGGGATTTTTGACAGATACATTGATAGGCATACGGGAGAGACTAAAAAATACTGAGAGAAGCAAAAACAGTAACATATTCATACACAGATAGAGATTGAAATACCTGAAGAAGCAAAAACAGTAAAACCTGAGAGTAACTAGAACACCTTGAGATACACAGATACAAAGATACAAAGGAAAACTACTGTTCCATTGGCCTGGGTGACTGCTTCGATTATTTGATCCAGTGTCTGAGACTTGGTCACTGGTTTGGTTGTTGTTCTTGCTGCTGGTAGTGCTGGACCTTTGTGTTAGCTGTGTTGAGTGTGTGGTGTTGCTGGTCCAGTTTGTTGTCACTGGTTGTTTGATACTGCGGGGTTGATTTGGTGCTGTTGGGCTATTATTTTGTTGGCTGGTTGGTCTAGTTAATTGCTGCTTGGTTTGTTGTTGCTGTTAGTCCTCATTGTTGTTGCTGTGGTGTTCCATTGAGGCTGTTGGTCAGCGGTGTTATTGCCTTGGTCGTTTGGTTGCTGCTTGGCTTGGTTGTTGATGTTGCTTCATTATTTTGTTGGCTGGTCTATAGTTGCTGCCTGGGTTGATTATCGTTACTGTTTTGAGTGTATGCTACTGTTTTGAGTGTGTGCTGCTGTGTTGGTGTTCACCCGCTACTGTGTTGGTGTTCATTTGATACTGTTGGGGTTGATTTGATACTGTTGGTTCATTAGTTTGTTGGTTGTTGGTCTATTTGGTTGCTGGTCTATTGATTATTGGTTTACTGTTGCTGTTCCCGCTACTGTTACTGCGTTGCCGTTGCTCACTCTTCCTTGTTCTTCCGCATTCCAGGTACACACCTCTGTTAATGTAGTTCCTTGGTTCGAAAGAATGAAGTTTGAAGCTTATGCATGAAGTCTATTGAAACATGTAGTTGCTTAAAGTTCCTATATTTAAGTACATCCTGTTATTCTCCAATTAAGCTTGTACTGTTAGTTTTGGTTATGGAAAGTGTAGCTAGGCCAAAAATACACTGTCGTTAGACAAGCACGTAAACCTGAATTAGTCTGTTGTATCTATATTCAATCTTCTCTGCTCGTGTGTGTAATCTCCGAATCTGATAACGTTAGACCTTACGCTAAAAGCAAGATTAGCTAGGGAGTTATTACTCAATGGAATGACGTAATTAGATTAAAAGAGTCGGGGGTGCATTTCATGTGACCCGACCCCAATTTCGGGCAAAAGTAAATAGAGCATGTCATGAACCACAGGCGCATTTCATGCGATGTGGGTTCGTAGCAAGTTTTAAGTAATTTAGAATCAACTCTTAAGTAAGATACAAGTAAGATACAGTGAGATGTAGTTCGCTTTAGATTTGAATCAAAGGTACGCCTCGCCCAATAGTTATACTATTCACATAGCCGTCATAAATGTACATATAAACATTTAGATTTCGAGATGTGCCGTTTCTTAGCGAATTTCCGGCCTTCTCAAAAATGTAAATAAGTAATCGCTCTAGGCGCGTATTTTAATAATTTTACCTTCTTAAATACGGGCGTGCATTTCATGCGGCCCAAATCCAAATCCCAAAATGTTGAATAAGAATGTGTCGAGGATCCGGGTGCATTTCATGTGACGTGATTCGAAACATATTTTAGGCAACATTCTCTTTCGTAAATAATAATAATAATAAAAGCGGTAAAGGGATATTAATTTGCATTAAGTATATAACTGTAAAAATCAGATAAATAAGCCGAATATGACAGTTGAGCGACCGTGCTAGAACCACGGAATTCGGGAATGCCTAATACCTTCTCCCGGGTTAATAGAATTCCTTATCCGGATTTCTGGTTCGCGGATTGTTAAATAGAGTCATTCTTTTCCTCGATTCGGGATTTAACCGGTGACTTGGGACACCATAAATCTCCCAAGTGGCGACTCTGAAATAATTAAAATAAATCTCATCTCGATTGTCCTTTAATTGGAAAAACTCTTTGCATCCTTGCGGGCGCGTAAAAAAGAGGTGTGACAAAAGCTACACCAATATTTTATTTTTAATTTTGTATGAATATTATCCGCATAAAACTAAGTCTAAGCGTCAGAGCTAGTTACTCGAGCCTAAGAGAGCTTATGATAGAATTGAGTTCAGATCTCGAACTGAGCCTAGTCAGAATTTGGTACAGTATATAATTAGAGCTATCAATATAGGCTTGGAACGTTGGGTCACCCTAGCCCATTCTAGCCCATGATTTAGCAGGGTTGGGCTAAAAATTTTGGAGCCCATTTAAAAAATAAGACTTTTAAGCCAGCTAGAGTAAGCCCCTGGCCCGTGGGGCTTGATTGAGATTGGACTGGGTAGGCTCGTGGGCCCAATAAAAATATTTATTTAAAATATAAAAGTATACTGTCTCTAGTGATGGAAAATGAGAATTCGATCTTTACTTAAAGGAACCAAAGCTTGATCTTGAGAAGTTTCAAGAGATAGATGTTGTCAAGCATTGGAAGAACCATTCTAAAAAAATATCTCGATCTTTTATTTATTGGGGGGGGGGGGGTGATGTACTTAGTATTCTTATTACTAATGTAGCATCAGAATCAACATTTAGCATCTGTAGGTGTGTTCGAACAAAGTACAGAAGTTGCATCCATCATAAAAATGTCCAAACACTTATTACTACTTGAAATTATCTGCACGAATTTTTCAAACTCAATTTGGTAATAATTATTTATATGGTTTTGAATATTATTAATTTTTAGAATTTTGTTATTCTAATATTTAACTAATTAATATTGCATATGAATTGTAGATGTAGATGAAAGTGAAGATGTTAAGACAACCTTGTCACAAGCGGATTCAAATGTGTTTGATGAAGATGATGTGTTGGATATCCCATAAGCGTCATTGACGTTTTCTTGAATAGTTTGTTTTGAGTTTTGAGTTTTGACTTTTAGTGAATGAAATATAGTCTTGTCTTTTACTTTTTTAATGTTTATAATGATATTTAGTTTTACGAAATTCTTCCAATAAAATATTTTTTAACTTTTAAAAATTTATCTTCTTTTTAAGTTAGAACTTAAAGAAAAAATATAAAATTATATTTTTAAAAATGATGGGCTGGCCCGTGGGAGCTCGCTACCTACATAGGACTTGGGTGTGCTGACCATTATAAGGTCCATCAAAATGGTGGGCTAGCCAAGCCCATCAATTACTAAAGCTTACGTGGGCTGAGCTAACCCAGTCCGGCGCATATTGGCAGCTCTATATATAATCAATCATATGCCGAACCGAGTTCAAATTGACTCTTAATCAATCGAAATCCTACCATAGAAATCCTTACCTGAGATAGTGACTAGATTAATGGTATACTATGGGTTGGGCTTGGACCGGGCCAGACTGAGCCCGCGATCCTAACGGGCTAAGGAGGCCTAGCGTGCCGGGCCTTAATGGTGCAAAAAGCCCGGGACGGGCTGGGTACTATATTAAAGCCCAGGATCGACTGACTGGCCTGGGCCGGGCCTTAACGGCTACTTTTGAAAAAAAAAAATCTAAAATTTAGCAACTGTCAAAAATTAAAAAAATAGCCGTTGGGCTGCAATTTTGATCTTTTGGTAGTTAAAAAAATAGCCATTTGGCCCCCAAACTTTATATAATTATACTTTTTTCCCAATTTTCAACTATAAATACCCCTCATTCTTTCATTTTTACTCACCAGTTCATCAATCTCTCTCAATCTATATCTAATTTCTCTCCTATAATTGCTTATTTTATTATTGCAATTTCGTGAAAATTTGTGAAGTTGGTGAATTGAAGTATTCAAGTCTTCAACGATTTTCAATTTTCAAGAAGTTGTTCGGCAATTCGGTAAACTCCTTCTAACTCTTAAGTTTTAAGAATATATTTTTGTGTGTATTAGTTTGCATAATTGTAATTAATATGGCATTTTATTTGAAAAAAATATTTGGTGGTAAGGGAAAAGCTAAAATGGGTGAAAGTAGTCGCCAACCTACTACCCTTTCCCCGGCTCCCCAACCTAGACCTTTTACTCGTCCTGCTGCTCCTATTATTCTTGATAGTGATAACCCTTATTTTCAATTTAGCGGTAGTGAATATTGCTATAATGTTGCACCAGGTGAAAGATTAAATGAAGAATATATGAATGCTCTTTATCCTAATAAAACTATCTTAGAAAATGATGAGGAAAATGAGGATGTAGATGAAACTCAACCGAATTTAGATGATACACCTACTAGTCCTGTTAATAACCTAACTTATGCACCGCTCGACCTATATATATATATATATATATATATATATATATATATATATATATATATATATATATATATATATATTTAAAATGACTTATTTTTAAGTATATAATATAATATAGCTGTTTTTTTGTTTTTTTTTTAAATTACAAAAATAAACTTTTCTAACACGATAAATACCCCCTCCCTCTTCTTCATTTCAATACTCAAAACTCATTTCTCAAACTAAATTTCTCTCAATCTCTCATTCTCCACTTTTCAAGACTTCAAGTCTCAATCTCAATTTTCAAGTTAAATCATGTTTCTTTCGGAAAGAGTGCGCTTATTTGTTTCGCAATACTATGAAGTGCTAGAAGAAAATGAACAAGGCCAAATATTAAAGTGCAAGAATTGTGGTAAAATCTTAAATTTTCGTTAAGGAGGTATATTTGAAGGTATTCCACACCCGCAAATTCATCTTTAAGATTTTTCAATAATTTGTGTTATTTTAACTTTATTAGACGTATTTATGCTTCATGTTGTACTTTGTTATTAATTTATTAAGTATGTCAATTTTGTTTTTCTATTATTTCGTTATTTTACTTTTTCGTCAAATACATATATTTAGGCCCATCACGTGCCGGTTCCACTCATTAGGCCCACCAAGCCCGGGACCGCCAGAGCCCATGCCCATAAGCCAGCCCGTTTGGCCCATTTAAGCCCGGGCCCAGCCCACAATACACCATTAGACTAGATTAAGTTCAAGAAATAATACCAAATAGTTAAGTCAGTTGATTATGTTCTTCAAACATTTGTTCTGCTCTTTTTCTTATAGTTTATGGTGTTGCCTCTACTCGTTATAAAGCAATAACGACGAAATTTACAATTCTTTCCCCGCTGGAGGCTTCAAGTTTTAAATGTAAGAACTTAATAAGATGCACCAAGTAGTTGATGTACCTTACGAGCAGCGAATGAACGTAGCGTAATTAAAACTGTTCTAAGCAAAACAAGAAATGTAGATGTATATTTACATACGCACTCCATTCACATAATACAAATAGATTTCTTGGCATGTATAGTAAAAAAATAGATTTTATTTTATTTGTTATTTTCCTATTACACCCACAGTATTTATTACTCATTTCAACTTATTTTCTCAAATCCAATAAAATATGCATTAATTAATATGAGTATCATGGTAAATTAAACACTTCATTAAGAAACATGAAAAATCAAAACGTACAGAGTAAAAGTGAACAGAGGGATCCACACCAACTTTTACGACATCGTATAGATGTATTGATACTCCATACCACAGACTTGAAATTTTGAATCCCAATACTATCTATACGTATCTCAGCCTGAGAAAGGGAGAGCAGACAGAAACAGAACCAAAAATGAGCAACAAAAGATGACTACACTCATTGACTATGTTGCTCGTATCTTTAAGATCCAACACAGATGCAACAGTATTCTAAAGGATCCAACCAACATAGCTCTATGACACCATCGCATAAAAACGGCCTGAGTCAATGAATTAAGGAACTTGCTTTAATACTAAAATTAGGTGCAGCAAGCGACAGTAAAAGGATAAATAGCAAGGAGGAAGAACATACAGCAAAATGATAAGATCTCTGAAGACAAATCAAGAAGTTCGTCCTCTTTCAAAACATAAGATAGCAACTCTGAAAATAGTTGGAACCATAGCACACTAGAACCACCTTCAAAATCTCAAAAACTAGACATAAATTCCTAATATGCTAAGCTATGCCCCTTAGAACCAAGAAAACTGCTGTCATGTCATTGAGTTGCAACAAAAAAACAGAATCGACAAATTAACAACAGTACTAAAGTAATGTAACTACTCCCTGCATAAGTAGCAACTCAGATTCATGAGACTAACATTTCTTCGCGATGCAGACATTCTGGCGTCAAGAGACCCACCATTTGATCCAAGAGGGTGAACCTACACTTGTATGTGCATACTAAGGTAGACAAGGACAAAATTTATTGCACAACAAGGATGTTAGACATGACAGTTCTCTTTCTTCACACCCCAATTCAGAGACCAGCCTGCTGTATTAATTCCACAAGCATTAAGCGAGCAGAGAAAGATCAGCAAACAAATAAAGTATATATTATTGGAAAAGGGTGCACGCCCTTTCCAGATTTGCCAACTCTAAAGTCAGAGATAGCACATAGTACTCACTTACCCAGAAAATAGATTACATCATCTAACATCCTAGAGCTCATACAACAAACAACAACTATCCAGTATAGTCCCACGGGTATGGAGGAGCTCATACAACAAAAACACTATATTGCTAGCAGAGTTATCAAAGGCGAAAAGCTCAAAAAAGCTCTAAGGTTCATTGGGGCTTTAAGCGCAAAGCACAAATAAATTGCGGGCTTAAATGAAAAAGGCGCAACGAGAGAAAAAGTAAAAATATGCATGTAGTCTCCAAGACTAATTATAAACATTAATAACAAATATATGGACAAAGAAATTGAAAATAATTTAAGATAAAGTGAAATATCAATTGTTTAAGGTCGTTTTTTCAAGATTACACTCATTGTTCAGGAAAAGTATGCCTTGGAGCTTTGATACGACACTTAAAGCGCCAACAAAGCGAGGCGAAACGCTCAACGTGTTTTGAGCCTCCCTTCAGGGCTTAAGCGCGCTTTAAGCACGCCTTTGACAATACTGGTTGCTAATAATAGAGTAACATGCACTAAGGACCACCAAACTCATCCACAAAAGAATATCGAACCTCAGAAAGTAGTAACAAACACCATAATCCAAGGTATGCCACCATTTCACTCTTTCCGGACACCTCACACGCGACATATTAATGTAAAGTAAATTTCTTAAACTTGCACCATAAGGATAAGATGGTCCTACTACAATGCTACAATCTAAATTGTAGCAACCTACAGAATCTCACCATCTTTCAAGGTATCGATGTTGTTGAACACGTCATCTGCATTCCAGAGAAGCTACAAGATCTTTCAAGGTCTTAGTATCATACAACACATCACTCTGCACTTGAGAGAAATTACAAGACTCCAACTAGAGAAGCTATTTTGACTCTAGAGAAATTACAAGACTCCAACTAGAGAAGCTATTTTGACTCTGGATATACACATCAAAAGAAAAAACTATTTCGCTCTGATATACACATTAAGATCATACTTAAGATTTGCGTCCACATAGCCACGTAAGTGGTACCAAGCCATTGTCGCCTCATGATGCTCTTGTAACTCATCTGTGGAATTTTCTACCAACAGCCACATATCTCATCCCAATGGGAACTTCATATATGATCTCTTTCTATATGAACAGTAAATCTCATTTGCAATTAAAGACTGGTTTGGCTCAAGGCCATTTATCTTTGGGATACGTTTTGGTCAACTCCAGTTTATAAAAAATGCAACTAGGTTTTTGCTTTTGCTATATAAAAACATTGAGAAGAGAGGAAAATGCAAAGGAGAATAATCAAAAGCATAAAGCTTTTTAGCTTTGCTTTCATAGAAGAAAGAATTATGCTTCATTCAACTACAGCAAAATTGAGGTAGCTCTGGGATCTTGCACAATAAGACCCTCATACTCAAGATCACTACCACCAAAGCAAAGTACAAGCAGAAAAACAAACAGTTAGCTTCCTCAGGCTATAATGGCAATCAAGAAGGGAATTGCACAGTTTACCAAAGAGAAACTCTGGTCAATAGCATACTTCTTCTAAACATATGGCAAATTTGCCAGCTTCCATTTCCAATCAGGAGCTTCATTCATTCAAGCGCTTAAGTTTCAAAATCGCCAGCTAGACAATAGATTCCATCAGGTAAGTTCTATGTCTCGGGCATCTTGTAACTATTATAAAGTTAACAACTGAAAGAAAAGATTTCTAAAATTGAGCATGTGCACATATAGAATAAAACAGATGAAGAAGCAGAAGATTCAAGAGGAGACTAGAGAATAGAACTTAGGTGATGTACAAACAGATAAAGAGAAAAACAAGAGCACAGGTGACATAGAAGAATAGAAGAATGAGGAATAGGAGCAGTAAACCAGAAGGACACTGAAAAGCAGAAGTAGACAGAGTACTTAATGTGATACATTGGAGCACTTCACAAGCCTCAATGTTTCCTATTACCCCAACTAACTGTTTACGCGATGAAGAGAGACACAAGCAGAAGATAGAGACAACAGAAGATAGAGAAGACTGGTATTCTTATTTGTTCTTTTTTACCGTTACCTTCTTATTATTTTGAAAGAATAAGCACGGTGGTTGTTAATGGTGGAAATTGTGGGGGAGAGGGAAAGGTGCTATTGGTGGAAGAGGAAGTGCGGGGAGGGGGGTAACCGCGTTGGGGAAGTGAGGGGGCAAGCCACGTGGTATCAACCTTAGTATAATGTCAGTGACACGTGAGATTGGGTATCCACCTTAGACAGCCCCAAGGAGAAGGGGTATGTTTGAGCCACTTGGCCAACAATGGGAGTTTTTAGTACTAAAAGTATAATGGAGAGTAAACTTGATCCTTCTCGTATAGTAGAGGGGCAATTTGACCCTCTTTGCTTTTATATATATTAGTGTTCTAGGGATAGGATCCTTACATACTTTGTTTGCTATATGCTTTTTTTAATAAGGTAATTTAGTTAATGAATAGGACCAAGGAGGTACTACACAACTACAAAAGATCCAACAAGACGATATTCAACAATTTTCAACAATTACAGTATCAAGGCTTCCAAACATTCCAAACGAAAAGACAGATTTTCCTGCGTATTTAGCCCTATACCACAAGTCTAATTTCTATATACAGATATACTTCACATAAGAGATATGTCTGGTTTATCCCCTCAAAATATCTATTGTTCCTTTCTAGCCAAATAGTCCACATGATGCAAAGTGGAATGGTCCTCCAAGTTGATTTCAAACTTCTTTAGTCTTTTTATTCTGCTTCTGCCAGCAAGTTAACAAGCCGTTCACATCTTGAGGCATCTCCCAACACACTCAAAAATACTCAAGAACCAAATTTTCCAAGACAAGTTAGAATGCTAAAAAATAAAAATGTTAGATGGCATGGATTCTTCACATAAAAAAACATCTATTTCCGAGAGAGAAACCTCTTTTTTGTAACAGATCTTGAGTTAAACAAACTTCCATTGCAGTTGTCCAACCAAAGCAAGTTGTTTTAGGGGGGCTTTTGTTTCCCAAAGCATCTTCCATGGCCAATCATTCACCCATCTGCTTCTTTCTGCAGTAAATGGTAACACCTTTTAATTGTGAAGATAACATTGCTGCTGACCGACCACGCCTGTGAGTCACTCCTGCCTTCGTCAGTTGATATTCGTTTTAGTAGAGCTAAGAGTCACTGATACTTTCTTCTGAAGTGTAATTGCAGCTGAATTTGTAAAATACTCTGCAATCAATGTATCTTTATTTAGGCTATACTATAAAACTCAAGGAGCATTTCTTTCAAAATCCCAAAGTCCTGTCACCTATCAGACGAAAATTTAATAAACCTCCCATTCCCCACTTTCAATTTTATATGTTTTTGAAATTCTTCCAAGTACATACTGATGAACTTCCAAACAGCAACATTGTGGGTTTCTGCACAAACTTCCCATTTCTTGTACTACACTTGACTTGATGGGTAATATTTGAAAAAATTGATATCTCTCCATTTCTCTCTTGTTCTTTTTCTCTCAATTTCTCAGTCTCTTATCTTTTTGTCTGTCTATTTCCCCACGTATTCCTTGCTCTCCTTTCTCCTTTTTGTCTCTCTTTCTACCCTTTCTCATCCCCCCCCCCCAGACGTTTCTCCTTATTCCCTTTTGGCACTGAATCACAGATAATTCCCATTCGACTCCAACTAGGCAACAAATTACAGTGGCTATTTTTTCGCTTTTAGCCTTTGGTAATACTAACATACAAAAAATGTCAATTTTTTCAAGGTAAGATTTTATTGAAAAAGGCACTGTTTGCAACAAAAAAATAAAACGCAATCACAAAGAACTATAAAGAAAAAAGGATTTTATTGATAAACATTTCAGGTTACAACTTTGTTTATCCCTTGATTCTTTCCTCCAATTTATTCTACGTGATTCGAGGGCCATAGTGGCGTATTTATCGAATGTAGGATGATGTTGACCTTCCTGAGATGTCTTTGATCTCCATGAAAATAAGAACATTCGTTGATCACTTCGGCGGCTTTGAGAAGACAATATTTGATGTCTTTGATCTCGTTGTGAATATTCCATGATTTTTTATGGAATTTCGAGATCGTCTTTGAAGATACATGTAGCCTTATTTATAGGCATAAATTAGGGTTTGGGTGAAGGAGCCACCAAGTAACCCTAAATAGACTACTAATATTTCAAGAGTTGTAGTACTTCTCTTTATCTGTTAAAATTTCAGTGTCTACGGGTACGAAGATGGTACGAGTTACAGCCGCCTAACATCTGCCACTATCATAGTAACTACAAATCTTCCAACTCCTCTAAAAAGTCCAAGTATTGCCCCATATTTACAATAATACTTCTATTACACCAAAAATACAAGTTGAAGAGACAGCTATTCTAATTATGAAAACAAGTTGTTTTCTCCCTTCAAATTATGCCCTCTACGCAAGATATTACCGATTTATTTGTACAACCAAATTCAAATAACCATTTCACTGTCCCAATTCACCATCAGAGAGCTACTTAGAGCTTCTCATAACATCCTATATGTGAAAATTGATTAGCACCACAGGCAAAAGTTAAGTGTGTTTAACATATTTAAGTCTATTTTATTAGGTTGAAACCATCTCAAAGTAAAAGCCTTATGCCAATGTAATAGATCATGATACCCTTGTGTAACAGAAGGATGAAGAAAGAAGTTATAGAAATTTGAAGCCTATGTGATCAGAGAATAAGATAAGAGAGGATATTAATTTGATCAATATGTAACACCACCTAATTATAGATGCCTAATACATACATTTATCATATTTATCCAACGTGGGACAATATCTTGCTCAATACCTTAACACTTTTAACATTCTAAACTAATACAAAATCCTCTAACCTCCTGAGCCAGCAAGACCCTATTTAGAAACTGCCATTGCTATAAACCCAATGAGCCCTTATTACGATAGCTGACTTCGCTTAAGGACACAAGTGCACATATTTGCAAATTCTGCTGAAACTATAACTCAGTAAACACAAGGGAAAAATTCTTCAGCCCATAAAGGTAGCAGAAAGGTTCCTACCCAAAAAGACAAAATACATACAAAAAATTAATTTTTTCCAAGTCCTCATTCTAACCCCTAGAAGTAGCAAATTAGGCTCACAAAAATATGTTTCACCAATTCGCTATTGTTGGCAATATGCTGAAAAGAACTCATTAATTAATTTCAAGATTTTCCATATATATCCACGTACCCCTTATTCTGAGGAAAGCTCATTCGATATTTTCAAGATTTTCCATATTTATCCACGTACGCCTGCAAAAGCAAATTACTTGTCAAATTTAGGGACGAATAGACTTCACAGACTGTACTCTCTACATCATCAGTAATATTTTCAAAGCATGACTCACCTCAATGAGCTTAGAAAGTTTTGGCTGAGATACAGAAAGATACTGTCTGATTGATTCAGCCGTACCAGGAACCTGATGGGGATGCAAAGAGTTGACAACTTTATCAACTGTCTTCTTGACTATTATCTTGTAAGCATCCTTACTCATGAGGCCCTCACTCCAAGTTGGCTTTAGTAGTTCTTTAATAAATTCCACAAGAGCAGCATGAAAATGCTTCAAAACTCTCGACTCTTTGTTCACAGATCTGTCTGTTTTCCAGTCAATATCAATTTCATTTCCGTGTCCGAGCCTCTCAAATTCTGATTTTGTCTTTTTTCGGAGCCTGGTGCGTTGTAGTTCAGTAGATAAATTTAGTTTTTCTACTTTTGAAGAGGTATTTATGTGTCCCTGATGAGCAACTGCCGTATCTGCTGTATCTGCTTCATTATTAGACAATTCTTTCTCAGACAAGTTGTCAGGCAATATATCCCTATGGTAGACATGACCAGAAATTGGATGTTTATTGGAGCTCTGTTCTGGACCCAAGGTTCCTGGTGAAACTGGATCATCATTTTCCTGTGTGCGTTTGGTGAATACAGGCCCTCCTTTACCAGAGGAAGAGAACTTTGAGGGCCCATCTCCTACATTACTTTGCTCAATACTATCGCGAAGAGGATCATATAGACTTTCAGGACATCCAATGATTTGACTAAGAAAGGATGATGGTCGAAAAGGAACAGATGGCTCCCAATTGTCAGAAGACACCTTAGTTATATAATCAGATGATCGTCGTGTGTCCCGTGATAAATCAACCCGAGGAAGTTCAGCTTCAGAACTAGGAAAAGCCGAAGACTTCTGCTGCAAAGAGGTGGATTTAGAAGAAGAATATTCTTGGCTACTATCCAAAAGCTTCTGATCATCAAGGCCATCTATGTTCCGCGAAGACGAACAACGATGAGACAACCTATCTGCAGAGTCATTCAAGACTTGCAACCCATGATTGTCGTGCATAGACTGGCTCCTCTTATAATTCACATTGTTCAAACCTGAGGCATAAGAGGAAACTACAGTATTTTGGTAACTATCAGATAATAGGACTGAGCTATGCTTTCCACCATGGAGGCTATTTTTATGTACAGAACCATCTTTGAGTAATGGAGAAGAAGAGGTGCTATAACCAGCCAAGTATGGTTTACATCCAAGAGACTCTCTTCTAACCTCTGGGATGGACGAAGGACCATCCATAAGCTTATGTGATTCCTCGTCACTTCTCAATTTTATATTTTCTCCAGATTGAACTGCTGATGGTACTGAATCAGAAGAACCATCCAGCACTGATCTCTTGCCATTCTCTTCCAGACCTATAGGGAATAATGCACCTCATCCTGATTAGTTATGCAAGGCACTGCCATATCAAATTAAAGCATGGTAACACATTATTATAAAACGACTAAGATTCAGGATTACCTTTGCCATTTGCAAGTTTGCCTTTTATCATAGCCTCATCTAGAATGACATCCTTATCATGGCTCGTTACATGATCCTTTATGTGAAGAAATCTACAAGAGTTCCCTTTGATGCACCAACCCCTGGAAAAAAACTCACATCTCATTGCTAATCTTTTGCTTCCACCCCTAGAATCAGCACCAGGGGATGAACTTCTTTCCCTTGTCTTGAGAACTTCCAACCTGGAAAGACTAGATACCATCAAACTTTGTTCTACTTAAACTATACGCAAAAGAGCGTCCAGTAAGAGACATCGAAAAGCAGCATAAGACCCAACTTCCAACTACAAGGAAAAAAAAAAATTGAACCAGGCCTCAGCAGTATAACTAAAACCTTGGTGATGTTTGCTTTAAATCGTCCACAGCTTCTTGATCACCTCCTTCAGTAAATTGAACACCAATAGCCACCTTACCAGAACCATCAGTCAATATTTCGGCATCCACTGCTTGACCAAAAGGCTGGATTTTCTCTCTATTTGTTTCACCGTCCTCAAATCCAGAAGCTTGGACATCAGACTCTATGTGGGTTCTTTCTCCTGCAAAAGCTCCAAAGAATCTCTGTGAGTCCACAGAATACCATATATAAGTATCTTTCCTTCAACATTAACCAGCGTTCAGGTATGATATACTAAGAGTTCTCACCGCCCTTCCTCTCTCTTGCTTCATCTGAATTAGAAATTCTGCAACTGTCATTACCACCTTCGATCAAAGGGGTAGGTGGGGGTAAATTTGCTACAGGTTCTTGTTGTGTAGAAAAGCCTGATCTTAAGTGCTGTTCAAGCCCCGAAGGCTCCAAAACATGGCTACCATCTACAAGAAAGAAATATGTAAATGTCTCCACCATAAAACACAAGCAAGCTCTTTGTGGCAGAACCTTTATGATGATTTACCTAGAAATTCAGTCCAAACAGAAAAGGAGGTTGTGTAATCTGTGGTATAATCCTAACAGACCGACTAAACACAGGAAACGTAGTGCACCCCAAAACAGGAACATCAGCCCATAACAAAATAGAAGGCACTTCAAGAATATTCTACACTCCTTTTGCTGGGCTTGGATCAACCCTTCATCTTGAAATTAAGACTGTGTTTAATACACACGTAAACTTTAATGGACAATCTATTAGAGACTCTGTGGACGAGTGATATTAATACCATGTTAAAAACAATTGAAACTGACCTTTAATATAAAAAGACACCACATATACCATACAATCCAAATACATCACACGTGAGGACACGTCAGACACCATCATGTACCTTTTTTACTTTTGATGAAAATCCCGTTTTTTCCTCAGACTTGTATCCTCAAATTATACACCAGCCATCCTGGATTCATACAAAATATACAAAATTTTTCCTATATTAGATTATTTGGTAGCCCTCAAATAATTATGAAAATATACCATCTGATGACTTTGTTTTGATAACCGAGAAATTCACAAGGGCCACTAGCTCATGGTACAAAACTCAATGAGCAATGGTTTCAACTCTCTACTCTTCTCCGCTTAAATACCAAGCTTTTCTCAGTGGCAGAGTTTTATACCATCTGATAACATTGCTAGAATGAAATATGTTTTTCATTATTTGTTATTTTATAAATATCAATTTCGAGCTATACTTTAAATTTAAACAAAAACATGAATTATATAGTACTAATGGTGTCGTGTTCCCTGATGTTTTAGAATTTGTTTTTCTCTCAAATTTTGAGTCATGCAGGATCATGTCTATGTCCATGCTTTAGAGTCCTTTCTTATATTGTAAAAAAAAATTATAAACTAATAATTTTAGTGATGTCATGTGAAGAAACAAGGTATACAAATAGAAAGAGTTAAGGACCTACATTAATTTATTTTTTTAAAGAAAGGTTCTCAACGAGTGATATTCATTCATCTACGGTGATGGAGACATCGTGTGTACAACGATCACCGAAATCTAAAGCACTTTGACAAAGCAAATTCAATTTCCACCCTTGTAAGTGCTCTCTTATCTTCAATCTCCAATGTACTCGCATGGGTCAAAGTAGATGAATCCCTAATTTAGCATACTTCTCTTTCTTCTGAAAGTTTAGTTGTGCATTACGTCCTTAACAATAGTAGGCATTAATTACGGTGTACCAAAGAGGTTCAGTATAGTCCACCAGTACCACAACACTCGCAACAGGCAAGGCTATGATTCTCGTCAATCGTTTGCGTATAAAGCACTAGTAACATAAGTTAACCTTTTTTTCTAAACTTTTCAGTGGATTAGAATACCCTCCTTGCTACCAATCACAAGAACAAACATACCTCCCTAATCACGGGAGAAATCCAAAATGACAGCAGTGGCACAATGTATTCTCTCCTTTAGGTAACTTGTGGTACTAGGAATTTACCAAGAACAATCCCATTCCCCTTCCATCCCATTTCCAATTGCCTTATTACAACTATGTGATGATTGTGAATTAAAAACTTTCATCAAGTTTTAAAATTTATCTCTCTCCCACTCTTGTAGATCTTTTTTTGAACTTCAATTCTTAATGAGTTTGCCACCATGTGTCCTCTAAACTTCACGAATCGTGATATCCGTTTGCCAAAAATGTTTCCAATAGTCGCAAAGGTAATTCTCAAAACATCAATACACCACATTCATAGGGTAATAATCCTATGTTCATTCCCAACTTTGAAAGAGATATCGTCGCTAAACTTATTATCCCTTCATGATATATCCCTATAGTCCACATTCATAGGGTAATAAAAAATTTCTAGTCCACCTCTATTCCAATGTGTCATCTGCTATCACTGCTATCACTGCAGCCTACATCCAATAGTCAAACCACCAAAATCACTTTTTCACGGATCTTTCACTCGAGTCCACCATACCTTTTTGGAGATGTAATACCACCTCCTAATTCATTCCATGTAACTTTCTATGTCCATCTTTTGTATCTCAGAAGAGTTCCTTTTGTGACCAACTTTTTGATACCACTAGTTTGCGTGCATGAGACATGAAATATGTAAGTGCTTGATAGAGTGCTCTAAATCAATACCTCATTGCCACATTTTCATAAGCAACTATTTTGTCACCCTAATAGCTTCTTGTCAACGTTTCCAATCACCGGATGCTAGACAAAGAATTCCACTTGTGATGCTCCGAGCATTAATTCCATATAAGTCGTCAAAAGCATCTCAAGTTTCTGCAATTAAACATTTATGCTACTGAATTTGTTCACCTCCACCATCAAGATGACCATGCACTTTTAAGTCGATTATGAGAAGCTTTTCCGCATCTCTCAATATGGATCCACAGGATACTGTGAAAAGTGTGTTTCTTCACTTGGTTAGCTGAAACAGAGTGATCTTGGCAGCAAAGAATTTAAGAAAGAGAAAGATTACTTGTGTCAATTGGTCTTTCATGCGTAACTAAGGAGAAGATGTGAACCACCTCCTCTACATTGCTGGATAGTACCTTGCTTGCGGTGGAAAATTCTGAGATGTTTCAAAATTGAGCATGTGAAGCCGAGCACTGTGAAAGAAATAATGTTTATTTGAATTATTAGAAAACGGAGGAGAAGAAGCAAGGCATAATAGGAGAGATTTTGATAGAGTATAGAAGAATTTTGTACACTTGAGAAATAGCTTTTTATCCTATATCTCTTTTTGGAGCACCCACAATGTTCTTATACGTATAAAAGATTTGGTGCCTTTCGTAGAAAACCATTTCTTTTTGTCAGGCTTTCTTCGTTATCGGTATACTTGTATATGTGCTTCTTTCTTGCCCTTTTTAAATATGATTTTGTTACTTGATTCAGAAGAACAAAAAAAGTTGATCCTCAGGTCGGAAGCTCCGGACAAAGACATTATGTTATTCCGGACCCCACTCTCGATCTCCAAATAAAGAATTCCAAGTAGAATGATACATATGTTAATTGAAATGCCCCCACATCACGAAACATAAGATGTTATCTGCAAATAGAGATATAGACTTCTATTTGTTTTACAAGATGATGTATGGAAAAGAGATATTTGCCTTCATTGAATGTCATCTTAAATCATCAAAGCTAAACAAAATCATAATAAAGTTACGTTTTGCTCATACTAGTTAAGAGTAAAAGTTTGAAACTGAAAAAACATTAGCCTTGAATACTCCAAATTGAAAATTTGGGAGAATGCAATCTCGGTCCTCTATATGAATAACCTTTGATGTGCCTGCTGCAAGAAGCTTCGTCGTACCTAGGAGTAGTGCTAAAAGCTCCATGGCAAATGCCAAAGTTCTCAGTGGAATAAAGGACTTTAAAGTGAAACATAATGAAGTTATGCGCATACGATCCATCTCATTGTGGGGCGTGGAAGGTTGAGATCGCTCCTTGATTGATTAAAGAAGTCTAGAAGGTATATCCTAGAGGATATACTTTGGACAAGGGAAATTACTGCATGTATGGAGCACAAGACTGCTGTCGGATGAAATACTCACAACAAAAATGCAAGTAGATTGTCGGTACACAAAAAGAGATTCGGAGCCTCACCGGTGTCACTATAGAGATGTACAATAAGCTTGTGACAGATTTTTAAGTATGTCGACCTAATGGTTGGAGATGCACAAAAATTATAGAAGGAAGTTTTTACAGGGTCAAAGTTCTTTGGAAGACGATAATCCAACTATATCAAATTGGCTACCTAATAGGAAGCTACTACAGCTCAATATAGGTCAGGAAAAACAATTAATTGTCACAAGTATTTATATTGAGTGTTGTGGGAATAGTATAGGTCAGACAAAAATAAAAATATAATTCTTAGAAAGAATTACTAAGACCGAGAGTTAAAGTCTTTTACAATTGATGACCGGACTGGAAGAACTAACATGAATATTAGAAGAGAAATACTATTTAAGATGGTCTCATGACAGCAGGGGCTGAATATCATAAGAAAAGAGACTAAAAAGCTGTCTACACCGATAATACTAAGTAGCCCCGAAAAATGGTTTCGAAAATAAAGGCACCTTGAGATTTCCTATTTTGGCTGGATTGCTAAAAGAAGCATGCTTAAAGTAAACTGACGAGAAGATGGCTAATATCGTGCTATAGTTGCTTTGTGTGAAAGGATTGGAGAATGTCAACCACTTGTTACAAAACATTTGTGGTTGAAAAGGAATGAGTATAAAATAGGAAGTCAGAGACATGGAATTCCATTCATATATGTGTCATAAGAGTTATTTGGAGAGAAAGGCAGCGCTCTACTTAAAATGCTCGTCTTCACTTTTAATATTTATGGTGTCAAGTGATTATTGCTCAAAACCATACTAACTATTGAAGGTTGAAACGAAGAGGAGAAATAAGAAGTCATATTATATGGAAAACCATTGATGTATAGTGTCTTCACTTTGTCTTCACTTTCTCATAACATGATAGTCTTCATTAGCTTCCTTCACAACCAAACATATGCTTTTTTTGTAATGTTGTGAAGCTTATAAAAGATTTCTATGTAAGTGCAAGGATGAGTGAGATTTAGAGGATCTCTAGTTTACGGAAACCCTAATTTATCTTTTTAAGATAAATTATTAAATGTTAGAACATAGTCTAACAAGTTAGGAACTGAGGCATAACTACTGTTGTTTGTAAAGGAAGCAAGTTCTTGATGTTTTAGTTGAATAAAACTGAGCTTTCTCAAAAGAAAATCAACCGTTACATGTTCCTCAACAAAACTGGTAAGATACATCTTCTTATGCTTCAATTGCCTCTGATTAAAATATCTCTACATCAGGGGCAGAAGGGGGTTCGCCCGAATCCCCTTCACCGAAAATTACACTGTATATATAAGGCAAAATCTATTTTTTACCTCTATATATTAAGTTTTGAACCCCCTTAACACAACCGAAAAGTCTAACTAAGTGGTCAAGGGGGTTCAAAACCTTCCTAAGGTCATAGATTCGATTCTGACTAGATGTAAAAAAAAAATTAACTCTCTTTGTGGAGATCCTACCTCCGTCTCTGCTCTACATGACCAATATTCACACAACTAATTGATCTCACTATTCTACAATTACGTCTCAATTTCATGATCGTTGAGGTTGGAGTCTTGGTTTATATTATAGACAAGAGACATTTGTTCTAAGTCCATCCATGAGCTTTAAAATCGTAACATAGGTACCATTTTTTCTATTTTGATAACAAAGAAATCCTCAAGGGTACATGGTGCACTGTTCGAAATTCAATAGATAATGAGTCGTCTCCAAGCATATGGGCCTACATTATTCACTAAGCCAGTCAACCTCTACAACACATTAACAATATTTGGCATAGATTGAAGTTTTGTTGGAGTATCCAGCGAAGGCGCACATCCAATTAAAGCCACTACAATTTCAAAGATACCATATCAAACCAATGTGTTCTTAGCTAGCTTAGTCAAATTCAAATTGGATTAAAATCCTCTGATATTTGAAAAACCACGTTTAGCATCAAAACTGAAAAAGTAATTAATTAGAAACATCGTCGTGTGTAAATCAAATCAACACGCACATCGGACCAATCTTCCAATGTCAAAATGAACTTAGAAGGCTATTTAACCATATCCTTCTGCTCATTTTTCACTTTCTTCGTATTGTTCGGGCCAACTTTTGCAGTCTTGACCAATTCAATTAGTGTTATCTCTCACTAGCACAAATATCGAGTTACTCTATCCATCGAGGCATAGACAAATGGAAAGAATTCACATACGGCCATCTTTCTGGGATCAGAATTTTGACGTCCCAAGTTGTTACTCCAACTTTTTGACTATTATGCCACTGCACATCTTCCACCTTCGACCATAAATACGAGAACTAGCACACAACTGCCAATTAGAATAGTTGTACAAAGAAGACCATTTATTTAAGTGTCTGTAATCAAGAAGACAACAATGATGCCAAGCAGCATTGGAGGCATGGAAAGGGAGAACCCTCAGTCGAGCAGAAGAGCTACTTGAGCGATCATGCACTTAAACTGTCATTCACTAGCTATCACTACAGGAACCTGATCACTGTATTGATACCACTGTATCAACGCAGATACCACTATCACAACTCAATAACTCAGAAGATCTCACTTTAACTTGCAAAAAGCATCTCGAATCTCAAGTCTTTCACATAGTAGCAAATTGTGCTAGTAGTAGCCTTTGATCTTCTCCTGTCAGCCGCAACAGCAAACGTAACAGAGAACTAGATAGTTAGCAGCCTCACAGTAGCAATCTTCATGCCAGCTTCCTTCATGGAAAACAAGCTGCTTACGGTTTTGAATGGTATCCTCCCCTTCATGCTTCAAGATAGCAAGATAAGTTCTGGCCAAAAATTAGATGTCAAACTTTTCTTTCCCCTGCAACTCTAACTCAGGAAGAAATCTCCTTTCAACTCTCGTCATTTCTTTCTTTCTTTTTCTTTTTCTGTTTTCCTTTTTTGATAAGTAGGAGCTTCCTATCAACTCTCTTATATTTTCTTCATAAACCAAACAATGGAATGAAAAAGAAATTTTTTTTCTACTTTCCCTTCTTTTCCTTCCCATCCCAACTATCCAAGCAAAGGGCAAGACATTCTAACCAAATACATCACATGATTGCCAAGGTTGCAGTGATCAGCAAAACAACTTGTCCTTTGATGTTTCATTATGAAATAAGTGACTCAAACCACTTGCGTGGCCACATGAAGGCTCTTCTTTTTCCATCCTCTTGCATAGCATCTAGAGTGACAAACTTATCAACTTTTAGCCCAACTAAGCATGGTTAGCTCAAGTAATGTTGAAATGTCATTTTATAAGTACGTTGTCGATGAATTTCATTCAAAAGAAGTTTAGGTTAAAGATAGGCAGCAAGAGATGTAACGTTTTTCTTATAACTAACATCAATTTTAGCAGATAAAAGCCAGTGGCAGAATACGATAAGAATGAACAATAAAAAGCCAGTGCCAGAATACGACAAGAATTAACATTAAAAACTAAGTATCTTTAAAAACTATTAATACGATCTCATTTTATGTCTAAAGCATCCATTACGAAAAGGATATCCCACCACCAGTTTTCTAACAAGATCCAATACAAGCCTTAATGCATTGCTTCTCCTATTACTCATATACTCGGCATAAGCGCCAATAAATTAGACAATTCCCCAACTTCTACATGTTATCACTAACGAAATCCAGATACTCAACGAGATAGAAGGCAAGCAAAAGAACGATACAAACAAACAATTAGAAATTCACATGATAATGATTAGACAACATAAATATCAGCAATATGTAGTTGAAAACACAAAGACTAACCTTTTTTATGATCTACATTTAGTGGAATTGATCCTTCACCTTTTTCTTCTTCTTCTTCCTCCTCCTCTTCTACCTCTTCTTCTTCTTCTACCTCTATTTCTTCTTCCTCGTCTTGTTCTTCTTCGACCTCTATTTCTTCTTCCTCGTATTCTTCTTCTTCGACCTCTATTTCTTCTTCCTTGTCTTCTTCTTCTAACAGTGTAAAGATTTTTTTATTTTATCAGTGAATTTAACTCGTGGTAGTGAGTCAGTTAGCATTATTACTAAATTACCAATTAATGATTATCAAGATATTCACTGTAATTACCTAATAAGTGACCAAATTGTGAGTGACCAAATTGTGTAAATACTTTTTTCAATTATTAGTGCATCAGAGTTATAGTACCAGAGTCGGCCTTTTTCTCTAAGGAAGGCAATGTTCCGCTTCTTTTTTCTTCTTTTCTATCACAATGTTGTCTAGACCAATTTGCTACTTCCCACCGGCATAGGTACCGACCGGCACAAGTACCGGGTGACTCTTTCCACAAAAGGATTCGAACATGAGAGTTTATGGTTCTCCTTTAACTTCATTAACCAATAGGCTACATCCTCAGGTAGGAATGTTCCACTTCTTCTAACAAAATTAATTAATGTTTATCCAAGAATTACCTAATAACTGAACTGATAGTGAAAATACTTTTTGTATCGTACATAAAACTTAAATCACAAGGATTTAAATTATATACATTGACATAAAGATTCTTTTTATAATTTTTTCCCAAGGAAAGGAATGTTCCACTTCTCACTAACAACTTGTTTGGATGGTTGTTACATATCGTTTCATAATGTATCGTATAGTATTATACTGTATCGTTTGATAAATACAATGTTTGGATAGTTTGTGTCGTTTACCATCATGCACCAGCAATATGAATAATAAACTTGGAATATTATAAAAAAAATTATAATATGAGGTTAAATTACTATATAAAAAGGTAAGATAAATGATAAAATAAAATTATTTAATAATAATGAAGGGTGAGATTGAAAGAAAAAGACAAGGTAACGATACATAAAGTGCACATTTCGTTAGGTAACAGTAGATTTAAGTAACAATCAAAACAAATATGGTATTATAGTAATAATTCGATACAATACAATATGTAACAACCATCCAAACAAGCGGTAAGCAGCGAAACATACAGGCAACTTTAAAAAAAATGACTAAACAAGTAAAATATCAGCATACTGGAGTTGATAACACAAAGAACTAACCTTTCTGATCATCCACATTGAGTGGAACTGATGCTTGATCCTTTTCTTCACTTTTATCTTCTTCACCTTTTCCTTTTTCTTCCTCCTCCTCTTCTACCTCTTCTACCTCTTCTTCTACTTCTATTTCTTCTTCCTCTTCTTCTACTTCTATTTCTTCTTCTACCTCCTCTTCTTCTTCTTCTTCTTCTTCTACCTCTATTTCTTCCTCTTCCTCTTGTTCTTGCTCTTCCTCTTCTACTTCTATTTCTTCTTCGACCTCAATTTCCTCGTATTCTTCGTCGTCCCCATCCAATTCCACATCGGCTTTAGGATCAACCGCCGCGACCGGGGATGGCATTGAGGTATGGGCGATTGGTTCGGGGCGCAGGGCAGCGGAACGATGACGCTGATGAGTGATGGATTTAAAGATGATTTTAATCAGTCGTCACTTTCGCAAATGTTATTGTCGTCGGAAGGAATTTAGGGATTGTATCGTTCATCCAATAGATTTTACAAATATTTATCGTACAGTAAGCAAATGTTTCATCTTAATATAATTTGTTTTTTGTTTTTTGTTTTTATACTTTCAATTTAGATTTTGTTTACCACAAACAAAACGAAAAATTAAAGCAAACATGGACAATGTTAGGCCATCTCCAACATTGCCCCGTTTTAGGGATAACTACTCCAACAATTCCCTTCTTTTTTTTTCCTAAAAAAGTTTTATATTCTTCTATCTGTTAAGAATAGAATTCTACTTGGAGTGAATGTCTATCTTGTGGAGAATTTTACTTTGTGACTAAGTCATATTTCTCCTATAAATAGAAGTGTCTTACCCCATTGTAAATCATCCCAAAATTCAATAAGAATTCTCTTTCTTTCTCTGCAATATTGCTCTTGTTCTTTTATTATTTCATAACACGTTATCAGCACGAGACTCTACCGTCTCGAGAAGCTCTTTCAGAAGATTAAGCAAATATGAATATTCCACAAAGCAAACTTGGATCAAAGTTCAATTATAAAAATATTTGTTTAGTTGATTCATGTACGACACATACAATATTCAAAGAGAAGAAATATTTCTCTCATTTAAGTATGTGTAAGGCAGATGTTACTACAATTTCTGGTAGTAGTAATCTAATTGAAGGCTCTGGAAGAGCTACTATAACTCTGCCTAAAGGAACAATACTTATCATAGAGAATGCAATGTTCTCCTCCAAGTCCAATGAGGAACTTGTTGAGTTTTAAAGATATCCGCAGAAATGGATATCATATTGAGACAATAGATGAGGATAATCTTGAATATCTCATCATTACCAAAAATGTCTCTGGCCAGAAAAGGGCTATTGAGAAGTTCCCATCTTTGTCTTGTGGCCTGTATTGGACAAGAATTAGTGCAATTGAGGCACATTCTATTGTAAACCAAAATGTTACCGATTCCAATACTTTTGTACTTTGGCATGATCGATTGGGACACCCTGGATCAATTATGATGAGACGAATCATAGAAAACTCAAATGGGCATCCATTAAAGAATTTGAAGATTCTTTTAAATGATGAATTTTCTTGCACTTCTTGTTATCAAGGCAAGTTAATTATTAGACCATCACCAACAAAGGTTGGAATTGAGTCCCCTGCATTTTTGGAACGTATACAAAGGGACATTTGTGGACCTATTCACCCACCTAGTGGGTCATTCCGATATTTTATGGTCTTGATAGACGCATCCTCTAGATGGTCCCATGTGTGCCTATTGTCATCTCATAACCTCGCGTTTGCAAAATTAATGGCACAAATAATTCGATTACGGGCACAATTTCCTGATAATCCAATTAAGTCTATTAGACTTGATAATGCTGCTGAGTTTTCATCCCAAACATTTAATGATTATTGCTTATCAATTGGGATAAAAGTGGAACATCCTGTAGCTCATGTTCACACTCAAAATGGTCTTGCAGAGTCTTTAATTAAACGTCTGCAATTGATAGCAAGACCATTACTCATGAAAACGAGGCTGCCCACTTCTGGTTGGGGTCACGCCATTTTGCATGCAGAAATGCTAGTTCGTCTCAGACCGACAAATTATCATAAATATTCTCCGTTGCAATTAGTTTTGGGTCATGAACCTAATATATCCCATTAAAGAATTTTTGGATGCGCAGTATATGTGCCTGTAGTACCGCCATATCGCACCAAAATGGGTCCGCAAAGAAGGCTAGGAATATATGTTGGGTTTGAATCGCCCTCCATTATTCGCTACCTCGAGCCATTAACGGGAGATTTATTTACTGCATGATTTGCAGACTGTCGATTCGATGAGACACTTTTCCCAAAATTAGGGGAGAAGTTGGTGAAACCAAACGGGAAATTTTGTGGAAAAATCCATCATTATCTCATCTTGATCCACGTGCCTCTATTTGTGAAAAAGAGGTACAAAAGATTATTCATTTGCAGAGAATAGCAAATCAAATGCCCGATGCATTTACGGATATGAAAAGGATAACAAAATCACATATCCCTGCGGAGAATGTTCCAATCCGTATTGATGTCCCTATTGGACAATCTTCTAGTGTCATAGCTAATGAGTCAAAAGCACGCATGAAACGTGGCGGACCATTAGGTTCCAAAGATCGAAATCCTAGAAAAAGGAAAATAAATGATCAAAATGACACTATGAAAGAATCTCATGAAGAAATCCACGACTTAATAAATTCTGAGATTCATGAGGAATCCACTGAGCCCGAGACTCGAGAAAATAAGGAACTATCAATAAATCCAATCGATATTGAGACAAATTTGAATCGTTTGGATATAGTGGTGGATTATGTATTTGCATATAATGTTGCATCCAGCATTATGCAAGAAAATGAGGATCTTGAACCTCAATCTGTTGGAGAATGTCGACAAAGACTTGATTGGCCAAAATGGCAAGAAGCAATCCAATCAGAGTTGAATTCACTTGCAAAACGTGAAGTTTTTGGGCATGTAGTCCAAACACCTAATGGTGTTAAGCCTGTTGGCTATAAATGGGTCTTTGTACGCAAGAGAAATGAGAAAAACGAGGTACAAAGATATAAGGCACGCCTTGTTGCACAAGGATTTTCACAAAGGCCTGGTGTTGATTATGAAGAGACATATTCACCCGTTATGGATGCTATAACATTCCGTTATCTCATTAGTTTTGTTGTCCATGAAAAACTTGACATGCATTTAATGGATGTGGTTACCGCCTACCTTTACGGCTCACTTGATAATGAGATATACATGAAAATTCCCGAGGGCTTCAAAATGCCTAATAATTCAAAATCCCGGGAAATGTTTTCAATCAAATTGCAAAGATCTTTGTATGGTCTAAAGCAATCGAGGACGAATGTGGTATAATCGTCTTAGTGAGTATTTATTAAAGGAAGGCTATATAAATGATGCCATTTGCCCATGTGTTTTCATAAAGAAAACAACATCGGAATTTGTTGTACTTGCCGTATATGTTGATGACATAAACCTTATTGGAACTCCTATAGAACTCCAAAAGGCAATTGATTATTTAAAGAAGGAGTTCGAGATGAAAGATCTCGGAAAGACAAAATTATGTCTTGGTTTGCAAATTGAACATTTGGCAAACGGAATTTTTGTTCATCAATCTACCTACATAGAAAAGGTACTGAAACGGTTTTACATGGATGGAGCACATCCATTAAGTACTCCGATGGTTGTTCGATCACTTGATGTGAACAAAGATCCATTCCGACCTCAAGAAGAGAATGAAGAGCTACTTGGTCCTGAAGTACCATATCTTAGTGCAATTGGTGCACTAATGTATCTTGCCAATACTACAAGGCCCGACATAACTTTTCCAGTTAATGTCTTAGCAAGATATAGCTCTGCTCCCACAAGGAGACATTGGAATGGGATCAAACACATATTGCGGTATCTAAAAGGGACTACCGATATGGGCTTATTTTATGACAACAATTGCAGTCCCGATCTTGTTGGTTATGCTGATGCTGGGTATTTATCCGACCCACACAAGGCTCGATCTCAAACAGGTTATGTGTTTACCTGTGGAGGCACTGCCATATCTTGGCGATCGACTAAGCAATCAATTGTGGCTACTTCATCTAATCATGCCGAGATAATTGCTATTCATGAAGCAAGTCGAGAGTGCGTGTGGTTGAGGTCTATAATACATCTTATTCGAGATAAATGTGGTGTGAAATGTGACAAGTTACCCACTATTTTGTATGAAGACAATGCAGCATGCATAGCTCAATTGAAGGGATGATTCATAAAAGGAGATAGGACAAAGCACATTTCACCAAAGTTATTTTTCACACATGATCTTCAAAAGAATGGTGATATTAATGTGCAACAGATTCGTTCAAGTGATAATATGGCTTATTTGTTCACAAAATCTCTACCGACGTCAACCTTCAAGAAACTAGTGTACAAGATCGGGATGCGAAGGCTAAAGGATGTGAATTAATGCTCTCATCAGGGGGAGTTAATGCGCGTTGCACTCTTTTTCCCTTACAAGGTTTTGTCCCACTGGGTTTTCCTTGCGAGGTTTTTAACGAGGCAACCAAAAGGCGTATTATTAGATATGTGTACTCTTTTTGCTTTTCTAAATTTTTTTTCCCATTGGGTTTTATTTTAGTTAAGGTTTTAATTAGGCACATTACTTATTGAGTAGACATTCAAGGGGGAGTGTTAAGAATAGAATTCTACTTGGAGTGAATGTCTATCTTGTGGAGAGTTTTACTTTGTTACTAAGTCATAATTTCTCCTATAAATAGAGGGGTCTTACCCCATTGTAAACCATCCCAAAATTCAATAAGAATTCTCTTTCTTTCTCTGCAATATTGTTCTTCTTCTTTTGTTATTTCATAACACTATCTTCTATGTTATATTATTATCTTTCATTTCAGTTTTATTTTTTAATTTTCATTAAACAAATTTCATTTTTTATTTTATTAATTTATAATTTCTACAATTAGAAAAATTCCATAAAATTTTAAATAATAGTATAATTTGTAAGCAATTATTATAGATTAACTAATAATTCAAATAAAAGTAAAATCCTTGCGATATAAGATTAATTAAATACATATAATTTTACATAAAAATTAAAAATGTGTGAAAATTAATTTATCAAAATTATAAACTAAAATTAAGATATAATATTAATATTATAAATATATCACATAAACATCATTAAGTGTATATAAAGAGATAAAATAAAAGATTAAATAATTAAATAATAATAAAATAATGGTGAATAGTAATGGGGGAGATGAACAGTGTACCCCATATTTGAGGGAACATTATTCATCCTCTATTTTGGGGGACAAAAATGGGGATGGTTGGAGGATAATTTATCTCAAAATTGCCCACATTATAGGGGATGTGGGCAAGGTTGGAGATGTCCTTAGGGGTGTCAATGCATATTCTAAAACCGACTAAATCGATCGAATAGTACCGTACTGAATTGAATTTTAAGTTTCTTTTTAAGAAATCGTAGGTTTTTATATAAATTTGTAACTGCACCAATAATTAGGGTAGTTTTTTATTTTATAAAAATAAACCGAAAAAATACCGAACCATACCGAATAAATTTTACATGTGAATAATATATTTATCTAGTAAGTTTAAAAATAATAATACATTAAATTTTTCTTTGAGCCTTAGAATTATGGAAACTATTACAAGCCAACATATAATTAAACTCAAAATACTAATTTTTAAAATATATTATGCTACTTCTACTTAAAGAAAGTTATTTTAAGTATGTTTATTAGCAAGACACAAAGTATTCTAGCGATTATCAGCACCAAACTACATGTATTGAATATGTTTCCTTTATCTTTTTGAATATTTCATCTTCTATAGACTTTATTTTTGAGTCTCGGCTTGATTAATATCTTTCAACTTGTGTGATTTATAATTTTTTTCCTTTATTTGATTTCTTTTATATTGTTGTAGAATAGTTGATGGATCTATAACCTAGCCATCCTTTTTTTTTAATTCATCACTATTCAAAACAGTAAAAACATCTAGTGAGTCTATAAAAGAACGTATGTTATTGCATCCAATTTCTACTAGTAAATTTAACATGACATTTTAAAAAAATTGAAAATTAATTGAACTGTACCGATACCGATCAGAAATCGACATGATTGAGACGGTTTTAAAAAAGTATAATTTTGGTTATACATAATAGAATAACCGAAAAATTGGTATAGTATAAATTTTATAAAATAACAGACCGAACCGAACCATTGACACCCGTAGACACAGTGGGTTTATCCCATGTTCTAGTTTATTTATTTATTTTTCGACGAAAAGAAATATTATCAAACGAGTGGATGAGGGTAACCACGTTTTCTTTTCTAATGTTTTTGGTGGTTATTGCTAACTTGGCGAGGTTGTCTTCCTCGATGTTTGTGCTCGAGGTATCTGGTCGAGTTGACATTCGTCAAATTTTGGTAGTAGTTTATGAATTTCTACCAAGTATTTTTGTAGTCTCTGCTCTTTGATTTGAAAAGTCCCCGTGACTTGGTTGACATCGAGTTGTGAGTCGCATCGGAGGACGACTAGTCGTGATCTGTACTTGAGAGCTAGCTTTAACCCTGCAATTTTGGCCTTGTACTTGGCCTCATTGTTAGTCATTGGGGCACCGCATGGACTGGCGAATGACTTCGCCGGTTGGGACCTCGAGTACGAGTCCTAGTCCATATCCTAACGCATTGGAAGCGCCATTGGTGTATAGGATCCATGGGTCAGGTAAATTGGGAGAGGTACGAGAAGCTTCCTTCTCGGCCTTAGGCATTATTTGGGCATTGAAATCAGTGATGAAGTCGACGAGTACTTGCAATTTCATCGTCGTTCGCGGTTGATATGTTATATCGTACTCGCTCAATTCTATGGCCCACTTGGCTAATCCCCCCGACAACTCGAAATGTAGGATGCTCCTTAGGGGGAAAGTTGTTACCACTGATATGGGGTGGCATTGAAAGTAGGGTCTTAGCTTTCGTGAAGTTGTGACCAATGCCAAGGTCAACTTTTTGAGGTGGGGGTACCTTCTTTCGGTGTCGACCAAGGTTTTGCTAATGTAATAGATTGGAGATTGCGTACATTTATTTTCACGAACTAGTACTACGCTTAATGCGACCTCTGATACGGCCAAGTATATCATGAGGCGCTCGCCGAGTTCTTCTTTGGCGAGTAGTGAGGGTGAGGATAAGTATGCCTTTAGTTCTCTTAAGGCCTCGATGCATTCTGAATTCCACTAGAGACCGTTGTCCTTTTTAAGCACGTTGAAGAATATGGCATCTTTTAGATGACCGTGAGATAAACTTTAATAGGGCAGCTATACGGTCTATCAGTTTTTGTACATGTTTCTTGCTGGTCAATATTTTGGGTATTTCCTCGATGGCTTTGATCTGGTCGGGGCTAACCCCGATGCCTCTTTGTGACACCAGAAAATCGAGAAACTTTCCCGAGGTTACGCCGAATGCACACTTTTCGGGGTTCAACTTCATACCGTCTTACCTTAGTATATCGAAGGCTCGATGCGGTCTTCCTCCCTTTTTGATTTGACCAAAATATTGTCTATGTAAACTTCCATTATTTGATCGAGTTGGTTGTTGAACATCTTGGTGAACATCCTTCGATAAGTCGCCCCTGCGTTTTTCAACCCGAATGGCATGACGTTGTATCAGTGCGTCCCCTGATGGATGAAGAAAGTGGTCTTTTCCTGTTCCTCTTGTGAGCACGTGATTTTTGCCCCAAGCAATTGAATTCCAAAATTATAAAAAAAATAATACAAAAAAAAAAATTGTTTGCAATTGTGTGATTTATGTGAAATACCAGTTAGTTTGAAATAAAATTGAAATGAAAATACAAAAAAGAATTAATTAAGAAAATATCACAAAAATTATCGAACAACTGCTAGGAAATTAGAAATTAAGCAAAAAATACAAAAAATATCGAAAAATCAGGGAAAAATACAAACAATGGAAAATAAAGGAAATATATCAGTTGTAAAATAAATACAAAGGAAAAAATATAAAATACAAAAAGAAAATATAAGAAAATAATAAAAAGCACAAAAAAATACAATGCATAACTAATTTGGGCCAAATACACAACAAATGCATATATCAAGCCCAAATACAGACCATGCCCAATCATTTTTGGTCGGTCTACCCAGTACTAACGAAACAACGATGTACAAGTTAAACGAATCTAAATTGTTGATTGCAACTGATCAATGGACCGTATAAGGCGGTCCCCTTTCAAATAAAATGACGTCGCCTTTAGAGTTAATCTCAACCGTTCATTGCAAATAATCAGACGGATAAGGCTGATGAGCCAATTAATTGAAACGACATAACATTGAGTAATTAATCTCAGTCGTTCAATATCCTAATCTAACGACCAAAATAAATCTCTCATTAATCGACACGACACCGTTTAAGATCCAAATGATCCTGGCCAGGAATTAGAAACACATATTTGATATATATTATACCCTCTCCGTCTGCCCTCTCATTATACACACACATATTTCATATATGCAAACCCTAGCCGCCCTAATATTCTTTTTCTCATTTACCGTCTCTCATGGAGACCACCGGAGGTCAACCCAGACCTCTGTCTCTAGCTCAAGCCAAGCCTCCAAAACACCCTTCTCACCTTCAAAACAACCTTAACCCCCCATTAATCCAGACCAAAAACCAACAGTTCCCCAATCTTGAAAATTCGGTCGTCGGAACCCTAGCCGATGACCACTTAAGTTATGAACCAGAGTCCCAAAATAACATCCCTTGACCACCTTGAGACGATCTACCACCCTATCTAGGTGGTTTCCCTCGAATAAGTCCCCAATCCGTCGAATATCCAAAAAACCCTCGCCGGAACCCTACTCCGGCGAGTACCCAAAAAACAAACCTACTCCCAAAACCTTACCCCAGGTCTCCTAATCCCTCTCACACACTCAAATCAAACCCCCAAAGCCCCGTTTAGAGAATCTACCACTGAGAAGACTAATAGTCTTTGAAACTCTGCAAATCAAGACAAGTGAAAAGAACAAAGAAGAAAGAAAGAAGAAAAGAAAGAAAAGGAAAAAAGAAAAAGAAAAAGAAAAGGCCTGAAAAGGCTAAGTACCCCCACCTTTGCTTTCATTCAGTGATTTTATGTGTTCTGGAACTTGCTTTTTTACATGCCTATCATGCTTGTGTGAATTTGTTCCTATGCATGTCTAAAATATGAATCTATCTTTGTTTTTAATTCATACTTGTTCATGCGAGCCCTGAATCTCATACATGCCTCAAATTATCTAAGTGTTCTTAGGATTCTAATATCGACTACTCATGAATCATGTGCTAATTGGCCAGTTTTATGTGATTGTTCAGTATATTCTGTCTCGATTGGGTTTTAGTTAGTTGGAATTCAACCATTATCAAATTTTTCCTCTAAGTTATGATTAATTGAAAGCTAAGTCATGATTAAGGTTATTTGTGCAAAACAACATGAATCTGGTTATATTTGTAATTTGATTTGTATGTTAGTTTATTCTGAACCTTTGAATGCTTATGTATGCTTATGTCATATGTATAAATGTTTTGTGGCTATGTTTGTGAATTAAGTATGGGTTTTAATTAGTGACTATGTTCTGATTAGTGGTTATTTGTAAAAGTGGTTAATAATGAAAGGGTTGTAGTCTGAAATTGATTAAGTCTTAAAGACATGGTTTAGGGTGGTTATTTTTTAAATATGTGCTAACCCTAGTCTTGCCAGACCTAAGGCACGTCGGGTAAAAATAATTAAATACAAGGGGTAAAAGGGGAAGGGTAAATGGCATTCTTGTGGATTAAATAGAGCCTATAGGGACAAAAGTGACTTTAATGCTTGGTATTTCTGAAATTACTTGGATAATAAGGGGTATACTAGGTAGAGTTAAAAGGGATTTGTGTAATAAACCTTAGCAAGTGAGGGTAATTGGGTAAAAACCCGCCTAATAGAACTGCCCAGAACCTTCTATCAAGGGTTTTAGGACATTTCGATACAATTTTAATGGACTATACTGTAAATAATTGAAAAGAATAAGGGGAGGGAAATAGAATTAACTTATTTGAAATTCCCCCCCCAAAATGACCCTATAAATAAGCTTCTATAAGCCTGAAAATGGGGTTCCACAGGTTCCACATCTTCGAGATTTTTAGAGTTCGAAATTTTTTATAGTTAAAAGGGTTGAATTCTACTGGTTCCACTTTTGGTAATTGAAAGAGATTAAGCTGATACTATTGGTCTACTTATTCTTCAATTTGAGAATTGTTGCTTTGGGGTCTTTGGCTGGTGTTTTCTCTGCTGTGTTGTCCTCACTAGCTAGGGATTTTGATTCTTCTCGAAGTTGATTGCTATTTGTTTATCGAGCTTTGGAATTGCTGTGTTGTTACTGTATTGTTTGCTGGTGTCTCTTTGCTGTTACCATTGCTCACTTCTTCTGCTTTTCATCCCCTTAGAACTCACTGTTCCATTTTCGTTGATCAGGTACACATCTGTTTCCTGGAGATGTAATTGAGATTTGTGATGAAGAAATGAAGCTTAATTGATTTATGATGAAACTGTTTCTGTTTCTTCTTTCTAGTTGTAGTTGTATTTCGTAGAAGCCATTGTAATTCATTAGGTATTGGTTGTAATAATTAACAACCATATGACTTCGATTTAGATTAGAGTAGAGTAGTTAATGTAGTAGGTAAACGTAGCTAATAGTCTATCACTTAATTCAAAACTAAAATAGGTTAAAATGAAGTTCATACACTTAGGTAAGTGAAAATACAATTCTGAAACTGGACATATAAACTGGTAATTAGTTACTCTTGTTATTCAAACCCTAAATCTTAATCAATTTAATCTAAAAGGAAATAAGCAGTTTATAAGTTTAAATTCATTATTGCCTAGCTTCACTTAAAAGTGACTTAGATACAGAATTGTTTTAAATTTCTGTGGTTGTTAATAACTCAAGCATGTTTAGTTAGTATTACAACACTGTTTCCTTTAGTTTTTTTAAAAACAAAGTGACAAAAAATAAGTTCTGCAATTAGAATCATGATAACCACTTAAAATCAGAACCCGTCATATAGTATAATAATACTGATACAATTATGGTGTTTAGTTGATTGTTAGATATTGAAACTAGTAGCGATTGAAATGTAATTTAGTACCTTTTTAAGGAATAATATGATTTTATTGATTTTCTCTACATTTGTTCAAATACTGTTAGCCTGTTCTTTCTTTCGCTTTCAAAGTATGGGCCCAATCCTGAGTATAGGCCCAGGTCTGATTCACCTAATGTGTGTGTTCTCAAATAGAGACAACAACATACATTGGGCTTCTAAAGACCAAATGTCCTTAATAATGGACTGCTAAGGCAGTCTGAAGTCCAGGCCCCAATGATAAATAATGGCCTGGACTCCAAACATTATAGCTTTGAAAAATACCAAAAACAAATGCATATTAGGAAGAAAAAACAAAAATAAAAAACATAGTATGGAAATAGGATTGAGCCTTAAAATAAGGGATGAGCCTCGTTCCGAAGATGAAAATACACGAGCCCCTAAACAGATTTCAATGTAAAAATGGTAGACTTGAGGGACAATTTAGCGAATTTCATGGTCCTTCCCAAAAGATAATAAAGACGTAGACATTATAGGCACGATAAAAGTAAAAATTACGTTCCTAATACGGGTGTACATTTTATGTAACCCAAATCTCAAATCCCGGCGAAGCTGAAATGCACTAAAGTCACAGACGTACTGGTTGCGGTGTGACTCGAAATACGTTTTCGCAACGTCGCAAGTCCTAAAAATAACAAAGCGGAACATTAAAATCATTTGAAACTTGAAGTATATAACTCAAATAAAACAAATACGGCAGTTGAGCGACCGTGCTAGAACCACGGAATCCGGGAGTGCCTAACACCTTCTCCCGGGTTACCAGAATTCCTTATCCGGATTTCTAGTTTCGCGGACTGTTAAACAGAGTCATAATTTCCTCGGTTCGGGATTAAATCGGTGACTTGGGACACCATTATCTTCCCAAGTGGCGACCTTGAAAATTAAATAAAAATCCCATTTCGAATGTCCTTTAATTGGAAAAACTTCTTCCCTATTATTATTACATCCCTTCCCGGGGTGTAGTAGTAAATAGTTGGGACGTAAAGAAAAAGGAGGTGTGAGGGCTCCTCCTCCATGAGGATTTGGTTGTAGCTTAAGTAGGCATCCAGGAAGCATAATAACTCGTGCCCTGCCATTGTATCGATGAGTTGGTCGATATGAGGCAATAGCAAGGAGTCTTTTGGGTATGCCATGTTTAGGTTTGTGAAATCCACACACATCTACCACTTTCTATTTTTCTTTTTTACCATGACCACGTTGGTGACCCATTGGGGGTATTTCGACTCTCGGATGGAGCTGCTAGTGAGTAGTTTATCACTTCATCACTGACAGCCTCGTTGATTGCAGCATTAAATTTTCTTCTTACTTGTCGTACTGACGGATGGAGTATGTTGACATTCAGCTTGTGCGTGGAAATGTTTTTTGGTATACTTGGCATATCTACATGGGAGAAAGCAAATAAATCGGCATTGTCAATTAAAATTTTATGAAACTTACCTGGCTTAGAGAGTTTATGGGTGATGTAAGTTTTGTTATGGTCGATGTTGTCTAGTTGTGCGGGGTCGAGGTCTTCTACCATTGATCCAATGGCCTCCACGATGTCAGGATCCTTGATGATGTTTTTTTGTCCGTCGAGTTCGGGCCCCGACTTTTGGTAATTTCTATGTTCCTGAGCCTATTTTATTTAGTTGTTGGGTATATGTACAATGTTGGACGATGCAATAACATTCTTGGGTTGTGCGTTATTTGGCTCGGATACTGAATATCCCCCACGGTGTAGGGAACTTGATTACTTGAAATATGCTGGATGGGATGTCCCTCATGGAGTGTATCCAAGGTTGCCCTATGATGGTGTTATAAGTTGTGTCATGGTTCATGACATGAAATGTTGTTTCTAGGGTGATGCCTCTAGGTAGTGTTATTTCTCCTGAGGTTCACTCAACTGCATTGTTAAAACATGTTAGTGTTATGCAGCGTGGTATTATCTTGTCCCCGAGTCTCATTTGTGCAAGAACTCGAGGGTGAATAATACATGTGCAGCTCCCATCGTCTACCATTATTCTTTTTACATCAGTATCTAAAATACATAAATAATGACAAGAGCATCAAAGTGAGGACAGCTCAAACCATGGGTATCTAACTTATCGAAGATGATACTCTCCTCGAGGCCATCATATCGTTCATGGGTGATTGGCCGCTTTAGTTTATGTGTGGTGATGAACTTCACGTGATTGATTGCTGCTTCGTCGCCTCCGGCGATGATCATTTGGATGGCGCGGGCAGATAAGGGTGGCTTTGGAGGGCCTTGGTGTTGTTCTCGTCCGTGGCTAAAATTAGCTCTTCCTCGGTCACTCATCAGCTCCCTTAGGTGTCCTTGGTGAAGCATGTTGACTACTTCTTGCCATACAGCTATGTAGTCTTCGGTCTTATGACCTCGCTCCTGATGCAAATCATAGAGGACCATTTGACATTCTGGTACTTGGGTCGGACTTCATCTTTTATGGACACTTCACCTTCGGGCCGAGCTTCACTAGTGCGTATACTATTTCTGAAGGGAAATCACAAAAATTATGAGCAGATAAGAGTAGAGGCATACCTCTTTCGTTTTGCTGAGTCCTTATGTATGGCCTGGGTGGTCCCTCTGTATGCCGAGGAGATGGTGTGATGGTTGTTGTCACACCTCCTTTTTCCGCTAACTCGCGAGGGCGCAAGGCGTGGTAGAGGAGTTTTTCCAATTAAAGGACAATCGAAACAGGATTTATTTATTAATTGAGAGTCGCCATTTGGGAGATTTATGGTGTCCCAAGTCACCGGTTGAATCCCGAATCGAGGAAAAGATTGACTCTGTATTATAGTCCGCGAACTAGAAATCCGGATAAGGAATTCTGTTAACCCGGGAGAAGGTGTTAGGCATTCCCGAGTTCCGTGGTTCTAGCACGGTCGCTCAACTGTTGTATTAGGCTTATTTATCGGACTTTATAACACATGTTTTAACCTATGTGCTTTTTATTAGTAAACTGTTTTTATTATTATTATTTTAAGGAGAATTACAACGTTGTGAAAATGTGTTTCGAACCACGTCGCACCAGTACACCCATGGTTCTCAATACATTTCGACTCCGTTGAGATTTGGATTTGGGTCACATAAATGTGCACCCGAATTTAGGAAAGTAGATTATTAAAAACGCGCCTAAAGCAACTACGGTTTGTGCTTTGCGAGGGCCATAGAATTTTTGTTAAATGGCACACCCCGAATTCGAAGGCTGAAAATAGTGATTAAGCGAGAGCCATGGCTATATGATTCAATGTGAATGGCACGCCTCAAACTATACTAAACGAACTATGGATACTCATATTAAAAACCGGAATCACGTCATGGGAAGGTGCATACAATTAATAACTCTAAAAAAAACACTAGAAAGCAACGAAATATCACAAACCAATTTCAAATAAAATAAACAATTAAAGTAAAGAAGAATAGTGGACGAAATCATATATAAAGATCATATAATACCATGGCATTTAATTAGAAACTAACATTCAGTGAAACAAATACATAAATATCTAATCTCCCACATAACAAACAAATTAGTGAATAGATTACATAATATCATGACATTTACTTAGACATTGTAACAGTTACATAAGCTAAGACTGAGACACATACCTCAATAGTAAGAAACAGAATTAGCATAACCAAGCAAAGGCTAAGAACAGCCATAAACTGAAGCTCGGCTCAAAATCAAAATCGGCGATGCGAACAAGACCTCGACGATGCTGGAAACTCGACAATGAACGGGCTGAAAATGAGCCATTTGTGACTGCTTTTGCTTGTTATTGGGGTCGGTTTTTGAGCAATTCTTAGGGTCGTTGATGGGTCAGCGATGGACTGGAGGGGGCTGTTTGGTTGATGTGAGGGCTGTTCGTTTGGACAGAAATGGCGGATGTGCGGACGGGAGGGTTGTGGGATGGAATGACGCAGGTTCACGGCTGGAGTTGATCGTTGATAGGGCTGGAGGTGCTTGGTTCGACTGCCAGGCGTGGAGGTGATGAAGGAAATGGTGGTTGACAAGCTGGTCGGAGACGGAAGGTGAATGGTTGTGACGACGAGAGGTCGTTAATGGAGAGGGAGCTCACGAGAATGGTTGTTGTTTTCCTGAAGAAAAAGAAGATGAACAGTAGTATATCTTCTTCTCCTTTTCTTCATATGCTTGTGTATGTGTGTGTGAATGTTTTCCAGGAGTTTGTTTTAAAAGAGAGAGGCTGATTTTTTGTTGAAGAAGAAGGAAAGATCGGTAATTGCCTTTGGTTTCGGTTGAAGCAGCAGCTCCTCAGGTGGGAGGGTCTGCTTCTCTTCTCTTTCTTTTTCAAAAAAACTCCTGTGCTGCCCGTCACCACTGCATACCTTGTGTTCTCGTGGCTGGTGATTTTTCTCCCATTTTTGAACTGAGTTTCAACGATAAGTAGCTCTCTCCAGATTCAAGGACTCTTTCTCTCGCCCGTTTCTTGGGTCTAAGCAGGCTTCTCTATCAGTGTATTGCCTTTCTCCCAATAGTCTATTGTATTCTCTCCTTTTTAAAATCCAAAACCCATGAACCATGGCCTCCCCCCCCCCCCCCTTGTGTCTTTTTGTCTTTTTTTTTTTTTTATTCTCTTTTTATTTTTTAATCATTCTCCCATCCCTCCCCCTTAGTATAGTGTCGGGTTATTACGGGCTATGTCCGAAAATTATAAAACCGGGTAGTTTGAACCCGAGTATTATTCTTTGCCCGGAATCGAGAATGAGAACACGGTGTTATTAATTAATCCTACGTAAGCAAAATAACTATAAGACTAATAATTAAAACAAAGTTATTTTTTTATATTTTTCTTTCAAAATTAAAGTAACTACAAAATGTTAATGCAACTATTTTTATTATTTTCGTTTTTATAAAAAGATAAAAATATAAAGTAATATTTTTGTATTTTTCAAGTTTAAAAATGATTACGAAACGTTAATAAAACTATATTTTTTGTTATTTTTTATCTTAAGGTAGAAATAAAGTAAAAGAGTCAAAATTAGCTAAAAATAGCTATATAATGCCTAAACTAAATATTTTATGCTAAAAATATAAAAAATCTCGGGGAGGGTCAAAAATCATGTGTTTACAGCTGCCCCTCTTTGACTGAAAACACAAAGAGTTTTCAGACAAAAAACGACTAGACGAGTGTTTTTGACCCGACCCTTATTCGGAGGGACTAAACTAAAAGAAGAGGAATGTGACCAAGCCCTTGTATCTGAGCTGCCTACATATCCTTGGCTATAAAGGAATCAGGCCATGTGTAGTTCGAAAGTGAGTGAGGAAGGGGTATACCGAGGTGGAGAGCCAATCGAGGTGTCGTTCCGTCGAGGTTCCTGTTCCATCGAAGTTCCGGTCCGTGGTCCTGCTATTACATCAAAAATCAAAACATGAGAAAGACTAACTAAGCCTATCGGCTACTAGTTACAAGATTCCTATCTATAAGTCTTCTGAAGCTTGATCTTGAGTATTGGTTGGTGCTTCATGCGGACTCTAAATTTGAACCTTGATACTTGCTAGTTGCAGGTGCTGCTTTTCGAATCAAGACCAGGTATACAATGCTTGTGACCTCGGCCATGTCTTGAGCATGCCACATCTTTCATCAACTTCTGCATTTTGGGTTGGCTTCATGCCTCTTTTTTTTTCTTTTTGTTTAACTTCTGTTGATCCCCTCGGACTGTTGACTCGCATTCTGGTTGCCTTCCTTCTGATTCATGCTGGGGATTTCCGTTACACTCTGCCGCTTTCCTTAACCAACTTCAAAATAAATCGCCGCTCCATTCTTCAGGCGGGCTCCCTGACTTCAACGACTACTTCAAAATTAAATCGCCACTCCGTTCTCCAGGCGGGCTCCCTGACTTCAACTACAACTTCAAAATAAAATCGCCACTCCATTCTTCAGGCGGGCTCCCAGTCTGAATCTATCTTTTCTGATCCTTGTTGCCTTCCTTCTGATTATGAACTTGGATTCGACTACAACTTCAAAATAAAATCGCCACTCCATTCTTCAGGCGGGCTCCCTAACTTCAACTACAACTTCAAAAATAAATCGCCACTCCGTTCTTCAGGCGGGCTCCCTGACTTTAACTACAACTTCAAAATTAAAATCGCCACTACATTCTTCAGGCGGGCTCCCCGACTTCAACTACAACTTCAAAATAAATCGCCACTCCATTCTCCAGGCGGGCTTCCTGACTTCAACTACAACTTCAAAATAAAATCGCCACTCCATTCTTCAGGCGGGCTCCCTGACTTCAACTACAACTTTAAAATAAATCGCCACTCCATTCTTCAGGCGGGCTCCCTGACTTCAACTATACTTCAAATTCATGCCGGGGATTTCTGTTACATTCAACCGCTTTCCTCAACCAAATTAAAAATAAATCGCCACTCCATTTTTCAGGCGGGCTCCCTGACTTCAACTGCAACTTCAAAATAAATCGCCACTCCATTCTCCAGGCGGGCTCCCTGACTTCAGCTATAACTTCAAAATAAATCGCCACTCCATTCTTCAGGCGGGCTCCCTGACTTCAACTACAACTTTAAAATAAATCGCCACTCCATTCTCCAGGTGGGCTTCCTGACTTCAACTACTGCTTCAAAATAAAATCGCCACTCCATTCTTCAGGCGGGCTCCCTGACTTCAACTACTGTTTCAAAATAAAATCGCCACTCCATTCTTCAGGCGGGCTCCCTGACTTCAACTACTACTTCAAATAAAATCGCCACTCCATTCTCCATGCGGGCTCCCTGACTTCAACTACTACTTCAAAATAAAATCGCCACTCCATTCTCCAGGCAGGCTCCCTGACTTCAGCTATAACTTCAAAATAAATCGCCACTCCATTCTTCAGGCGGGCTCCCTGACTTCAACTAAAACTTCAAAATAAATCGCCACTCCATTCTCCAAGCGGGCTTCCTGACTTCAACTACTGCTTCAAAATAAAATCGCCACTCCATTCTTCAGGCGGGCTCCCTGACTTCAACTACAACTCATTAACTTCATCCCATCCTTTCTTCTGAATTACCTTGTTTCGGAATTGCTTTCCTCCTAGGTCGTGTTATTTTTCCTTGACTGCTGGGGATATCTTTGGAATTGTTTACTTACCTGCTGAGGATAATGATGCTGGGAAAATTTCCTTCATTCCCTCCCTTCCTTTGACTCATGCGCTTGAATTTGCGTTGGGAACTCTTGTTGTAACTCTCTGCTTTATGGTGGGTTACTGGTTTCAAGACCTGCAATGTAAAGACTGAAGACTTGCCTTTTGTTATACAGGTAGGCGCCTGCTTTTAGTAGCAACTTTTGAATTAAAAATGCATTCTGGCAATAATTTATGAAATATGCAAAGGACAATGTAAAATAAAACAAACGTAAAATATCCTATTCGAGGGCGGATAGTCCCATCGTATTCTATTCGAGGGCGAATACTCCCATTGTATCCTATTCGATGGCGAATACTCCCATTGTATCCTATTCGAGGGCGAATACTCCCATCGTATCCTATTCGAGGGCGAATACTCCCATTGTATCCTATTTGAGGGCGGATACTCCCATCGTATTCTATTTGAGGGCGAATACTCCCATCGTATCCTATTCGAGGGCGAATACTCCCATCGTATTCTATTCGAGGGCGAATACTCCCATCGTATTCTATTCGAGGGCGAATACTCCCATCGTACTCTATTCGAGGGCGAATACTCCCATCGTACTCTATTCGAGGGCGAATACTCCCATCGTATTCTATTCGAGGGCGGATACTCCTATCGTATTCTATTCGAGGGCGAATACTCCCATCGTATTCTATTCGAGGGCGAATACTCCCATCGTACTCTATTCGAGGGCGAATACTCCCATCGTATTCTATTCGAGGGCGAATACTCCCATCGTACTCTATTCGAGGGCGAATACTCCCATCGTATTCTATTCGAGGGCGAATACTCCCATCGTATTCTATTCGAGGGCGAATACTCCCATCGTATCCTATTTGAGGGCGGATACTCCCATCGTATTCTATTTGAGGGCGAATACTCCCATCGTATCCTATTCGAGGGCGAATACTCCCATCGTATTCTATTCGAGGGCGAATACTCCCACCGTATACTATTCGAGGGCGAATACTCCCATCGTATCCTATTTGAGGGCGGATACTCCCATCGTATTCTATTTGAGGGAGAATACTCCCATTGTATCCTATTCGAGGGCGAATACTCCCATCGTATCCTATTTGAGGGCGGATACTCCCATCGTATTCTATTTGAGGGCGAATACTCCCATTGTATCCTATTCGAGGGCGAATACTCCCATTGTATCCTATTTGAGGGCGGATACTCCCATCGTATCCTATTTGAGGGCGAATACTCCCATTGTATCCTATTCGAGGGCGAATACTCCCATTGTATCCTATTCGAGGGCGAATACTCCCATTGTATCCTATTCGAGGGCGAATACTCCCATGATATCAAAAAGTGAACAAACCTGAGATGTCCTGTTCGAAGGTGGACAAACCTGAAACATCCTATTTGAAGGTGGACAAACCTGACACGTCGTCTTGAATTGCTTTCCTCATTTCTCCGAGAAAATTTTCAACAACGGCAGAAAATTTTCTGCCCCAGTATTGGTGTTCTTCCTTGTGGCATGACTTTCTGCTATCAATAGCACTTTCTTTCCGTGTTTCAAATCATAGAAAAATTGTTAGTTCAAAACATTTTTAAACTTGAAAAATACAAAAATATTACTTTATATTTTTATCTTTTTATAAAAACGAAAATAATAAAAATAGTTGCATTAACATTTTGTAGTTACTTTAATTTTGAAAGAAAAATATAAAAAAATAACTTTGTTTTAATTATTAGTCTTATAGTTATTTTGCTTACGTATGATTAATTAATAACACCGTGTTCTCATTCTCGATTCCGGGCAAAGAATAATACTCGGGTTCAAACTACCCGGTTTTATAATTTTCGGACATAGCCCGTAATAACCCGACACTATACTAAGGGGGAGGGATGGGAGAATGATTAAAAAATAAAAAGAGAATAAAAACAAAAAAAAGAAAAAGACAAAAAGACACGGCAAAGTGGGGGGGGAGGCCATGGTTCATGGGTTTTGGATTTTAAAAAGGAGAGAATACATTAGACTATTGGGAGAAAGGCAATACACTGATAGAGAAGCCTGCTTAGACCCAAGAAACGGGCGAGAGAAAGAGTCCTTGAATCTGGAGAGAGCTACTTATCGTTGAAACTCAGTTCAAAAATGGGAGAAAAATCACCAGCCACGAGAACACAAGGTATGCAGTGGTGACGGGCAGCACAGGAGTTTTTTTGAAAAAGAAAGAGAAGAGAAGCAGACCCTCCCACCTGAGGAGCTGCTGCTTGAACCGAAACCAAAGGTGGTGGTGGCGGTGGCGGTGGAAGGGGAGGCTATTTCATGAGTCTGCTTAATAACTTTTTGGTCGCTCTCGATCCATTTCTGTTTAGTCTATTTTGTAAAGCTTCCACCACCATCCCTTCTGACACGTTTGGCAAACTTATTCTTACTCTGTTGAACAGAGCGAGAAAGTCCCTGAGTCTCTCTCCAGGGGATTGTATGACAGTGAATATATTGTTTGCCCTAGCCTCCACCTTCTTGGCCCCGGTGTGGACAATGACGAACTTTTCGACCATTTTCTCGAACGTTGTAATTGAACATGCTGGTAATTGTGAGTACCATGTTAAAGCTCCCTCTGTTAGGGTTTTGTCGAACTTCTTTAGCAACACTGACAGTACCTGCTCTTTTGAGAGGTCATTGCCTTTTTTTTGTAGTGACGTAATGAATGATGTGATCTTCGGAGTCTATTTTGCCATCGTATATCTTCAAATATGGTGGAATTTTAAAGGTCTTAAATATGGCATATGGGGTTGCCTCCTCATTGTATGGTTGTTCGGCGAACCGACCGACGTTATGTTTTGGTTGTAGTTTTGAGGTGCCCGGTATCTTATCAACTCTTTTTTGATGTTTCCTCATCTGGTCGCGTAGCGCTTTATTCTCGTTCTTTATTTATTCTATTTTCTTTAGAATGGCCGCAAATGCATCGTTACTTGCATCAACAATGGTGTGAATGTTACATGTTGGAAGAGCAGGTCGCTCGTTGGCGGTTGCTATGGTATCTGCTTGTATGGCGTTTCTATTTGCCATTTGAACGAGTTTGTCGAGTATGTTGACGTGGAAGTACTCCCCTTTCGCGAAGTGGTTATGCTTCCATGGGGGGTTTTGGTTTGGGGGGGGGGGAGGGGGGTGAGTCACTTCGCCTGAGTGTGAAACTTGGCGTCACATTCTCCTTGTTGTCTATATTATCCTCGTTGATGGTGTTCAAGAGGTTGGCGGTGACTCCCACTACTGCTTTCTATCTTCGTCTCCTTTTCCTACCATTGTTAGTTTATGCAAACAAGAAAAAGATGGTAGTCCTTTTTTATGATCTAGAAGAAACTAAAATTTTAACTAGAACTTCCCCACTGACGGCGCCAAATTGTTTGACCAAAAAGTATTAAGCTTTTTGTTAAACTAATTAATGAGGAAGTAGAGGATGAATCCTAGTTAAACATAATAAATTCTAGATTTATTATTGGAGGATATAATTGGGATGAGACCGTGTTCAAGAATATTAAATATTAGGTATATGACCAATGATTGTCAATGAATGTAATAATAGAAGCATGCAGTAAATGTAGATAATATCAATAAACGTAATAAAAAGGAAATTATAACCCAAATGTTAGGTGACTTGGATGATTTTCCTCCCTGACAACAACGTGGGGTGATAGGCAATGAAGATGGATAAGAAATCTTTTGATTTTGTGAGAACAAAGTAAGACGAACAATGAAATCAGTGAATAAGCTTTTGTTTATTCTCTTCACTCAACCCTTTACAATGTGCTATTATCAAAAAGTGAAGATCCTCCTTTTTGTTCATTATCTCTTCCTATTTATAGGGGATATTCCTGAGAAACCCTAAAAACAGTACAACAGAAAGAATATTCAATGAAATATTCCTTCTCTCTATTCTAACTTATCCTACCGTTATTTTTGTACTCCCTTTGCTCGACCTCGGCACTAATATTTCTTAAAATGACTCCTCGCCCTCGTGTGTGGTCGACTTAATCCCCGAACACTTTGCAGCAATTAAGTTTAATCCAAATTTTGACCAGCACAAAAATGTCTATTCTTTTTTTTTCTATAATTTTCGTTTTGTATTTGAAGTATTCTTTTGCATTATCAATATCAATTGTAAGGATTTGTTGTCAATTGTGTCTGTGACTGTGTTTAACATTAAAATCTTAAATTTTGGCACAACTCGAATCTTTCTTTAATAAGTAATACCCAGATAATCCTGATCATCTATAAAAGACTAGACAGGTGGCACCCGTGCTGTGCACGGGCATATATGCCCAACTTGTCTATGTCAGTTAGACCCTTTAATAGGTGTTTCAACATAATAACTGAGACGGCAAAGATGGTCCCATTCTTTGAGATATAGGTAACTTCTCAGAGTATTTTCCGAATGCATGGATTATATGAAAAATGAACAAATCTCATGTCATGCGACAGCAAGCAGTTCCCTATATATGGTTGACATAAGAAGCCATGCTGTGCTCTAACTGGAGCTAGAGTCTCATATGATACACTTAAAACATGTACTACTCTCTATCTTTTTTCTATTTTTACCCCTTTCATTTTGGCTTCATACTCCAACAAACACAGCTACATGATCACCAACAAAGTTTAACATCATGAATATGTGTCATTAAAGAACAAGAAAACTAAAAAGTTCGAATTAGTTCCACATTTTCAACAATTGTGAAGTCACAGTCAGCTGTTAACTTCAACATTTGATGATGAGCTATTTGCAAAGTAAGTCCAGTAGAAATAAATTCCATGAAAAGTCTTAGTTGATCAGCAAAACAGCATCTTTCTTTTCTTGCATCATAGTGGTCTTCTTCCAATCAGAATCTCTAGTAAGACGTGAAGCATAAATATATGTCACTCTCATCAGTCAATTTATGAGAAATCTATTGAAGAATGATGGAGAATGTTTTACCTTAAAAATTCCAATAAGAAATGTATATTCCTTGCAGAAAAAGAAGCAAATAGTTTAGACACAAAAATAGGTAGTCTAGACGTACAACTTATAACCAATTACAACATCTGAAGGTAAAAACATAATTATGTTATTAATCAGAGCATTCAGTCATATAAAAATGATTGATGGTATTAAAAAAAAAGATACAGTTGAATGCTTATCGTAAGCTAACACATAAAATTACATATCTCAGTTTAACCAAGTATTTCATCAGGCATAACTTTTAATTTTCCAAAGTCAAGATACTGCACGTATCCAATCACTCTAAATCTGTGCATATAACGAAAGAAAATGTGAATATGTATGATTGTAATTATGAGTTTTTCTTCAAATTAAACTATGATTTGGTTTCTCCCATATAAGTTACCACTTTATTGTCGCAAAGTAATATTCAAACATGAGGTTTGGGCACTGTAATGCTTCAAAAGATTGTTGGTACATGTAAAGTTGTTACCATGGAAAAGGTAATAATCATCCTTAAATTTAACACTATAAAAATAAATCTTTATTAAACTTTTGTTAATACTTCCCACAAATAGGTTAAAATTTTCTTCGAACATGAGCAACCTATCTAAAACAACCATTCATCATAAGCCACAAGGTCCATTCACATCAGATAAAAGTGAACAAATGCAAACATTCTTTAACCATCCATTTATCATAAACCTAATTACTTGTGTAACGACATACATTTTATATGAATTCAAACAAAATGCTTCACTGTGAAAAGTTCTATGGAAGTAACCAACCACAACTGGTAATTGACTATATTTACCTCAAAAGAAGATCGAAAACTGATAAGCTTATGCATCATTAATAACTTAATACCAAGATTTTTAGTCTTACCTTCTCAAGAGTGAGAAAATGTGATAGTAACTTTTAGCACCAAAAAAAAAAAATTCACGTATCTTCTCTAAATAATTCTCGACTAAACTCAGCACAAGCCTTAGAGACAGATTCAAATTTGTCATACCCCAAGAATAAAATCTAATTGCTGAATTGACTTGCCTAACTCTGGCATCTGTAGATTTACATATCAAAATATAATGAAAGAACATATGACTAACAATATACTCACATAAGCAAACAAATAAACAATCTAGATTTTACATATGGGGATCTTGTACCTTGGAAGTCCAAAAGGTAGAAGTCCTCGCTGACCTATCTTGATATTATTTCATATGGTTGATTTGAGTCAATATTTTTATATAGGACTAAACTAAACACGTAATCTGCACATGAAAAAAAATTCATATGAAATACCAATGAAAACAAAAAATATCTAGCTAAAGCAAAAAGTAAAAGCAAAGATGACAAACTACGTTATAGTCCATTAAAGGCTTGTAGTTCTATGATATATAGGTATTTCAAACAGAGGATAAACTTCTTTAGCATCTCCGTATTTAATTTCCCAACTCTGATGAACGCTGGTAAAGACAAACACCAACGTCAGAAGATAGACATAGGAGCAATTGTTTCGGGCAGAAATCTTCCTCCTCACTGCATGAAACCAACATACTATATATTATGAAATTATCAAAGAAAATAGAATGGACGGACTCACCATTGAATTCGGCAAGATCACCAGCAAATTCATAACCTAAAAGAGTAGGAGAAGTAAAAGAACTATGCAAGAGCATCAACATTTCTACTACTCATCTTTCTAGACAAAACACTTCCTGAGGACAAGTCTTAGCACGAAGGTAAAATGAATACTGAGGTTTTTCATGAATTTAAGTAGGATATCCCTACAAAAGGGACTTTGCGTAAAAGATACATCTCTTTTGCCTCATTTTCATGTATTTCTGTTTAATCTTTATTTTTTATTTTAGTCCAAATATTGAATAAACATTCATCAGATAATGTAGTTGTCTTAAATTTTCACATATTCTCCATCTTTAACTACATAGGATCTTGAACATGTCCTAATACCAGACAGCAAATAGAGAATTTAAGAGAAGAACAAGCAATAATCTAAAGATATCTTCCTAATGCATCATTTTCGTGATCTTATTCTTTCATTTGGATTACTAAAGCATAACTTATCTTTTCTTTTAACTCTCAAGATTAATCTGTCGTAAAGTATGCACACAACGTAACATAAAATTTTCTAATTTTACTTTATGTAGCAAGTTGGAGCTAGAAATGGTACCTGAACACTGTAATATACCTCCCTTAGAAAACTGAAGAGATAAAACTTCATCAATATTTTGGTTGCCACTGTTAGCAAAAGGTAAAAAAGGAAGAAAAAAGTTCATGAGATCTGTTAAACAGAACTATTACACAATTTTTTGAAATGGAACCAAAGTATCATACTAAGATATAGCAGTTTGAAATAACAAACTGCTATTGATTACTTCAAATTAATATCAATTTGTAATTCAGTATATGTTTAGACATCCAATGAGTGTCTGTACATTATGCTTCAATTAAGAATGAGAAATTATGAATACCCAATGACAATTATAGAGTGCAAAGTACAATTATAATTATAGTACAAAGGTGTAAGATTATAGAAAGAAATGCAACTCTAAGACCTGAGAATTTTTGGACTACTAATAAGGTCCAAATGCCACACATCAGAATTACCAAGTGCTTGTTTACGTTTATTTCATTTGTAAAATTTTATGACACCCAAATAACTTTTAAAAACATACCACTTGAATTTTACACTCATTTATTAAATGTTAAAGTACATTACTATTAAAAAACGATTTGCTCCTAGTGTGAAGGAAGACAAATTATTGCATAACATGATTAAGGGCAGAACATAATTCGAGAGTACCTGTAACGACCCGACCGGTCGTTTTAGAAAATTACGCCCCAATCCCCAATTTAACTGTCCCCCTAAGTTCATTTCTGCTATTGTGGTTTGTCGGGAGAGTCGGTTCTGAAATTTGGAGCATTTTGGGACACTTAGTCCCTAAATGAGAGCTTTAAAGCTAGAAAATGGTCCGTAGCCGGAACAGTGTAATACGATCTCGGAACGGAAATCTGATGGTTCCATTAGCTCCGCTGGGTGATTTCGGGGTTGGGAGCGCGTTCGGAATGTATTTTGGAGGTCCTTACCTCAATTAGGCTTGAAATGCCGAAGGTTGAAATTTTGGCGAATCCGAACGATAGGTGAGATTTTGATCCGGGGGTCGGAATAAAATTTCGACAATTTCTGTAGCTTCGTTATGTGATTTTGGATATGTCCGCAAATTTTCAGGTCATTCGGACGTCGTTTGATCGGGTTTTAGATCGAATGTGCAATTCGGAAAGTTTTAAGAAATTTAGGCTTGAATTCGATGTGAATTATGGGTTTTGATGTTGTTAGATGTGTTTTTATGATTTGAATGAGTTCGTATCGTGTTTTGGAGTATGTTGGTGGTTTTTGTTGGGGTCCCGGGAGCCTCGGGATGAATTCGGGGGTCCAAACGGACCAATTTGTGCCAAAAGGCACTGCTGTTTCTGCTGCAATTATTGCAGAGCAATTTTGCTCTCCGCGATCGCGGAGATGGCCACGCGATCGCGTAAGGTGTGGTGGTGATGTATCGCGATGTCTGGGATGCGATCGCGTAAGGGAAAAGCCCGGAGCTCTGCGATCGCAAGGTGGGGCGTGCGATCGCGTAAGTCTGGAGGTTGAAGCAGTGCGATCGCGTGAGGTTTTATGCGATCGCGTAGGGTAGTTTGGGGAGCCGGACGAGTTTGCTCTCCGCGATCGCGGAGATGGCCATGCGATCGCGTAGGGTCGTTGAGTTGTGCACTGCGATCGCGTCCAGGATCACGCGATCGCGTAGAGGAAAATTAGGCCGCCCATATTTTGTGCATCGCGATCGCAAGCCCAGTGCTGCGATCGCGTAGAGTAAAATGGCCTGGCAGAGACTTTAAGTCCAGAATATTTCAGTCGCGGCCTAACACATCAAAACCGCCATTGTTGAGCTCCAAGAGAGGATTTTGAAGGGGAAACGCTCGGATATCATCGGGAAATCATCGGGGGTAAGTTTCTTGACCTTAATTCGTTGGTTTATCATGAAATCCGTGATTATTTCACCTGAAATTGGAAGATTAAAGGTGGGTTTGAGCCCTAGGCCTAAATGTTAGAAAAGCTTTGATTTGAATGGGCAAACGGAGTCCGTTTTCGATAAATTTTATATGCACGGACTCATATTCAGATAAGGAACCCGAAAATATAATTTTTGTAATTTTTCGATAAGCGTACCGAAAGTCGGGTTTTGGCAACTTGTGGGTTTTGGTGTATTTTGAGTATTTTGATTGGGTAATGCCCAATTGGCCTATTTTGATGTGATTCTATTGATTTTTATCAGATACTACACTTGTGGAGGGCGACATTCGTGGCAAGAGGGTTATTTCTTAGCGGTTTTGTACCGGAATTGAGGTAAGTGGCTTGTCTAACTTCGTGTGGGGGACTTTCACCCCTATGATATTATGTGATACTTTAAATGCCTTGTACGCGAGGTGACGGGCGTGTACATGCGCTGGTTGTTGAACACATACTTTACCCAAAATGTTCAATGAGTGATATTCCTGTTCTTAGTCGTTAAATTCGATATTTCTACCCGGTAGTAGTTAGGAAAGCATGATTAGGTAGTATTTAACTGTCTAGTTGCTTAATTGTCTTACTTGAGTTTTTTTTTTTGTAATCGCTGGCGCTGTTTATCGGCGAAGTTATAGTTAAGCATATTATAATTCTTTCTGTGTACTCCTTTACTTGTTGTGAAATGTGGACTGCGGGTTCGATTCCCGAGATCCTAAGATTATCGAAATGTGGACTACGGGTTCGATTCCCGAGATCCCGAGATTATTGAAATATGGACTACGGGTTCGATTCCCGAGATCCCGAGATTATTGAAATGTGGACTACGGGTTCGATTCCCGAGATCCTGAGAATTATTGAAATGTGGACTGCGGGTTCGATTCCGGAGATCCTGAGATTTATTGGTAGGGACTACGGGTTTGATTCCCGAGATCCTGAGTTATTGGTAGGGACTGCGGGTTCGATTCCCGGAGATCCTGAGTTATTGAGATATTATTGAGACATGGGCTGCGGGTTCGATTCCCGGAGACCCAGAGGTACTGAGAATGGGATTGTGGGTTCAATTCCCACAGATCCTGGATTTGTTTATTTGAGTTGGTTATTTGTTGTTAGCTTAATTGTAGACAGTTGCAGTAATCATCATAATGTTGTTGTTTCGGAAATTATTATCATTTAAACTCTTTATTTTGTTATCATCATTATATTATTGTTTTCTCAGTAGGGCCCTGACCTACCTCGTCACTACTCCATCGAGCTTAGGCTTGGCACTTACTGAGTACCGCCGTGGTGTACTCATGCTACTCTTCTGCACACTTTTGTTGTGCAGATCCAGATACATCAGAGCAGGCTCGTGCTAGGTGATTCCGCAGCTTTCTGGGAGACTTCGAGGTATGATCCGCTACGTCCGCGGATCCGGAGGCTTCCCTTCTATTCTAGTAGTACTAGTTGGCCTTTTTCCTTTATCTCGTTGATAGATACTCTTTACACATATAGCCACAGTTATATATTCTCTTTTAGTCTGTGTTACCGTGGGATTCCGGATCTTGGTAGTGTTTTATTCATTGTATGACGGATGTATGTGCCAAGCGGCACGGATTACATATCGTTTTATGCTATTTTTTCGCTGTTTCTTATTTAAGTGTTTATAACTTGTATATTCCGCAACGTGTTAGGCTTACCTAGTCGTGGGAACTGGGTGCCATCACGACATGTTCACAATTGGTGAACTAGGGTCGTGACAAGTTGGTATCAGAGCTCTAGGTTCATAGGAGTCACGGGACACAGACCGGTTACTTAGAGTCTCGCTGATCGATACGGAGACGTCTATATTTATCTACGAGGGGCTATGTAATTGTTTAGGAAACTTTTCATTTCTTTTGGATTCCTTGTCGTGCGACATTTTTGGCATCAAATCTAAACTATTGCTTTCTATTCTCTCACAGATGGTGAGGACACGAGCTACTCGCGATGATCAGGTACCCGCGCCCCCTGTTGCCGCCGTCAGAGGCCGGGGCCGAGGTAGAGGACGAGGACGCGCCCGAGGTGCGGCCACAGCACCCGCGCGCGCTGCCGCTGAGGTGCCACAGGTAGACCAGGTTGGAGCGCAGGCACCTGGTACACCGACTACAGCTGCTACTACTCCAGCACTACAGGAGACCCTGGCCCGGTTCATGTGTATGTATACCACTTTGGCTCAGGAAGGGTTGCTTCCTCTCACTGCAGCTACATCCCAGCCTAGGGGAGGGGCCCAGAATCCCGCAGTCGTTACACCTGAACAGCGAGTGCCAGTGGGACAGGTTCCAGAGATTATGGTTATGCATCTTGCCGCCCCAGCACAGCCCGGAGGTGAGCCAGCTGCCTCTGAGGACGAGCAGCATAGATTGGAGAGGTTCAAGAAATATGACCCTCCAGTGTTCAGTGGTTTGGCTTCAGATTATGCATTGGGTTTTCTGGAGGAGTGTCATCGTATTCTTCGTACTATGGGGATTGTAGAGACCAGCGGGGTTTCCTTCACTGCTTTTCAATTTTATGGGGCCGCTTATGATTGGTGGCGCACGTATGAGTTGGATAGTCCGAAGGAGTCTACTTCATTGACCTGGACGTAGTTTTCAGATCTATTTTTGAGGGAGTTTGTTCCCCAGAGCCTTAGGGATTCTTCGCGCTCGGAGTTTGAGCGATTACGACAGGGCTCCATGTCAGTATCGGAGTATGCTATCAGTTTTACCCGTCTAGCCAGGCATGCACCGGCTTTGGTAGCCACGGTTCGGGAGAGAGTGCGGAGATTTATTAAGGGCCTTGTTCCGCCTATCCGATCCAGCATGGCCAGAGAGCTTGAGACAGATATATCTTATCAGCAGGCAGTTAGCATTGCCAAGAGGATCGAGAGTATGCTCCCTAGAGAGCGGAGAGAGAGAGAGAGGCCAAGAGGTCTCGTGAGTCGGGCCATTTCTCCGGTGCCCGCACTTCATCAGCCGGTCGTTTTGGCAGGGGTTATTCCGGTCGACCAGTTCACTCGGCATTGCCCGCAGCCGGTAGTACCCCAGGTCTTCCAGCACCTCAGGAGCCTTATTATGCTCCCCCAGTTTCCAGTGCACCTCCTGCGCGGGGTCCTTCCAGGGGTCAGACTAGTGGGGGTGAGGCCGGTCAGTCACAGCCACCGCGTCCTCCCAGAGCTTGTTTTGAGTGCGGGGATACTCGCCACCTGGTTAGGGAGTGCCCCAGGCGCAGGAGAGGAGCCCCTCATCAGTCATCACAGCATCCGCGTGGTTCTCAGGGCCAGCAGGCTATCATTCCAGCCCCAGCTGCCACTCCACCTGCCCAGCCAGCCAGGGGCGGGGGTCAGGGTTCCAGAGGCCGCCCTCGAGAGGGGGACATGCCGGATTTTATGCTATTCCCGATCGCGGCTGCGGCTGTTGCATCCGATTCTTTTATCACGGGTATTATTTTGGTTAGTCACGGGGAGGCATCGGTTCTATTCGACCCCGGTTCCACTTTTTCATATGTGTCTTCTTACTTTGCTTCTCATCCGGGTGTGCCTCGGGATTCTTTGAGTGCCCCCATTTATGTTTCCACTCCGGTGGGTGATTCTTTGGTAGTGGACCGCGTATATCGGTCGTGTTTGGTTACCATTTGTGATTTTGAGACCAGAGCGGATCTATTGCTGCTCGGGATGGTCGATTTTGATATTATTCTGGGCATGGACTGGTTGTCGCCCCATTATGCTATTCTTGATTGTCACGCCAAGACCGTGACGCTGGCTATGCCGGGCATTCCACGTATTGAGTGGAGTGGTACTCTAGATCACACCCCTAGCCGTGTTATTTCTTTTCTCAGAGCTCAGCGTATGGTTGAGAAGGGGTGTGCTGCTTATCTAGCCTATGTGCGGGACGTCAGTATTGACACTCCCTCTATTGATTCTGTTCATGCGGTGCGTGACTTTGCTGATGTATTTCCAGCTGATCTTCCGGGCATGCCGCCCGACAGAGATATTGACTTTGCTATTGACTTGTTGTCGGGCACTCGGCCCATTTCTATTCCACCGTACCGTATGGCTCCTCCTGAGTTGAAGGAGTTGAAGGATCAGTTACAGGAGTTATTGGGCAAGGGTTTCATTCGACCTAGTGTTTCGCCTTGGGGTGCTCCTGTATTGTTTGTGAAGAAAAAGGACGGTTCTATGCGTATGTGTATTGACTATCGTCAGCTGAACAAGGTTACAGTGAAGAACCGATATCCTTTGCCCCGTATTGATGATTTATTTGACCAGCTACATGGCGCACAGGTGTTTTCTAAGATTGATTTGCGCTCTGGGTATCACCAGCTGAAGATTCGGGAGCCAGATATCCCGAAGACTGCCTTCAGGACCCGGTATGGTCACTATGAGTTCCTCGTGATGTCTTTTGGGCTGACTAATGCCCCATCAGCCTTTATGCATTTGATGCACAGTGTGTTCAGGCCTTATCTGGACTCATTCGTGATTGTCTTCATTGATGATATTCTAGTATATTCTCGGAGTCGGGAAGAGCACGAGCAGCATTTGAGAATAGTGCTTCAGATCCTGAGGGAGAAGCAGCTTTATGCCAAGTTCTCTAAATGTGAATTCTGGTTGAGTTCAGTGGCATTTTTGGGCCACGTGGTATCGAGTGATGGTATTCGAGTAGATCCGAGGAAGGTGGAGGTCGTGCAGAGTTGGCCCAGACCCTCCTCCGCTACTGAGATTCGCGGTTTCCTTGGTTTGGCGGGCTATTACCGTCGTTTCGTAGAGGGGTTCTCTTCGATTGCAGCACCTATGACTAGATTGACCCAAAGGGTGCCCCTTTTCAGTGGACAGACGAGTGTGAGGCGAGCTTTCAGAAGCTCAAGAGAGCTTTGACTTCGGCCCCTATATTGATGTTGCCTACAGGTTCGGGGTCCTATACTGTATATTGTGATGCCTCACGAGTTGGACTCGGTGCGGTATTGATGCGGGACGGTAGGGTGATTGCCTACGCGTCGAGACAGCTGAAGGTGCATGAGAAGAATTACCCTGTTCATGATTTGGAGCTAGCCGCCATTGTTCACGCCTTGAAAATTTGGCGTCATTATTTATATGGGGTTCCTTCTGAGATCTACACTGATCACCGGAGCTTGCAACACTTGCTTAAGCAGAAGGACCTGAATATGCGTCAGAGGAGATGGTTGGAGCTACCGAAGGACTATGATATTACTATTCTCTATCATCCGGGCAAGGCTAATGTGGTTGCCGATGCGTTGAGTCGTCGGGCAGAGAGTTTGGGGAGTTTGGCATATCTACCAGCTTCGGAGAGGCCTATGGCGATGGATGTTCAGGCTTTGGCCAGGCAGTTTGTTAGACTGGATCTTTCGGAGCCCAGCCGGGTTCTGGCTTGTGTGATTTCTCGGTCTTCTCTATTTGACCGCATCAGGGAGCGTCAGTTCGACGACCCTCATTTGCTTGTCCTCCGGGATAGAGTTCGGCGTGGTGATGCTCGAGATGTTACCATCGGAGATGATGGAGTTATGAGGATGCAGGGGCGCATCTGTGTGCCCAATGTAGATGATCTTCGAGAGCCGATTCTAGCAGAGGCCCATAGCTCGCGGTATTCCATCTATCCGGGAGCCGCGAAGATGTATCAGGACTTGAAACAGCATTACTGGTGGAGGCGGATGAAGAGGGATATAGTTGATTATGTTTCCAGATGCCTCAACTGCCAGCAGGTGAAGTATGAGCATCAGCGTCCGGGTGGATTGATGCAGCAGATTGAAATTCCCGAGTGGAAATGGGAGCGCATTACCATGGACTTTGTATCCGGACTTCCACGGACGGTTAGGAAGTTTGATTCCATTTGGGTCATTGTGGATCGGCCGACCAAGTCCGCCCATTTTATACTCGTGTGAGCACTACGTATTCATCGGAGCGACCGGCGGAGATCTATATCGAGGAGGTAGTTCGACCGCATGGTATTCCGGTTTCCATCATTTCGGATAGAGGCACTCGGTTCACTTCACGGTTCGGAGAGCTGTACAGCGGGAGTTAGGTACTCGGGTGGAGCTAAGCACGGCATTTCACCCCTCGGATGGATGGGCAGTCCGAGCGCACTATTCGGATTTTGGAGGATATGCTTCGTGCGTGCGTGATTGAGTTTGGAGGTTCATGGGATCACTTGTTGCACTGGCGGAATTTGCTTATAACAATAGCTACCAGTCTAGTATTCGGATGGCACCGTACGAGGCCCATATGGTAGGAGGTGCGGGTCTCCCGTGGGTTGGTTTGAGCCGGACGAGGCCGGGTTGCTAGGTACCGATATGGTTCGGGAGGCTATGGACAAGGTCGAGGTGATTCAGGGACAGACTTCGTGCGGCCCGGTCTAGATAGAAGAGTTATGCGAGACAAGAAGGTTCGCGATATGGCTTTCATGGTTGGTGAGCGGGTTCTGTCGAGTCTCACCCATGAAGGGCGTTATGAGGTTTGGGAAGAAAGGGAAGGCTGAGTACCAAATTTATTGGTCCTTTTGAGATTTTGAGGCGTATTGGGGAGGTTGCCTATGAGTTAGCCTTACCTCCTAGTCTAGGCTGGAGTTCACCCCGTATTTCATGTCTCCATGCTCCGGAGGTACCATGGTGACCCGTCGCATGTGTTGGATTTCACTTCTATTCAGCTAGACAAGGATCTGTCTTATGTTGAGGAGCCAGTAGCCATTCTAGACAGGCAGGTCAGAAAGCTAAGGTCAAAGAACATCAATTCGGTAAAGGTTCAGTGGCGGGGCCAGCCGGTCGAGGAGGCGACTTGGGAAACCGAGCGGGATATGCACAGCCAGTACCCTCATCTTTTCACTACTCCAGGTATGTTTTCTATGCTCGTTCGAGGACGAACGAATCTTTTAAGTGTGGGAAGATGTAACGACCTGACCGGTCGTTTTAGAAAATTACGCCCCAATCCCCAATTTAACTGTCCCCCTAAGTTCATTTCTGCTATTATGGTTTGCCGGGAGAGTCGGTTCTAATATTTGGAGCATTTTGGGACACTTAGTCCCTAAATGAGAGTTTTAAAGCTAGAAAATAGTCCGTAGCCGGAACAGTGTTAAGACGATCTCGGAACGGAAATCCGATGGTTCCATTAGCTCTGTTGGGTGATTTCGGGGTTTGGAGCGCGTTCGGAATGTATTTTGGAGGTCCTTAGCTCAATTAGGCTTGAAATGCCGAAGGTTGAAATTTTGGCGAATCCGAATGATAGGTGAGATTTTGATCCGGGGTCGGAATGGAATTCCGACAATTTTTGTAGCTTCGTTATGTGATTTTGGATATGTCCGCAAATTTTCAGGTCATTCGGACGTTGTTTGGTCGGGTTTTAGATCGAATGTGCAATTCGGAAAGTTTTAAGAAATTTAGGCTTGAATTCGATGTGAATTATGGGTTTTGATGTTGTTAGACGTGTTTTTATGATTTGAATGAGTTCGTATCGTGTTTTGGAGTATGTTGGTGGTTTTTGTTGGGTCCTGGGAGCCTCGGGATGAATTCGGGGGTCCAAACGGACCAATTTGTGCCAAAAGGCACTGCTGTTTCTGCTGCAATTATTGCAGAGCAATTTTGCTCTCCGCGATCGCGGAGATGGCCACGCGATCGCGTAAGGTGTGGTGGTGATGTATCGCGATCGCGATGTCTGGGATGCGATCGCGTAAGGGAAAAGCCCGGAGCTCTACGATCGCAAGGTGGGGCGTGCGATCGCGTAAGTCTGGAGGTTGAAGCAGTGCGATCGCGTGAGGTTTTATGCAATCGCGTAGGGTAGTTTGGGGAACCGGACGAGTTTGCTCTCCGCGATCGCGGAGATGGCCATGCGATCGCGTAGGGTCATTGAGTTATGCACTGCGTTCGCGTCCAGGATCACGCGATCGCGTAGAGGAAAATTAGGCCGCCCATATTTTGTGCATTGCGATCGCAAGCCCAATGCTGTGATCGCGTAGAGTAAAATGGCCTGGCAGTGACTTTAAGTCCAGAACATTTCAGTCGCGGCCTAACACACCAAAACCGCCATTGTTGAGCTCCAAGAGAGGATTTTGAAGGGGAAACTCTGGGATATCATCGGGAAATCATCGGGGGTAAGTTTCTTGACCTTAATTCGTTGGTTTATCATGAAATCCGTGATTATTTCACTGAAATTGGAAGATTAAAGGTAGGTTTGAGCCCTAGGCCTAAATGTTAGAAAATCTTTGATTTGAATGGGCAAACGGAGTCCGATTTCGATAAATTTTATATGCACGGACTCGTATTGAGATAAGGAACCCGAAAATATAATTTTCGTGATTTTTCGATAAGCGTACCAAAAGTAGGGTTTTGGCAACTTGTGGGTTTTGGTGTATTTTGAGTATTTTGATTGGGTAATGCCCAATTGGCCTATTTTGATGTGATTCTATTGATTTTTATCAGATACTACACTTGTGGAGGCCGACATTCATGGCAAGAGGGTTATTTCTTAGTGGTTTTGTACCGGAATTGAGGTAAGTGGCTTGTCTAACTTCGTGTGGGGAACTTTTACCCCTAGGATATTATGTGATACTTTAAATGCCCTGTACGCGAGGTGACGGGCGTGTACATGCGCTGGTTGTTGAACACATACTTTACTTAAAATGTTCAATGAGCGATATTCCTGTTGTTAGCTATTAAATTCGATATTTCTACCCGGTGGCAGTTAGGAAAGCATGATTAGGTAGTATTTAACTGTCTAGTTGCTTAATTGTCTTACTTGAGTTTTTTTTTTTTGTAATCGCTGGCGCTGTTTATCGGCGAAGTTATAGTTAAGCATATTATAATTCTTTCTGTGTACTCCTTTACTTGTTGTGAAATGTGGACTGCGGGTTCGATTCCCGAGATCCTAAGATTATTAAAATGTGGACTACGGGTTCGATTCTCGAGATCCTGAGATTATTGAAATGTGGACTACGGGTTCGATTCCCGAGATCATGAGATTATTGAAATGTGGACTACGGGTTCGATTCCCGGAGATCCTGAGATTATTGAAATGTGGACTACGAGTTCGATTCCCGGAGATCCTGAGATTTACTGGTAGGGACTACGGGTTTGATTCCCGAGATCCTGAATTATTGGTAAGGACTGCGGGTTCGATTCCCAGAGATCCTGAGTTATTGAGATATTATTGAGACATGTGCTGCGGGTTCGATTCCCGGAGACCCAGAGGTACTGAGAATGGGACTGTGGGTTCAATTCCCACATGTCCTGGATTTGTTTTTATTGAGTTGGTTATTTGTTGTTAGCTTAATTGTAGACAGTTGCAGAAATCATCTTATTATTGTTATTTCGGAAATTATTATCATTTAAACTGTTATTTTGTTATCATCATTATATTATTGTTTCTCAGTAGGGCCCTGACTTTCCTCGTCACTACTCCATCGAGGTTAGGCTTGGCACTTACTGAGTACCGCCGTGGTGTACTCATGCTACTCTTCCGTACACTTTTGTTGTACAGATCCAGGTACATCAGGACATGCTCATACTAGGTGATTCCACAACTTTCTGGGAGACTTCGAGGTATGATCTGCTACGTCCGCGGATCCGGAGGCTTCCGTTCTATTCTAGTAGTACTAGCTGGCCTTTTTCCTTTATCTCGTTGATAGATACTCTTTACACATAGAGCCACAGTTATATATTCTCTTTTAGTCTGTGTTACCATGGGGTTTCGGATCTTGGTAGTGTTTTATTCATTATGTGACGGATGTATGTGCCAAGCGGCACGAATTACATATCTTTTATGCTATTTTTCCGTTGTTTCTTATTTAAGTGTTTATAACTTGTATATTACGCAACGTGTTAGGCTTACCTAGTCGTGGGGATTGGGTGCCATCACGACATGTTCACAATTGGTAAACTAGGTCGTGACAGTACGTGTGCTTTCAAATTATGCAATGGGGGAACTCAAATTCCTAAAAGCTTTTTTTAATCTTCTTGAAGGCAAGCCACTGCCAGCAATAGAGAATAGAAATCAGCAAATGCAATTAATCTTTGTTAGTCATGGATGTAATCAATAAACGCATTCCAACCATAACTTATCACAAATTAGAATTGCAAAAGAACAATTTCTTATATGTCGTATGCTGTTGTGGTAGATTTCAACAAAATCCTCCACCAGTCCTCCACCATTTTTAGCCTAATTGGTAGGGGAAATCACCCTTTCCTCCAATTTTTTCTAGACGCCTATCCCATGAGATGCGGCGGTGCAGGGTAAAGCATAACTCAAATACGCGAAAAAAGAAAAGGTAGTTAGTATCACATTAAATAGAATCGAAAAAGTTAAATACAGAAACTGCTACATCGACAAACCTAAATTTAGAAAAAATAGCCACATGCATGTTATGTTTGAGCAAGGAGAAGTTTTAGGAAAATATATCACGTCGATGGATGCATTTTTCCCACACAAAAAAGGACTTCCCCTCCATTTTTAGTGTAATATTTGAATTTATATGTTATGCTTATGTAAATCCAAAAAACCCTCTTGGACTTTCATATAGCCGAAAAGGCGCTGCTAACTTGACAAAATAACACAGAGCTAAGAATCAAACGGACAACCACCCATTAGAAGAGAAAGAGAAGCAAAATGGAGAGAGAAATTACCAGAGAAAAAAATGCTTTCAGATTACAGAGGAGAAGAAGAGCAAGTTGGGTGTTGTTTATTAATGGACAAGCGTAATACTGGAGCCTAATTTACCGTTTTACCCTTCATTGTACCAGTTACTTTCACTTATTATATAGTTAAATAAATAAATAAATATGAACCAACTAGATTCAGTAACCTTGAATGGTCCACACATCTTGTTTTAATCGAGTTCTTTAAACTAGATCTAAGTATTACCTCTAGTTTCTTCTTGTGTTGGCTTATAGATTAGTTACCTAAGGGCTTATGAATTGAAAAATTGCCTAAGGATTACAATAGTACTTGGCTTTTGTCGCTCAAACCCTACTAGTTCATGTCCATTTTCAAGTTTTGGTGCCAACTGTTGGGTTTTTTAAAATATATTTAATTAATATATTAAATATTTAAAATAGGGTGAATGGGAAATGGAAGGAAATAAAATTTTTGAGTGAAATTTCAAGTTCTCTCTCCTTGGTAAATGACCATTGTCCCATATCGGAAGAGGAATAGGTTTTTTATGGGTATATAAGCAATTGTTTTTCTTCAAGCTCTTAAAGAGTTGAGAAGAAAGCAATCCTCGCGCCGTTGTCGTCACCGCTCGGCTTCGGCTTCGGCTTCGGATTCAGATTTGGTCAAATCATCGATTGATTGATTAAATTTTTGGACCAAATTTATTTGTTAATAGTAAAATATTAACAGAAATGTTTATTAAATATTTATTTTAATAACAAAATATTAATATTAAATCCAAATTTCAGTTTTTTATTTTTGTAACAGAAAATTAACTACCCATCAATTTTTTCTCTTTATTTTTCCTCTTTATTGTTGAGTAAATAGCCATTTATGCAATGGCATTTATGTTGTGGCATTTTTGCAGAAACAACAATTCTGAAGAGTTGCACCTCTTCAGATTTCAGCCCAACTTTTGGCTATAAATACAACACTATTCTGCTAAGAATTTTACTACGAATTTTCTGAGTTTCTCCTCCTTTCTTCTGCATATTTTCACTACAAGAAAGCAAAAAGTAAGTGTGATTTGCTACCGAACTTTGTGTTCGCTGAAACACTTGGGTTTGAAGTACCACTACACCAGTGTGTAATTAGTTCTATCCTGAGGGGAAATAATCCATAACCTTGGGTACTAGGATGTCATTAAATTCCTTAAGGAAACACTGTAAATTCAGTGGGCTCAAATTGGTTTTTTATTATTATTTCTATTTATGCATATTTTTGTTTGTATTTATTTATATTTCCAGAATTATTTTACAAATACAGTCTACTAACAAGCTTAAGGAATTTAAAATATTTCTGTATTTGTTCTTATTGTTTCTGGAAGAGTATAACCTTTGTGGTTTTGTACTCTATTAAAATCTACGTGATTTTAACAGTTGTGTCATTCTTTTACAGAAATAATTAATGAGAATAAGAATCAAGTTGTTCCAATGGTGACTGCTAATGCCTCAACAAGCCGAACGACTCCGGCAACATTGGCACCAATGGAGAAACCCAAAAAAAATTTTGGGATTGATTTCAAGCGCTGGCAACAAAAGATGTTCTTCTATTTGACTACTCTAAGTCTCCAGAAGTTCATCAAGGAAGATGTTCCTGTGTTGTCCGATGAAACTCCAGAAACTGAACGCTTTCTCGTGATTAAGGCGTGGAAGCATTCAAATTTTTTATGCAAGAATTATATTTTGAGCGGCCTGGAAGATGCTTTGTATAACGTCTACGGTAACGTAGAAACGTCAAAGGAACTATGGACTGCGCTTGAAAAGAAATACAAAACTGAAGATGCCGAGTTGAAAAAGTTTGTTGCTGCAAAGTTTTTGGACTATAAAATGGTAGATAGCAAGTCTATTATTACCCAAGTCCAGGAATTGCAAGTGATTATTCACGATCTCCTTGCTGAAGGTATAAATCAAATTAATATTGATGTTGAAAGCAGTAATCTTAGTATTTTTACTAATGAAAATTTCATTGAAGGTCCTGTTATCAATGAAGCATTCCAAGTAGCAGCAATGATTGAGAAGTTGCCTCCTTTGTGGAAGGACTTCAAAAACTACTTGAAACACAAACGCAAGGAAATGTCCCTTGAAGATATCATTGTTCCGTTGAGAATAGAGGACAATAAAGATGCTAAAAAGAGAGGCCATGGAAACTCAACAATAATGAGAGCAAATATTGTTGAAGAGAACAAAAAGAGGAAGAAGGCTTCTGGACCGAAATACAACCCAAGCAAGAAGCGGTTCAGTTGAAACTGCTACAATTGTAGAAAAACCGGATACAAGTCTACGGAGTGTCGTGCTCCAAAGAAAGACAAGAAGAAGGGTCAAGCGAACATGGTTGAAAAGAATGATGATGTTAATAACTTATGTGCCATGCTTTCCGAATGCAACTTGGTGGGCAACCCTAAAGAGTGGTGGATTGATTCTGGAGCCACTCGCCATGTTTGTGCTGTTAGAGAAGCGTTTGCTACATATGCTCCTATTGGACCCGATGAGACGATTTCTATGGGAAATGCTTCAAATGCCAAGATTGAAGGATGTAGGAAGATATTTCTCAAAATGACTTCCGGCAAAGTGGTGACTTTGAACAACGTCCTTCATGGTCCCGATATTAGGAAGAATTTGGTCTCTACTGGATTTCATGTTAAGAATGATTTTAAATGTGTTTTTGTTTCCGATAAGGTTGTAATAAGTAAGAATGAAATGTTTGTAGGAAAAGGTTACCTTACTGAGGGTTTTTTCAAGCTGAATGTAGTGGTGGTTGAAAATAATAATAAAGTTTCAGCTTCGTCTTACTTACTTGAGTCAAATGCATTATGGCATATACGTTTGGGTCATGTCAATTATAAAAACTTACGGAAAATGATTAACTTGGAAGTATTGCCTAAATTTAAATGTGACAAATCAAAATGTTAAGTATGTGTGGAATCTAAGTATGTTAAACATCCTTATAAATCGATTGAAAGGAATTCAAATCCTTTAGACTTAATTCACACAGATATTTGTGACATGAAGTCAATACCATCTCGCGGTGGAAAGAAGTATTTCATAAATTTTATTGACGATAGTACTCGATATTGCTATGTTTACTTACTTAATTGTAAAGATGAAGCAATAGACGCATTTAAGCAATGCAAAAATGAAATTGAAAGACAACTTAACAAGAAAATCAAAATGATAAGAAGTGATAGGGGTGGTGAATATGAATCTCCTTTTGAACAAATATGTTTAGAATATGAAATTATTCATCAAACAACGGCCTCTTACACGCCCCAATCCAATGGAATTGTAGAAAGAAAGAATCGTTCATTAAAGGAGATGATGAACGCATTATTGATAAGTTCTGGTTTTCCACAGAACTTGTCAGGGGAAGCCATTCTTACGGCTAACCGAATATTAAATCGAGTATCCCATAGCAAAACACAATCCATTCCATATGAAAAATGGAAAGGAAGGAAGCCCAACTTGAATTATTTTAAAGTGTGGGGGTGTTTGGAAAAAGTGCAACTTCTTAAACCCAAAAGGATAAAAATAGGGCCAAAAACTGTTGATTGTGTTTTCATAGGATATGCGACTAATAGTAAAGCATATCGATTTTTGGTTCATAAATCAGAAAATCCCAACATTCATAATTATATGGTTATAGAATCAGATAATACTAAGTTCTTTGAAAATATATATCCGTATAAAAAGGAATGTGAGTCGATTAGCGAAGGATCTAAATGACCTCAGGAAGAAGCAAAAGAAAGTACACTTAACCAAGAGGATCCAAGGCATAGTAAACGTCAAAGAACGTCTACTTCATTTGGACCAGATTTTGTGACTTTCTTATTGGAAAATAAGCCTCAAACATTTAAAGAAGCTATGTCTTCTTCGGAATCATTGTTATGGAAAGAGGCAGTCAATAGTGAAATAGAATCCATATTGAACAACCATACACATGAATTAGTTGATCTTTCTCCTGGAAATAAATCGTTGGGTTCTAAATGGACCTTTAAGAGGAAAATGAAAGATGGTGGCACTATTGTCAAATATAAGGCAAGACTTGTGGTCAAAGGGTATAGACAACGGGAAGGTCTTGATTATTTTGATATATACTCTTCAGTTACAAGAATTACGTCCATACGAACGTTAGTAGTGTTAGCTGCAGTTTATGGTCTTGAAATTTATCAAATGGATGTTAAGACGACCTTCTTAAATGGAGAATTGGAGGAAGAAATCTACATGGAACAACCAGAAGAGTTTGTGGTTCCAGGTAAAGAAAAGAAGGTCTATAGACTTGTTAAGTCCCTTTACGGATTAAAACAAGCACCCAAATAATGGAATGCGAAATTTGACCAAATAATATTGTCAAATGGGTTTAAGATAAATGAATATGATAAATGTGTGTACATTAAAAATATTTCAAATCATATAGTCATTGTTTGCTTATATGTGGATGATATGCTCATAATGAGTAATGACATTGCCAATATAAATGTTACTAAGCGTATGCTAACTAGCAAGTTTGATATGAAAGACTTGAGAGTTGCTGATTTAATTCTGGAAATTAAGATCCATAAGACTTCTCAAGGTCTGGCATTGTCACAATCTCATTATATCAAGACAGTACTTGAAAAATTTAAGCACTTGGGCTTTAAAGTTGCAAAGACTCCAATTGACGTGAATCTTGCATTAGCAAAGAATAAAGGCCAAAGCATATCACAATTAGATTATGCTCGTGTATTGGGTTGTTTAATGTACATCATGAATTGTACACGACCAAATATAGCCTGTGCTATAAATAAATTGAGTCGATATACGAGATATCTAGGTCAATCTCATTGTATGGCCATGAAACGAGTTTTGGGGTACTTAGTACATGCCCAGGACTTTGCTTTGCACTACAATAAAGATCCTGCGGTCATTGAGGGATACTGTGATGCAAATTGGATCACCGGATCAACTGATTCCAAGTCCACAAGTGGATATGTATTCACCATTGGTGGAGGAGCGGTATCTTGGAAGTCGTCCAAACAAACTTGTATTGCCCGCTCTACAATGGATGTTGAGTTCATAGCCATGGATAAAGCCGATGAAGAAGCTTAATGGCTCCGAAATTGCTTGGAAGATATTCTATTTTGGCCCAAACCCTTGGCACCAATATGCCTACACTGTAATAGTCAAACGATAATTGGAAGGTCTGGAAGCATTATGTATAACGGTAAATCTCGTCATATACGACGAAGACATAAAATCGTAGGACAATTATTCTCTAGAGGCATTATCACGATTGACTATGTAAAGTCAAGTGATAATGTGGCGGATCCACTTACAAAAGGTCTTACTAAAGATGTAGTTGAGAAATCATCAAGGGGAATGGGACTGTGGCCGAGCACAAGTCATAGTGGCGGTAACTCTACCTAGAAGACCGGAGATCACAAGATCTAGGTTCAAGGAGATCAAACAAAATCATTTATGACGGTTCAACATTGTCAAATAAACTTTTGGTCCATTCAGTACCAAGGATAAAACATTAAGGAATTTTAATGATTTCTAAATTTGATACGGGGTATATCAAATAGTGTATCTACGGGATGACACGTTTAGGAATCACCTATGTAAGTGTGAAGTGTTAGCCGCTTCAACGAGAAATTTCTAAGGCCAGTTCTCTACGCAATTATGAAACCATGCGGTGTTCATGGCTGAAACGAACACAATAATGAGAACCAAAGATGGTTAAGGGTTGGTTGTGTGACTTGTGGTTGTCTAGGTATACACCAAAGTTCGACGGTTCAAAGATATCAAATCTACCGATTGATCGAGTATATCCGACATAAGTTCACTACGGAAAGTTCAAAGGGAAACCTACTTATCTAGATGCAATTAATCCTTACTTGCGAGTCACACAGTTTTTCATGCATACTTCTGTGATATAGTCATTCCCAATTCATATGGGGGATTATTGGGTTTTTAAATATATTTAATTAATATATTAAATATGTAAAAGATGATGAATGGAAGATGGAGGGAAATAAAATTTTTGAGTGAAATTTCAAGTTCTCCCTCCTTGGTAAATGGGCATTGTCCCATATCGGAAGAGGAAGAAGTTTTTTATGGGTATTTAAGCAAATGCTCTTCTTCTAGCTCTTAAAGAGTTGAGAAGAAAGCAAGCCTCGCACAGAATACTAATATTAAATAAATATTAATATTAAATTCAAATTTCAATTTTCTATTTTTGTAACAGAAAATTAACTACCCATCAATTTTTTCTCTTTATTTTCCCTCTTTAATGTTGACTAAATAGCCATTTATGTAATGACATTTATGTTATGGCAATTTTGCAGAAACAACCATTCTGAAAAGTTGCACCTCTTCAGATTCAGCCCAACTTTTGGCTATAAATACAACACTATTCTGCTCAGAATTTCACTACGAATTTTTTGAGTTTCTCCTCCTTTCTTCTGCATATTTTCACTATAAAGAAAGTAAAAAGTAAGTGTGATTTGCTACTAAACTTTGAGTTCGCTGAAACAGTGAGGTTTGAAGTACCACTATACCAGTGTGTAATTCGTTCTATTCTGGGAGAAAATAATCTATAACCTTGGGTACTAGGAGAGGATATTAAGGAAACACTGTGAATTCAGTGGGCTCGAATTGGTCTTTTTTTTTCATTTCTGTTTATGAACATTTTTTGTTATATTTATTTATATTTCCAGAATTATTTTACAAATATGGTCTACTAACACCAACATAAATATCATTAATTAGGTTAGTTGTAATTGCATGTGATAGTTTCAAATTATGGGCCTAGTATTTTTCTACGTCCAAGTTCATTTCATATTTCGTAACGAATTTATTTTCTTTGTACAATTCCAAACCATAGGACTTAATCAGATTATTCATATATCTAATAACACCTAACAAATAAATGCATGATACGTACATTTCTTTCATCTAATCAACTAGCATAGTTTTATTATCGCTTTACTATTTAACATTATATAGAGATCGAACATGAATAATTTTTTCGTAGGAGTATCTTCGGTAGAGGCAAAATGAGAGAAGCGAGGTTTAGGGGTTGGGCATTATGAGCACGTAATTTTTGCCCCGCAAGAAAATTACTCTCAAAATATTAAAATAAAATGGTCTTTTTGTAGTTTAAAATTTTTGTGGATTTTTGTTGTTATTATTGTTTATTTGTTCGCATTTGTGTGTGCCTTTTGATATGTTTGAATTAGCTAAAAATACAAAAAAAAAATATTGCATTTAAGACTCTATTCTACAATTAAAAATTAATTAGTATTTTTGTGATTTAGGATTTTAATTTGGGTTAATTAAAAGATAAAAGGGAAACAAAACAAAAAAAATGCTATGTGGACTGGACCAGCCAAGTCTAGGCCCAAAACGCTTGAACCCTGCCCAAACCCAACCTCAACCCGTCTCACCCGACCCATTCCATTTAGTACCGACCCAGCTCCCACTTAAATCAAAACGACCCTGTTTTCATTACTATAACGATCCTGGCCATTGGATTCTCGTGATCCAACGGTCCAGATTGATTCTTGAAGTTTTGAGGTACCAAAGACCCCCCCCCCCCCGAAACCCGTTTCCCTATTTCATTTCCCCTTTCACCCCTATCTCTCTAACGCTAGAGACCCCTGTAACGCCGCCTGCTACTGCCATGCCCCGCCCACTGGAAATCGCCTCACGCCGGTTCCGGTGAGCCTAACGTCACCATTTTTACACCCTAAGATCCCCATAACTTTCCCATCCCAACCCCCATAATAGCTAGTTTTGAATCCCTGCCAATCATCTCGAATCTCCAATCAGAAAATCAAGCGGAACCCTAGCCGCCTCCGATGACTACCAAATTCATACCATGTGATCCCTAGACTCCCCTCACCATTAGAACGACCATATTTTCCTCCAAAACTAACCCAAAATCTTCGAATATTGGTTTTAATTTAAGAACTCTAGCCGCCGCCACGAAACCCCGGTGGCGGCGGCATTTTCCTTTGACTCTAAATCCATATCCCACCACTACTAGGCTTCCCTCATCCCACAACCACCTCCATTTCCTTTCAAACATCACCCCAACTCGTCGAATGCTAAAGCACAGAAGACCTCGATTTTAATTCAAACGTTTAAGGCCTATGAGGTGCAGTTTGGTTTGAATTGGAATTTAGTCGTGTATTCTCACATTGAAAATACACGGTTAAATGTTGTTTCAATCCAAAAATAAAAGAGAGGCGAAAGGCAGTTCGGGTTTTGATCTGCCATGATTTTTCGGGTAATTATTTTAAATTCTCTTTCTTTCATTTTTTATCTATTAGTTTTGTTTCAATTTCATTGCTTCTTCTTCTTTTTCTTCATTTCTGTATTGATTTGGAGCAAGTTCAGTCTGTCGGCATGAGCCTAGTGTGTCTCAAAATTAATTCGTTTAGTCTGTTAGTTTAAAGGTTAGATCGTTGTGCAGTCATTGATAACATGAGATCAATTGGTTTGGTCAGGTTAAATTTTATGAATTCGTTTGTCATATTTGGCATCCTTTAATTACTGAATTAAAGTTTCTGATTAAGTGGGAAGCCATGTAATTGTCAGGCACTCCTGAATTTAATATTCAGGCTGCCCTATACCCATTTTTGTTTAATAAAAGACATACAGTAGTGGTCTTCAGGAGGAGATGGGGAAAATGTATTTCTTAAGGTGGGTTGGTGCTTTTAGGAGCTGGAAAGGATGCAACTTTTGGAGAGGAGAGATGAGTATCAGATTAATTAACAATAATAGATAAGTTTCAAAAGAAAAAGGAAACAGAGGGAATAAGATGGGCTGACTAATTTTTAAATATTTAGACAGGTTGTAAGGAGGTTTGGTGTTGGTTATATAAGAAAGTTTTAGAATAGTTAAAGAGAGAGCTTCTTCCAGTTTTGAGATCGAGAAGAGTTTAAAAGAAACAATGTTCTATTACCCTTTTCTTGAGTATGCTTTTCAGTTGATAGCTGAATTCAGTTTCTATAAGCATTTTAAAAGATTCAGAACAATAGTTTGAACTAGGGAATCCTGTCCAAAACTGTTACATGAGTTCTGAGAGCAGAAATAGTTAAAAATCACCCTGCTTCCTGTCTTATAGTAAAGATTCAAAACACTTGTCTGTTTGTCTGATCTGTGTGGAGTTGTTAGTCGTTTGGCCATATAATTTTCAAACTGGTTCCAAGTTTTGTTGGGTTATAAGTTGTTTTCTTTGCGCTACTGCAGGGCCTGCTATTTGCTTGCGGAGTTTGAGCTGCTATTGACTTTTTCCTTCTTCATTTCTGCTGTTGAAATCCATGTACACATTTCTAAGAGTGTGTTTTCTCCTATTGGCTATGAAATGAGATCGAAACTTGAGCTTTGCTGTGGGACTACCATTTGAATAATTCTGTTTATGTTGTAATTAAATTACGGCTGCTCTGAACTACAATAGATGTTGTATTGTTAATTTGGAATATTGGGAGTGCATTAGGTTTAATTTATTGCTAGTCTTAAACGTACAAAACTCGAATACACCTCAAATTGGAAAACAAATTTAATAACTTGGCATGTATTATACTTGACTATTGTGAGTAGTTTAATTTTAACAATACATTCGTTAGAATAAGCTTCGTGATAATGCTATAGTTATTTTCTTGATTATGGCCATATGTATTTGAGTAGGAAGTAATTCGGTAGTGAATCAACATTCCCATATCACGTTTGTATAAATGACGTCGAGTCACTGGAATCGATCCGATTTGAGCTGGTATTAGTCCAAAGACGTAGTTTAACCATGGCCATATCTAATTCGGTTTGAGTGTCGCATGCTCGTGTAAAAGACATGGCTAGAATAAATCATGATTAATCAAGTCGTCCATTAACTCTCTAGGTAGCACAATGTGGAACAACTTCAATGATATTTGTTTTATAAGAATTAACACGCTGTTGGGTTTTCAACGGCCCGCTTCAAACATCGTAGGCTCCCGGGTAAAAAATAAACGACCCAGGCCCAAGTCTGATTTGCCTATTCGTCAAGGACCCGAGTCTATGTTGCGACTAGGCTTGCTTTGCTTAAAAGTTAAATATACAGTTTTGAAATAATAAAGCGGTTTTAAAGTTTAATCAGAGCACGTAATTTATAACATGTTAAAATCAGATATTTTTAGCCATTTATAATAGTTAAAGCGACCGCGCTATAACCACGGGGTCCGGGGGTGCCTAACACCTTTCATCGGGTCAACAAAATTCCTTACTTAGAATTTCTGGTTCGCAGACTTCATTCGGAAAATCGAAATTTCCTCGATTCGGGATTTAAATAAATTAGTGACTTGGGACACCTTAATTTATTCCAAATGGCGACTCTGAAATAAATAGAATAATCCCGTTTCGAATATTGTCACTTTAAATGAAAAAATTCCCTTACCCATTTTACCCTCCCGGGTAGGTGCGCCAAAAGGAGGTGTGACAGGCATGTGAAGAGGAGAAATATGAATGCCCTATTGAGGAGGTGTGAGAGGTTGGCTTTGGTTTGTTTGAAGAGAGGCAGAGGTAGGCCAAAGAAGTACTTGGGAGATGTAATTGGGTTGGACTTGATGTTGCTTCAGTTCACCGAAGATATGAACCTTGATAGGAAGACGTGAAAGTCAAGAATTAGGGTAGAATGTTAGTAGGTAGTCGAGCGTGTGTCTTCCCCATACCAGTAGTATTAATAGTTAGCCTTGTATTCTTTTATTGGTAATCTTTATTACTTCAAATTTTCTTATTATCTTGTTGTTGTTACTGCTTGTTCTCTTATTATCTTGTTGTTATTGCTGGTTGTTACTACTTTTTTTTTTCTTTTCTTGAGCCGGAAGTTTATCAAAAATAGTTTTTCTACCCTTAAGGTAAAGATAAGACTTGTGTATTATCTTCAAATGACCCTACTTAATTGTGAGATTATATTGAGTTTGTTGTTGTTAATATTGGGGAATGACTTTTATTTGGATGCACACTCTAAAAGAGGATGACCGGACCCGGGGCCACGGACAGGCCTTCCAGGGCATCCGTTAATAGCGCAGTGATTAATTGAAGCTTGGCCCTATGATTCCAATTACTAATTCAAAAGTCAACGCAGGAGTCATGAACAAATTTAGAACTTTTCCCACTCATTTGAGGGCATTGATGTAAATTCAGAAAGATAAGGGCCCAAAACCACTTTCTTTAAATTAAAGGAAAAATTAGAGTCACCTAGACATGTTGTATGCATGTACATGCTCTTACCATGCACTCGCATTTCGTATAGCTTCTACTTGTTGACTTTAATTACTTTGGTAGCATGACTTTAATTTTCAAAACTACTTTTTCTCTTCGTCCATTAGTCATGTTATGCAATGCCAAAGTTACTTGGGAAAAAGTTTGAAAGTCTACCTCTAAATTTTAGTTTGATGCTTCCTCCGGTCCAAAATAAGTGATTTTTTAATTTTTTTCTTGTGGTCCAAAATAAGTGATTTTTTCAGATTTCAAGAATGAATTAATTATTTTTTCTCAACATTGTCCATGGAGTAAATAGTATTGGAATTTGTATTAGGAGTGTTTATGTGAGATAGTAAAGGTTAATATGATCAATTCAATTGCTAATTAACAATAAAAGGTGAATTTCTTAATCTGTATAAAAACACCAAAAAAATTCACTTATTTTGGACCAGAGGGAGTAATATTTACCTTTTTTCCCCTCTTTTTTGTTCTACGTGGGTGTGAGATACTACAAATTCTTTTCTTCTGCAAGGGCGAGGAGGTCGAAGGCTAGGGTAGAAGGCTAGTAGATACTTGAGAATATATTTTTTCATAGCAGTGTCAAATATTCTTCTTGTACTAGCATATACTTAGATTTTATTACTACCGATTGTTTATTTTGCGTTAATTGTCGGGCTTCTTCCTCAAGTCCTGTCATGATCGCGCACTCGACGAAAGAGCTTTACAAGCGGCATTGCCCTTCTTCAATCACGCGATATTGCTGGATCGCCTTTCTCACTGGGCGAGCTAATCCGTATTATTCTATGTCAATGTGTGACGACCCAAAGGGTCATCACTTGTTTTATTAATCATTTCGAGCTTTTGAGGTCTTGAAAACCCCAATTATAGTTGATCGATTTGCGTGCACAGTCCGGGCACAAAGCTGGAAAATATTTATGTTGAAATATGTGAAATATGTGAAAAGGTTGAAGAGTTTTGATATTAATATTGATATGGTTGACTTTGGTCAATATTTTTGGTAAACGGACCCGGATCCGTGATTTGACTGCTTCAGAAAATCCGTAGAAAAATATGGAACTTGGGCGTATGCCCGGAATTGAAATCCGAGGTCTAGAACCCCGGTAAAAGAATTTTTCTGTTAAATTATTTTCTGAAAATGTTTAAGGAAAATGAAACTGAATTTTTATTAAAAAGTACTGTTATCGGGCTCGTATTTTGGTTCCGACGCCCGGTACAGGTCATATATATTGGTTAAGCGCTTCTTGGAAAGTTTGGTTGAAAATGGACGTCGTTTGACGTGTTTCGGCCTTAAATTGGAAATTTTGAAAGTTATGAAAATTTGAAAGGATTCTTGAGTTTTAAGGCTCAATTCATGGATTTTGATGTTATTTTAGCGATTTGATCGCGCGGACAAGTTCGTATGATGTTTTTCAGTTAGTGTGCATAATTGGTTTGGAGCCCCGAGGGCTCGGGAGTGTTTCGGAGGTGGTTCGGGGTGTTTTTGAACTTAAGAAAAACTGCAGAAATCTGTAGCAGACAATTCTTCATCGCGTTCGCGTCCAGGCGGCCGCGTTCGCGATGGTCAACTTATTTCCTTCAACGCATTCGCGTCCCTCTGATCGCGTTCGCGATGCCCAGCTGTTTCCCTTCATCGCGATCGCGTACTACTTCACGCGTTCGCGTAGTGTAAAAATTGAACCAACCCTTTTTGTCTACGCGTTCGCGTGGACTAGCTCGCGTTCGCGTAGGCCAACCTGTAAGCCCCAAAAATTTCCTTCTTCGCGTTCGCGTCAAGCCCCACGCGAACGCGATGCGTAAAAACTTCTTCTTCATCGCGAACGTGACCGGGGTGTCGCGAACGCGATGAACAAATTTATGCCCAGCGAATTTAAGTCAGAAAACAGAACAGAAACGGGATAAAAATCCCATTTCTGTTCAACTCTCTTCTCCACAGCTTTTTGGACGATTTTTGAGCGATTCTTCATCAAACTTCTTGGGTAAGTGATTCTTAACTCGTTTTCTTCATTTTCCATCAATATTATTTGAATTCCTAAGCCTAATTAGGTGTAAATGGGTAGAAAAATTGAGAATTGAGTATAATAAGGGTTTTCAAAGAATTTGCGATCTAGAACTCGTTTTGGAGTCGAACTTAAGAACAAATTGTATATTTGAACTCATGGAAGATTGGGTGAACTTATTTTGGTTCGAAACTTGAGTTTCGATTATGTGGGCTCGGGGTCGATTTTTACTATTCCGGGCAGAATGTTGTAAAAATCATATTTAGCAATATGAACTAGTTTGTTAAGTAGAATTGATGATATGAAATCAATTGTATATAGATACGGTTGGATTGGAGTCAAATTCGAAAGGAAAAGGCATTGCTACGGATTGAATCGTTCGTGAACTTTCGAGGTAAGTGTTTGTTCTATCCTAGTTTGTAGGAATATGAATTTAGTTATGAATAGATTGTTGAATAAGAGTTATTGGTGTTATACCGGTAATGAAGGTAAATTGTTGAAATTATTATAAATTATTGGTTTAAAACCGGTAATTATAAGTATTGTCGATATAGAGATTATTGGCTAAATGCCGGTAATATATATATTTTATGAATTGGGATCGTGTGGCGCGCCGACCACTTATATATATTTATGAATTGGGATCGTGTGGTACGCCGACCACAAAGTGACTTAAATCTTGGCATTGGCCATAGTTGCCGGTAGCCTATTGATATATTTGGGAGCGGGTGGTACGCCTACCACAAGATATAATTATTGATATATATTTGTTGACATAGAGATATAATTATTGATATATTTGGGAGCGGGTGGTACGCCTACCACAAGATATAATTATTGATATATTTGGGAGCGGGTGGTACGCCTACCACAAGATATGATTATTGATATATTTGGGAGCGGGTGGTACGCCTACCACAAGATATAATTACCGTGATAGTTGGGAGCGGGTGGTACGCCTACCACGAGATATGAAATGAGAGAGGAATTGAGACATGAAAGTAAGAATTATTATGTTGATTAGATTATTTTGGATATCGTGAGTTATTGAATATTATTTCAGAGCAGAGTATTTCTTTATAAATGTATTGTATATATATATATATATCTATATTGCAACTGTACAGGTTTAGGTGGGTGACTGGCCTTAGCCTTGTCACTAGTTCGCTGGGATAGGCCAAGCACTTACCAGCACATGGGGTCGGTTGTGCTGATACTACACTCTGCGCTCTTTTTGCGCAGATACAGGTTACGGACAGCAGCAACGACAGTAGCGACTTGTGGATTTTTCGACTACTGAGACTACGAGGTAGCCTTGCAGGCGTCCGCGGGACCCGTTGTCTCTTCTATCTATGTTTTTCATTCTATTATCTCATATAATCGAGATAAACAGCTTGTATTTTCTTTCAGACAATTATGTGTATTATTCTTAGAAGTTCGTGAGTATTGTGACACCAGTCTTGGGTAGTGTATCATGTTTGGGTTTTCTTCATCATATTTGACTAAGTCTTCCGCTAATTTTGATTATTCCGCTGTATTTTATATGTTTTTAATAATAAGAAATTGGTAATTAATGGAGATGTAATTAATATTTGGCTTGCCTAGCTTCCATTTAGTAGGCGCCATCATGACCCCGATAGTGGGAAATCCGGGTCGTGATAAGTTGGTATCAGAGCACTAGGTTGCACAGGTCTCACAACTCACGAACAACCTTAGTAGAGTCCGAAGGATCGGTACGGAGACGTCTGTATTTATCCTCCAGAGGCTACGGAGTTAGGAAAATATTCCGTTTATTCTTTCCAGTCGTGCGACTTGATCTTTTAAATGTTAATTGAACTTCTACTCCGTTCTTCCGCGGATGGTAAGGACACGTGCATCCTCATCTACTGACCAGCAGCCCGAGGTACCAGCAGTGGCAGCTCCTGCTAGGGGTAGAGGCCGAGGTCGAGGTCCATCCTAGAGGACAAGGTAGGGGCAGAGCTCAGCCCCGAGCAGCAGCACGAGTGGCAGAACCTCAGGTTCGTATCGAGGAGGAAGTTCCAGCCCCAGCAGCTCCAGTAGGCCCAGCTCAGGTCCCAGGAGGAGTTGTGTTTTCACCGGATCTACAGGATGCTTTGGTCCGTATAGCAGAGGTTTTATGGACCATATCACCAGAGCAGGTTTATTACCAGTAGCACCAGCCACCTCTCAGGCTGGAGGAGGTAATCAGACTCCTGTTACGCGCACTCCGGAGCCAGTAATTCCCCAGGCTCAGGTTCCTGTGACTCAGCTAGTTGAGGCAGCTCAGCCTATTATTGTGACTCCATCTAATGATGGTGCAGCCATGTCCGCTGATGCGTTGTGGAGATTGGACAGGTTTACCAAGCTGTTCACTACCACATTCAGTGGCACTCCTTTCAGAGGATCCACAGGATTTCCTATACAGCTGCCACGAAGTTCTCCATACTATGTGTATTGTGGAGACTAATGGTGTGGATTTTGCTACTTTTCGGTTATCTGGTTCCGCCAAGACTTGGTGGAGAGATTATTGTCTAACCAGGCCAGCTGGATCGTCATCTTTGACTTGGGAGCAGTTTGCAGATTTATTCTTGGAGAAGTTCTTTCCAGCAACTCAGCGGGAAGTTATGCGCAGACAATTTGAGCGTCTTCATCAGGGTTCTATGTCTGTCACTCTGTACGAGACTAGGTTCGTGGACCTGGCTCGTCATGCTATTATCATACTTCCCACAGAGCGGGAGAGAGTGAGGAGGTTTATTGATGGCTTGAATCAGCCAATTCGGCTACAGATGGCTATGGGAGCAGGAACTGAAATCACTTTTCAGGAGGCGGCTAATGCAGCCCGCCGGATAGAGATGGCTCTGTCACAGGGAGCGAGACATGGATCAGATAAGAGATCTCGTAATTCGGGTAGATTCAGTGGTACCTCGTCTGGAGATAGAGATTTTTATGATAGAGGCCATCCTCCTAGGCCTTATCGGTCAGCTCTTCAGGTTTCTCATGATGCTTCAGGTGATCGTAATTCTCAGCCACGCTACTCTGATCAGCAGCCTATCAGTGCACCACCACTTCGCCATTTTCAGCGGCCGAGGGCTTGTTTTACGTGCGGTGATCTTAGGCACATTGCAAGGTATTGCCCTCGAGCTTCGGACAGATCTCACCAGCAGGGTTCTCGTGCCATGATTCAGGCCCCAGTTCCCTCATAGCCTGCCCAGCCAGCTAGAGGCGGAGGTAGAGGACATAGAGGTGGAGGTAGAGGTCATAGAGGTGGAGCTCGGACCGATAGAGGTAGAGACCAGCCAGCAGCTGATCGTCCTAGAGATACTGCTCAGGGTGGTGGGGCACAGCCCCGATGTTATGCACTTCCCGCCAGACCAGAGGCTGAGTCTTCTGATGCCGTCATTACGGGTATTATTTTGGTTTGTGATAGAAAGGCATCAGCATTATTTGACCCTGGGTCCTACATATTCGTATGTGTCTTCCTATTTTGCACCATACTTGATTCAGCCCGGTGATCCACTGAGTGTTTCTGTTCATGTGTCTACACCAGTAGGCGACTCTATTGTGGTTGATCGAGTTCATCGGTCATGTATTATAGTAATTGAGGGTCTTGAGACCTGTGCTGATTTATTACTCCTAAATATGGTGGACTTCGATATTATACTAGGCATGGACTGGCTATCTCCGTATCATGCTATTTTAGATTGACATGCCAAGACTGTGACTTTAGCCCTGCCGAATTCGCCTCTTATAGAGTGGAAAGGGATTTCAGGTCATACTAGCCGTAATGTTATTTCTTATGTTAAAGCTCAGCGTATGGTTGGAAAGGGATGCCTGGCTTATTTGGCCTATGTCCGTGATTCTAGTGCTGAGGTTCCTTCTATTGACTCTGTGCCTGTGGTTCGCAAATTTCCTGAAGTATTTCCTTCAGACTTGCCAGGTATGCCGCCCGATAGGGACATTGATTTTTGCATTGATTTGGCTCCAGGCACTCAGCCCATTTCCATTCCCCCATACCGTATGGCTCCGCCGGAGTTAAAAGAATTGAAGGAACAGTTGCAGGATTTACTTGAAAAGGGTTTCATTAGACCCAGTGTTTCGCCGTGGGGTGCACCTGTATTATTTGTAAAGAAGAAAGATAGTTCGATAAGAATATGCATTGACTATCGACAGTTAAACAAGGTGACTATCAAAAATAAATATCCACTTCCGCGAATTGATGATTTATTTGACCGGCTTCAGGGTGCCAAGGTATTTTCGAAGATAGATTTGAGATCTGGCTATCACCAGCTGAAGATTAGGGCATCTGATGTCCCTAAGACAGCGTTCCGCACTCGGTATGGACATTATGAATTTCTGGTCATGTCTTTTGGGTTGACAAATGCTCCAGCAGCTTTTATAGAATTAATGAATCGGGTGTTCCAACCATATCTAGACTTGTTTGTAATAGTCTTCATTGATGACATATTAATATATTCCCGCAGTCAGGAGGAGCATGCGCAACATCTCAGAGTGGCCTTACAGACTCTGAGAGATAGCCAACTATATGCAAAATTTTCAAAGTGTGAATTTTGGCTAAGTTCAGTTGCATTCCTGGGTCATATTGTGACGGCAGCAGGTATTCAGGTTGATCCGAAGAAATTGAGGCAGTCAAGAGCTGGCCTAGACCGACATCAGCCACATATATTCGGAGTTTCTTGGGGTTAACGGGTTATTATCGCTGATTCGTAGAAGGATTTTCTTCTATTGCAACCCCACTGACCAGATTGACCCAGAAGGGTGTTCAATTTGAATGGTCCGATGAATGTGAGGCGAGCTTTCAAAAGCTCAAGACAACCTTGACCACAGCACCGGTATTGGTTTTATCCACAAGTACGGGACCTTATACTGTTTATTGTGATGCTTCCCGTATTGGGCTTGGTGCGGTGTTAATGCAGGATGGCAAGGTTATTGCCTATGCTTCGAGGCAGTTGAAGATTCATGAGAAGAACTATCCAGTGCATGATCTAGAATTGGCGGCGATTATTCACGCATTGAAGATCCGGAGGCATTATTTGTATGGTGTAGCATGTGAATTATACACCGATCATAAGAGTCTTCAGTATTTGTTTAAGCAGAAATAGTTGAATATGAGACAGAGAAGGTGGCTAGAGTTGCTAAAAAACTATGATGTTACTATTTTATATCACCCAGGTAAGGCCAATGTGGTGGCCGATGCATTGAGTAGAAAGTCTGCCAGCATGGGTAGTCTTGCATATATTCCGGTCAGTCAGAGACCATTAGCTATAGATGTCCAGGCCTTAGCTAACCGGTTCATGAGATTAGACATTTCTGAGCCTAGCAGGGTGTTAGCCTGCACGGTCGCTAGTTCTTCTTTATTAGAGCGTATCCGTGAGAGGCAATTTGATGATCCTCATTTGCGTGAGTTGAGAGATACGGTACAGCGGGGAGGTGCCACACAGGTAAATCTAGATGATGATGGGATATTGAAATTGCAGGGTCGAGTTTGTGTGCCCAATGTCGAAGGGATTCGAGAGTTGATCTTAGCAGAGGCCCACAGTTCGCGGTATTCTATTCACCCAGGCGCCGCGAAGATGTACCGGGACTTACGTCAACACTATTGGTGGCGCAGAATGAAGAAAGATATCGTTGCGTATGTCGCTCGGTGTCTAAATTGTCAGCAGGTGAAATATGAGCACCAGAGACCTGGTGGTGTATTCCAGAGGATTGAAATTCCCGAGTGGAAATGGGAGCGGATCACTATGGATTTCGTTATTGGACTTCCTTTGACTCGGAGGAAATTTGATGCTATTTGGGTCATTGTTGATAGGCTGACCAAGTCAGCACACTTTATTCCAGTATCTGTCTCCTACTCGTCGGAGAGGTTAGCGGAGGTTTACATTAGGGAGATTGTTCGGCTGCATGGTATTCCAGTTTCCATCATTTCAGATAGAGGCACTCAGTTCACTTCACGTTTCTGGAGAGCCGTACAGGAGGAGTTAGGCACTCGGGTTGAGCTGAGCACAACGTTTCACCCTGAGACTGATGGCCAGTCCGAGCGCACTATTCAGATTTTGGAGGATATGCTGCGTGCGTGCGTCATTGATTTCGGAGGCTCGTGGGACCAGTTTCTACCATTAGCAGAGTTCGCCTACAATAACAGTTACCAATCTAGCATCCGGATGGCTCCGTATGAGGCGTTGTATGGTAGGCGATGTCGATCACCAGTTGGATGGTTTGAACCGGGAGAGGCTCGGTTGTTAGGTACACACTTAGTTGAGGAGGCTTTGGATAAGGTCAAGACTATTCAGGAGAGATTGCGTTCAGCTCAGTCCAAGCAGAAGACTTATGCGGATCGTAAGGTTCGAGATGTAGATTTCATGGTTGGCGAACGAGTATTGCTCCGAGTGTCGCCTATGAAGGGTGTGATGAGGTTTGGGAAGAAGGGCAAGCTCAGCCCTAGGTATATTGGCCCATTTGAGATTCTAGACAGAGTGGGAGGGGTGGCTTACAGACTAGCTTTGCCGCCTAGCTTATCAGCCGTGCATCCGGTTTTTCATGTATCTATGCTTCGGAGATACCACGGCGATCCCACACATGTGTTAGACTTCAATACTGTCCAATTGGACAATGATTTATCTTACGAGGAGGAGCCAGTGGCCATTCTAGACCGGCAGGTTCGACAGTTGAGGTCGAAGAGTTATCCTTCCGTGCGTGTTCAGTGGAGAGGTCAGCCTCCTGAGGCATCGACCTGGGAGTCCGAGTCTGATATGCGGAGCCGTTACCCACATTTGTTTTCTGACTCAAGTACTTCTTTCTTTTGTCCGTTCGAGGACGAACGGTTGTTTTAAAGGTGGAGATTGTGACGACCCAAAGGGTCATCACTTGTTTTATTAATCATTCCGAGCTTTTGAGGTCTTGAAAACCCCAATTATAGTTGCCTCAATTTGCGTGCACAGTCCGGGCACAAAGCTGGAAAATATTTATGTTGAAATATGTGAAATATGTGAAAAAGTTGAAGAATTTTGATATTAATATTGATATGGTTGACTTTGGTCAACATTTTTGGTAAACGGACCGGATCCGTGATTTGACTGTCTCAGAAAATCCGTAGAAAAATATGGAACTTGGGCATATGCCCGGAATTGAAATCCGAGGTCTAGAACCCGGTAAAAGAATTTTTCTGTTAAATTGTTTTCTGAAAATGTTTAAGGAAAATGAAACTGAATTTTTATTAAAAAGTACTGTTATCGGGCTCGTATTTTGGTTCCGACGCCCGGTACAGGTCATATATATTGGTTAAGCACTTCTTGGAAAGTTTGGTTGAAAACGGACGTCGTTTGACGCGTTTCGGCCTTAAATTGGAAATTTTGAAAGTTATGAAAAATTGAAAGGATTCTTGAGTTTTAAGGCTCAATTCATGGATTTTGATGTTATTTTAGCGATTTGATCGCGCGGACAAGTTCGTATGATGTTTTTAAGTTAGTGTGAATAATTGGTTTGGAGCCCCGAGGGCTCGGGAGTGTTTCGGAGGTGGTTTGGGGTGTTTTTGAACTTAAGAAAAACTGCAGAAATCTGCAGCAGACAATTCTTCATCGCGTTCGCGTCCAGGCGGTCGCGTTCGCGATGGTCAACTTATTTCCTTCAACGCGTTCGCGTCCCTCTGATCGCGTTCGCGATGCCCAGCTGTTTCCCTTCATCGCGATCGCGTACTACTTCACGCGTTCGCGTAGTGTAAAAATTGAACCAACCCTTTTTGTCTACGCGTTCGCGTGGACTAGCTCGCGTTCGCGTAGGCCAACCTGTAAGCCCCAAAAATTTCCTTCTTCGCGTTCGCGTCAAGCCCCACGAGAACGCGATGCGTAAAAACTTCTTCTTCATCGCGAACGCGACCGGGGTGTCGCGAACGCGATGAACAAATTTATGCCCAGCGAATTTAAGTCAGAAAACAGAACAGAAACGGGATAAAAATCCCATTTCTGTTCAACTCTCTTCTCCACAGCTTTTTGGACGATTTTTGAGTGATTCTTCATCAAACTTCTTGGGTAAGTGATTCTTAACTCGTTTTCTTCATTTTCCATCAATATTATTTGAATTCCTAAGCCTAATTAGGTGTAAATGGGTAGAAAAATTGAGAATTGAGTATAATAAGGGTTTTCAAAGAATTTGCGATCTAGAACTCGTTTTGGAGTCGAACTTAAGAACAAATTGTATATTTGAACTCATGGAAGATTGGGTGAACTTATTTTGGTTCGAAACTTGAGTTTCGATTATGTGGACCCGGGGTCGATTTTTACTATTCCGGGCGCAGAATGTTGTAAAAATCATATTTAGCAATATGAACTAGTTTGTTAAGTAGAATTGATGATATGAAATCAATTGTGTATAGATACGGTTGGATTGGAGTCAAATTCGAAAGGAAAAGGCATTGCTACGGATTGAATCGTTCGTGAACTTTCGAGGTAAGTGTTTGTTCTATCCTAGTTTGTAGGAATATGAATTTAGTTATGAATAGATTGTTGAATAAGAGTTATTGGTGTTATACCGGTAATGAAGGTAAATTGTTGAAATTATTATAAATTATTGGTTTAAAACCGGTAATTATAAGTATTGTTGATATAGAGATTATTGGCTAAATGCCGGTAATATATATATTTTATGAATTGGGATCGTGTGGCGCGCCGAATACTTATATATATTTATGAATTGGGATCGTGTGGTACGCCGACCACAAAGTGACTTAAATCTTGGCATTGGCCATAGTTGCCGGTAGTCTATTGATATATTTGGGAGCGGGTGGTACGCCTACCACAAGATATAATTATTGATATATTTGGGAGCGGGTGGTACGCCTACCACAAGATATAATTATTGATATATTTGGGAGCGGGTGGTACACCTACCACAAGATATAATTATTGATATATTTGGGAGCGGGTGGTACGCCTACCACAAGATATGATTACTATGATATTTGGGAGCGGTTGGTACGCCTACCACAAGATATAATTACTGTGATAGTTGGGAGCGGGTGGTACGCCTACCACGAGATATGAAATGAGAGAGGAATTGAGACATGAAAGTAAGATTTATTATGTTGATTAGATTATTCTGGATATCGTGAGTTATTGACTGTTATTTCAGAGCAGAGTATTTCCTTATAAATGTATTGTATATATATATGTCTATATTGCAACTGTACAGGTTTAGGTGGGTGACTGGCCTTAGCCTTGTCACTAGTTCGCTGGGGATAGGCCCAGGCACTTACCAGCACATGGGGTCGGTTGTGCTGATACTACACTCTGTGCTCTTTTTGCGCAGATACAGGTTACGGACAGCAGCAACGACAGTAGCGACTTGTGGATTTTTCGACTACTGAGACTACGAGGTAGCCTTGCAGGCGTCCGCAGGACCCGTTGTCTCTTCTATCTATGTTTTTCATTCTATTATCTCATATAATCGAGATAAACAACTTGTATTTTCTTTCAGACAATTATGTGTATTATTCTTAGAAGTTCGTGAGTATTGTGACACCAGTCTTGGGTAGTGTATCATGTTTGGGTTTTCTTTATCATATTTGACTAAGTCTTCCGCTAATTTTGATTATTCCGGCTGTATTTTATATGTTTTTAATAATAAGAAATTGGTAATTAATGGAGATGTAATTAATATTTGGCTTGCCTAGCTTCCATTTAGTAGGCGCCATCATGACCCCGATGGTGGAAAATCCGGGTCGTGACACAATGTGACCTTAACGGCCTATTTTAAGCAATTATTCGCTCCAAGACGCATGACAAGACCTTCGATCTCTCTCTCTCTATCTCTCTCCATAATTGATATGGAAGTTTTATTACTGTTTCTTTTCATGGTTTCTTCGTTGCTACTATATTTCTTTTCAATAATGTTGTAGGTTAGAGGGAAGTTGTGGATAATTCCACAGCGCACTAGAGTGATATTAGCTAGTTAGGAGGTAATCGTAGGAGGTTACGGATCAGTACATGGAGTTATTTATTGGATATTAGTATACATTTCATCTATTTCGTATTTCTTATATTTCTTATACTGCTGCTACTTTATTATTTTGTGTTATGTTGTTATTTTATGTTATTTTAGTATGAGTCTATTGATAGTACTAATTTATCGTCTTTTGTTGATGTCTTGAGCCGAGGGTCTCCTGGAAACAGCCTCTCTGCCCCCCGGGTAGAGGCCTGCGTACATATTACCCTCCCCAGACCCACTTGTGGGATTATACTGGGTTGTTGTTGTTGTTGTAATAATGTTGTGACTACGTTTTTACTGAGTCTATCAGAAATAACATCTCTTCCTTCACAATGTACGAATAAAGTCTGCATACACAATACCTTCACCAAACCCTTCCTTGATGTTGTTGTAGTACTAATTCTACAAGAGAGAATACAAAAATTACTGATCAAACTTGTCCGAAAAATTATTTACACACCTTAATTTTACGGGCGACTTATGTCCCCCCTATTCTTATTTGTGGTGAATTTAATACCCCATTGGAAACATTTAGTCAGTCTTGTGGTGGGGTGTGTAGTACACGCGCGCCACGTGTCAATATCTGCTCAAAAACGATTTTTTTTTCTGTTTTTACAAAAAAAATTAGTTTTTACAAAATAAAATTCTTTTAAAAAACTGGAAAAATACAAATAATTTTTTTTAAAAAACAAAAATACTTTGTTGAAAATAATTTTTTCAGTTTTTAAATAAACAAAGATATTTTATTAAAAACGATTTTTTTTCTCAGTTTTTTTAAAAAAAATAGTTTTTACAAATTTATTTTTCCAGTTTTTACAAAATAAAATTCTTTTAAAAAACTGAAAAAATAAATAATATTTTTCAAAAACGTTAATATTATGTTAAAAATAATTTTTTTCAGTTACTGAAAAACAAAGATATTTTGTTAAAAAACGATTTTTTTCTGTTTTTACAAAGAAAAAAAATTAGTTTGTACAAGTTTGTTTTTCAAGTTTTTACAAAAAAAAAAACTTTAAAAACTGAAAAAATGAAGAAAAAAAACTTTTTTCAAAAACGAAAATAATTTGTTGAAAATATTTTTTTTAGTTTTTAAAAAACGAGAGGTTGTGAGTTCGAGTCTCCCCAAGAGCAAGGTGGGTAGTTCTTGGAGGGAAGGATGCCGGGGGTCTATTTGGAAACAACCTCTCTACCTTAGGGTAGGGGTAAGGTTTGCGTACACACTACCCTCCCCAGACCCCAATAAGTGGAATTATACTGGGTTGTTGTTGTTGTTGTAGTTTTTAAAAAACGAAGATTTTTTATTAAAAACTAAAAAAAAATCCTTTTTACAAAAAAAAAATCACTTTTTACAAAAAAAATATTTTGTTAAAAAATATAATTTTTGCAATTGTGAGAGGAAGAAGAAAAGGTGGAGAGAGAAAACAAAAAGAGAAAAAAACAAGAAAAGAAGAAGTAAACGAAAAAGGGACTCACACAATAATAAATTTTTCCTCCTACATGCGAGATCGGGAGAGTGAAGCTACTATCATTGCCACGTCACCATTTAGGGTGGTCTTAAATTCAACCCAAACAAGAATAGGGGGGGACATAGGTCGCTAGTAAAATTAATGTATGTAAATGATTTTTTTGGACAAGTTTGATGGGTAATTTATGTATTTTCTCAATTCTACAAATCAATTTCTATCTAACATTTGGTGCTTCGACGAAGCCACATGTCTGTTTATTAAGCAAGGGTACAGGGGAAACATTAGGCTTCACAAGCATCTGAATACCTCTTCATATTTTAAAATAAAAGACAAAAAGGCAAAAAATAGAAAAACAAAAAAAAGAAAGAAGAAAAAGAACTACAATAATCAAGTACCATGTACTCTTGTCTCAACTTCTTTACCTGTACAGTGCACGTCCCATTCAATACTCTATACAAAGTCTACATTCCTTTTCTCTCTCTCTTATATTACAATTACAATATGGTGGTTGGTTCCCACAATTGCAAAAGTAAAATATGCAATGAGTTTTTGGAGAAGAAGAAGAAGAAACTTATAAAGAAAATTCAGAGCCGCATTTGGTCACAAAATGCTCAAATTCCAACTTTTGCTTTTCTTCTTTTGCTTCTGTTTGGCTCTCAAGCTTGCCATTTCTCTCCCTGGTCAGCCCTTTATATGATTTTAATTTCTGTATATACAAATATGAATTTGATTGGCTTTAGTTGGTGTCTGAATTGTTTTGTTGTAATTGTGTTTGGATATTCATAATTGAGTTGAGTGTCTATCGGAAATAGCTTGTATGCCTATGCTAAGTACTGTTAAAGCTAGCATAGGTCCGCAGAAACCAATAGCTTTTGTCCAAGTCCTATTTCTCTTAAAGATATCATTGAATATGTATAAATTACTCCATCCGGACCAAAGTAATTTTTTTTTTATGTTTTTCACCTATATTAAGAAAGTCACTTTTTAGCATTAATTATCAATAAAATTGACCATTTTAACTTACTATCTCACGTAAACACTCTTAACACATATTCCAACTCTATTTACTCCAAGCACAATGTAGGAAAAATATCATTAAGTCATTCTTGAAATCCGAAAAAATCACTTATTTTGAAAAAAAAGGCCAAAAAATTACTTATTTTGGACCGGAGTGAGTATTAATTTAGAATCTAACAACAGACTCGAATCCCGAACCCATATTCAAATCCTGGCTCCACCTCTGCGGTACACTCTCCAAATCCCACTTGTGGGATTACATTGGGTTTTTTGTTGTTGTGTTTGGATATTCTGTTTGTTTTAGTTTGATTGAGCAATGTTAAGTTCCAAGTAATTTATTGTTAATGAGTATGTTGTTGGATGTAGTCATGGACCTTAAGGTTCTGATTTTGTTGGATTGAGTTTAAATTTTATTTAGTTTATACAATCAGGTCAATTATAAGTTAATTAAAGGTTAATCTCTGTGATAAGCATTACTTTTTAACTTGGTAAACAAATTAACTAAACCTGCTATTATATGTTAGAAGTACACTAAAGTGTAAATAATATTTAAACTGGTAGTGTAAATTAAATTAAATCGTTTTTGATTTTGGAGTGGAATTGCTTTGAGGTTGATATTTTTTAGTTGATGAATTGTAGTTTGAATGTCCTGAGTCCTGACTACAGCTATAGATGCTTTCTTCCCCTTCCATTTTCTATCCTTGTTTTATTTTTTTTGGTTTGAAATTCTGAGCTGTTTTTTCTATTTTAGCTATAGTGATCCTTATAAGAAGTTGCAGTAGTGTCTATGTAGGCGAGGACAAAATGGAAGGCACAGACTTTTTGAATTTGAACTGGTGCAAGATTTTTTTATTTTTAGTCTGCCTTCTTTTCAGTCGAGAGGAGGCTATTGCGGTGTGAGGGGGTCTAAGTATGATTTTGCAGAGTCAAAGAAGTTCTTCTTGCAAAGAAGCCCGTGCTTCTTTTGTTAAAAATAAGGGAGAAATGGTTTGATTCAATATTTCCTATGTATTACTTCCATTCCTTGGACGGAAAGATTTATAGAGCAATGAAAGACGGATTAAGTGGATTAGAGTTGACTGAGCAGTAGACAGGCGAATTTTGAATGGGTGCAAATTTTTTATATTTTTGGTCTGCCTTTTCCATGGTGATTTTTCAGTCGAGGGAAGACTGTAGCAGTGTGAGGGGGTCTAAGTATGATTTTGTAGAGTCAAAGAAGCATTTCTTGAAAAGAAGCCCGTGCTTCTTTTTTGTTGAAATAAGGGAGAAATGGTTTGATTCAACAAGTCCTAAGAATCCATTTTCACTCCTTGGGCGCAAAGATGTATGACTATGAAAGAGGGGATTAAGTGGAACATAATTGACTGAGTGGTAGATTCATGATGATGAAAAATTATCATGCCCAGCTCGAATGGACGATCAAGCATGCTGCTAGTGCTACAATCCTGTATATTCACAAAGATTCTGATCTCTTCATTCTACGATTCGACGAAATTTCTCGAATGTTGTGTTAATGAGGAAAGAGACGAGTGAGGCTATCTTCACATTCTTATTGAGCATTTCTAGGTCTTCTTTTTCATAAGAATAAGTTTTTTAGGCGCATTAACTCTTGGTTACGTTATAACTGCACTTGTTCCCCAGTTCTTTTTATTGCTAGTGCTGTTATATGTGAATAAAAGGGCTGCTCCTTTATTATTGATTAAGCTCTTTCAAGTTGCACTTTTGTTAACTAGCTATTTTGTTTATTCACTGCAGCACCATATGTAATGCGAATAAGTGGTGGATCTCAAAATGATGTTCGTAGTGCCCCTACAAGTACCCTCTGGCATAAAGATTTCGGATATACAGGCGGCATATCTAAGAAAGCAACCCGCCCCAGTTTCATCACGCCTCCACTCGATACGTTACGGTATTTCCCTCTATCAGAGGGTCCTGAAAATTGTTACAATATCAATAACGTGCCCCACGGCCGCTATTCAGTGAGGATCTACTTTGGATTGGTTGCAGAACCAAGTTTCGATAACGAACCTCTATTTGATGTTTCTGTTGAAGGGACCTTGGTTTATTCTTTGCCGTCTGGTTGGAGTAATCACGACGATGAACGAGCATTTGTTGAAACTCTTGTATTTCTTGAGAATGGTACTGCCTCATTTTGCTTCCACAGCACAGGTCATGGCGATCCTGCTATACTTGCAATTGAGATTCTCCAAGTAGATGACAAAGCATATTATTCTGGTACTGGATTTGGTCGAGGGACAATCTTCAGAACTAACGAAAGACACAGCTGTGGAGATCAGAATTCAAAATTTGACATTGACTACAATGGGGATCAATGGGGTGGTGATCGGTTCTGGAGTACAATCATGACCTTTGGTCAAAATTCTGATAAGCCCATATCTACTAAAAGCATCATAAAATCAGCTTCCGAAGCACCAAACTTCTATCCACAAGCTCTTTACCAAACTGCTCTTGTTAGTACTGACAATGAGCCAGATTTAACATTCACGACAGACGTTGACCCCAACAAAAACTACTCAGTCTGGTTACACTTTGCAGAAATTGATCCTTCAGTTACAGATGTGGGACAGAGGGTCGTTGACATCTCGATAAATGGAGACACTGTATTTCAAGATGTTGACATTGTGAGAATGGCCGGGGGTATTAACAGCGCTGTCGTACTGAACACAACCGTTCCAGTCAGTGGCAGGACTTTGACTATCACATTGCATCCCACAAATGGAACTCATGCCATCATTAGTGCCATTGAGATTTTTGAGGTTATAACCGCTGAATCTAGAACATCACCAGAGGAAGGTAAAACTTAGATGTTTCACTTATACTTCTTGAATGCCGTTTTCTGACTTTAAACTGGGAAAGAAACGACTAAATAAAAAGTTTGTACACGTTTCTCGTATCAGGATATACACTTTATATTTTCCTTGGTCCAGCTTGTGACTTTCCCATTTTACTTCTTTCCTTCTTTACTTTTTCAGTGAAGGCTTTGCAGTCACTGAAACTTGCACTTGGACTTCCTCTTCGTTTTGGGTGGAACGGTGATCCATGTTTTCCACAACAACATCCATGGAGTGGAGTAGATTGTCAGTTCGATAGAACTAGCAATACATGGGTCATCGATGGGCTGTACGTTCTTGACCTTGAGCTTGATAAAAAAGTTCCTCTCTTTCCAAAGTCGTTTTGAGGCACTTAAAGTGGACAAACTTCCTTGTCCTCAAATATTACATATCTAATAACTAATAATGAAAAATTTCTTGAAGTCACATATTTCTAATTTTTGTTGGTCCCAATTGTTACCACATGATTATGTTTGTTTTATCAAGACTTCTTTATATTGTACGTCCTAGTTATTCAAAAACTTTCAGAAACAACTTGCCTGCTATAATGTGCATCTGTTTCTGTACTTTTCGGCTTTTGTGTAAGTATGTGTTTGGAGAAGTCGCAAGTATTTGTTGCAGCCAACTCTTAGTCGCAAGTATTTGTTGCACCCAACTCTTACTGTTGATAAATTGTGAAATATCGTGTCTCTAAATGCATATTTGTACAAGCTTGATCGGCTCATTCCTGCTTGTGAAAAATGGGCATCATGGTCATAGTTTTTTTCCCTTGAATTTTGTTGATACTTAAATAACTCTTCTGTTTCCAAAATGTTTTTCCTGTAAGGTCAGTGGCCTGGACAACCAAGGTTTACATGGTTTCTTACCAGATGATGTTTCTCGATTGCGCCATCTTCAGAGCATGTAAGTATAAACATAGGGGAGGTCTGCTTTGTTCTGCTTTCTTGGCAATATACTATTTGGACGAAAGATATGTTGCTGCCAAAGATCTTCTACTGCTTTAAATGGAATTGATGATAAATATGAATATTAGATCTTCCCTCATGTATATATGCAGCGTCCGACGTCTCAAATATGATCTTCTGACTTATATTTGGTTGTGTGCAATTCATAGAAATCTGAGTGGAAACAGCATTCACGGGCCTATTCCCTCAACACTTGGAACAATAACTAGTCTGGAGAAATTGTGAGTAAAGATTACAGAAACTTATGTGCCTTTCCGTACTCATTTCAGATTTCTTTGCTGCCAGAGTTATAGATTATGAAAGATGGAAACATAATGCTTTTCTCTGATTAATATTAGACATACAATATATATAATCCTCTCAGCAATCTCCTCGAAAAGAGTCCTAGGTTTTGGAAAATTATAATTTTAGTTTGACATAAGGAAATGAAGAATTGCCGATACTATCTCATTTCCTTCTTGAATACTATTATAATAGAACAATTGGGGGCTTGTGATTTTCAGGGTTGTAGGATAGGGGCTTCTAGATTTCTCGTACTCCTTTCCCGGGGTGGGCGAGGCGTGGTAAGGCCACCCATAGAGAATTAGTTTGTGTTCTCTTATGGTAGTCATTTCTGGTAGTTACTGTTTTAATATTATTGCATGCCAGTTTATTTATGGTACATATGACTCTTATGTTTAGATAATTATTTAAGCGATGTATGCTGGAGTAACTAATGCTGTTTTTGTTTTTGTTTCTGTTTGCCTTTCTCTTCCATGCGCCGAGGGTTGGTTGGAAACAGCCTCTCTGCCCTCTCGGGTAGAGGTAAGGCCTGTCTACATATTACCCTCCCCAGACCCCACTTTGTGGGAATATACTGGGTTGTTGTTGTTGTTGTTGTTGTAAGTGGGGGTAGCGGATGTGCGTACTGTTCCTTGGCTATTTCTGTGATTAAATATCTTCACTTGGTGATGACCTAACAAAAGTTGCACAACAGGGATTTTTCATACAATTTCTTCAACGGGTCAATTCCTGAAAGCCTTGGGGAGTTGGCCTCATTACAGACATTGTAAGTTACTTCAATGAGCTCAGTTAAGGACATGAGACTGGTCAATAACGAGCTTTTAGTTACTAATTAGTTTATTACAGGAATCTCAATGGCAACTTGCTCTCTGGAAAAATTCCTACAGCATTAGGTGGAAGGCTCTTGCACCGAGCTACCTTCAAGTATGTCCTCTTAATTGCACATTATTGGTACAAGGCTTGTTCTAAGTGAAGCTTCCTTCAGAAACTATAGTGTGAAGTTGTTTGCTATTATCAATTTCACATAGTTTTTCTTTTGTCGAACTTTTTGTTGTCAAAATTTACATACTGCTTAGGGTTGTGATTCAATTTGTAGATGCCTCGACGAATTAAGGTCGCGTTGTCATCATTTAGTGTGGGTGTTTTGGCATTTTTTCCTTAAAAAACATGCTGTCGTAATAGGTGTAACCAATGTCTTGTATCAGAGGCGGATTTAGGATTTAAGTTCTACGGGTTTAACCTCTACGATTCTTAATATTGAACCAGTTGTATTTCAAAGTTATGAGTTCATATCTACTATTTGTTATAGTTTTAGTTAATTTTTACACATAAATTTGTGCTCCGTATCAAAAGTATTTAGTTCAAATGAACCCGGAACCCATATGCTGCATCTGCCTCTGTCATGTATGTCTCTAGGCAGAGATGCTAATTCGAACTTATCGTTCATGTGTTTAAACTAATACGACAATTCATGGGTATGTTAACTTAGAGAATCAAATAAAGAAACTCCGATATTTTTGTTCATTGGTGCTTATGCAAAATACTTACCGTGGATGCTTTCAGTTTTACTGATAATGCAGGCCTTTGTGGTATTCCTGGACTACCAACATGTGGACCGCATCTTTCTCTAGGTGCCAAAATTGGCATTGGCTTAGGGGCGTGCGTGGCTGTTATAGTTATCGCCATCTGCATAACCTGTTGGTGGAAAAGGCGACAGAATATCCTCCGAGCTCAAAGAATTGCTGGTAAGATTTTTCATTTCACATATGTATTCTTAAACAATGATGTTAGCGAGTCTATTGGATCTTTTTCATCGATGAATCACTGTGTTTTTCCTTTTACACAGCGAGAGATGCTCCGTATGCAAAGAAAAGAACACATTTTAATCATATTCAAATGACAAGAAACCATGGTCATCATGAAACAAGACACCATGGTCATCCTGAACATACTCGAACAGCTGCTGAAAATGGACCTCCTTTACTTACTTGAGTTCGAACCTACTACCTAAAGCAATTTTTGAGCCAACTATGCCGCTACACTAAAAATTTCCCTTGTGTCAAGGGAGTTCAACAATTTATACACATATCAAAAAGAATTATTTACAACCTATTTGTGCAGTATAATTTTTCGATGAATGGAGTTCAATTGAACCCCCTCCCGGCCATGTAACTCCACCGGTGGTGCTTAGTGACAATATTGGCGGATGCAATGCGACAAGAAGTTTGTTTTGTGGCTAGAAGATTAGTACAAATGTAATACAGTGGAAACAGTTCAAATGCCATAGATGTACTTAAGTGTCAAATACTTGCAGATAACTTGAAGGAATAGACAGAATGGTGTATATTACATGTATTTTCAGTCAGTTTTGGTTACATATTTGTAGCATACAAACTGTGTGTTACTGAAATATAATCTAAAAATCACATTTTAAACATCATTTCCTTTTACACAAAAAAATCAAAAATCAAAAATCAAAAATCAAAACATGACTGAAAGAGCAGCACTGATAATAACTGAAGCCACTCCAACAACAACAACAAGAATAACCCAATAGGGTCCCACAAGAGGGGTCTTGGGAGCTTAATGAGTATGCAGACCTTATCTTGAGAGGTAGAAAGCTGTTTTCGAAAGGCCCTCGACTCGAGAGGAAGAACTTTACTATTAACGCTTTGTGACACACTTTCTGCCAATCAAGACACCAGTTGGAGGGCTAGTTACCACAATAGTGCATCGGCTATACAACCAATATGAATATTGAAGAAAACTTCCTAAATTAGACCTTGCTCTAAACAATCCCTTCACCTCAAACTTCACTCTTCCACTCTCCACTTCTTTCTTCAATTGTTGGCTATGTTCTAAAGGTAACCTAACTTGGCTACTCACCAAATGAACATCTTGAAACCTCGACTCGTGGCTCATTGTCGAAAAAGGGTCGATATAACTTGAAGCTAAAAGATTACCACCATGATAAAGATCTAAAATAGCATAATGGAAATCTACTCTCCCTCTCTTGTTTGGATTTGTGAAGTTTGCAAGTATAGTAACATCTGCATTGAGGAGATAGCCCATGTCAAGATAGGCTGCATTGAGTGTGGCACTTGTAATGTCAAACTTTGGATTTCTTGGGCGAAAGACAAGATAGATGATGAGGATTGCTAGGCCAGCCACTATTACCATGACCCAAAAAAGTGCACAAAAACCTGCTAACAGCCATGCAAATGGCTGTGTTTTACGCCTTGTAGGCACTCGCACCATACCTGAATAAATTACAGTCAGATCTCTCTATAACAACATCGCTATATTACAATCATTCTTTATAAAAGTAAGTTTTTATGTTATAATATATATTCTCTATAACAACATTTCATTATAACATCCAAAAAAATCCGGAACAAATGAGACTATTATAAAGAGGTTTGACTGCGCATGTGTCAAAGTTTGTTGGCTCTTTAAAGTGCAAAACATCAGTTAATGTGTGGGTTTTAGTGAAGAAAAACGGGGCAATTGTTCATATAGCCATTTTAAGGGATACTATTTAGATATTAGTCAGTACTTATTTTGTCTTTGAAATTTTAAACTAAAAATCTAAAAATCTCAACTTCAGACATTTTTGTCCTGGAAAAATTGAGTGAAAAAATTGAAATTTAGGATACACTAACTAATCCCTTAATAACAACCTTTTAGAGTTGCTACCTGGTCTCATTTCTACAAGAAAAGCGTCAATAAAGAAATGTAATACAAGAAAATGTAACTATAATTACAATCAATAATTATTTGGCGAAAAGAGTGGCAAACTCTAAGTGGCTGACAGCCTATACTAAATCTTAAGTTCTTATTCTTAATTACTAAAAAATCCATTTTCTTAACAACTAATGTATCACTTTTTCACCCAAATTTTGTCTAGTGTTATATTAAATCTGGAGCCCATAATACGACGCCTTAGCACCTTGACGCCTAAACTAAAGTGCTAACTAAGCGCGCTTTATACGAGCCTTTAACAATATCGAACTCACCTGAAGAGTGACGATGATGTTGGCTATGTGGCCGAGATCCTGAACGTGGTTGCTGTCGTGGTGACAGTACTGGTGTTGGTAAATGAGAATCACCAGAATAGGGTTGTGGTCCTGAATGTTGTGGTGGCGGTACTGGTGTTGGTAAATGAGAGTCGCCAGAATAGGGTTGTCGTCCTGAATGTTGTCTTATTGGCACCGGCAATGTTGGATTTGGAAAATGATGAGAATCATGTGTTTGATCTGTTGCATTGGGCACTGGCGGAATTGGAGAGAAATGAGGATGTTGTTCAAGAGGATGAACATTTGGTGGAAGAAAATAAGGGTTGGTCTCGTGTTGACGATACATTATGAACTAGAAACAGAAAAACGAGGGCGTCCTCCAGTAATACCACCAATGAATTCGAATATTGTAGTGAAGTTGTCTAAAGAAGATGACTTCAATAAGACTTGTAAAATATAGTAGGAGGATTGGTGGAAAGGCAAAGAATCAGAATTAATGAAGCAAAGAAGGCAAGTAATCTTAATATACCTCTGCTTTTTATATGATACGAGCATAATGTTCATTTTTTATTTATTTATATGCTTACTTCTTGGGACCAAAATCACTTTTCCTGTTTGTGACTTTTGATTTTCGACAGTCAAAAATAGAAAAATGGGGAAGATGATTTTAATCATTCATATTCTTTGTTTTTTCTTTTTCCTTTTGTCAGTGGGCATAAGAATACTGAATACAAAGCCAAGAGGTGGCGGAGTATAACTCAAAGTTTGTGTATTTATGCTCGTTTAGTTTTAGGGATAAGGATAGTTAATTTCAGAATTAAATTAGAGATGATTTAATTATTAAAGTTTTGATTGAGATAAAATTGCGATATAACTAATCCGAAATTAATTATTTGCAGAAGCAATATTATTTTTATCCATATGGGCGGGTGAATAATCTCGGATAACTAATTTCAAAATAATTAATTTCGGGATAACTTGTTTTCCAACCAAACGACCCTTCAACCGACGATTATGGGTGATGATAAAGAAAAGAGAAACTTTCGTAAATCGCTATCTTTTAGTGGTTATTAGCTAGTTGTAGCTACCATTTACTGTATTACTTCTTATAACTATATTTTCAGATTTTTTAGAGTGTATTCAATGTATTTACGCTACTGTATTCATTGCTACAGTAGCATTTCTAGGCGTGAAACAAGGGATTATAGCTAGACAAATTATTATATTCGACTGTATTCACGGTGTGAAACAGTGGATTACGATTAGACATATATTATATTCGACTGTATTACGATATGTAATTGTGAATACAGTAACATAAATAACGCAAACCATGGTCTATTTAGCTGATTTTAAATCAGTTAACACAATAAACTCCTAATATAACTCAACTAACTCAATTATAAGTTTGAATACATAAAGCCATCTGAATACATATTAATTAAAAAAAAATACATTCAAGGAATATAGCGAGACAATGAATACAATGAAATATAACGAGATAGATTGAAATACAATAAAAAAAAAATAATGAAATACATATAATACATCGGGATACATTGAAATACAATTAAAAAAACAGTAACAGGCTCTTCGAGTTGCTCAACAGCAAAACTCCGAAACAGCGAGATATATTGAAAAAAAAGGTAACATACTCTTCAAGTTGCTAAGCACCAAAACTCCGTCGTCTTTATTCAAGAATAGTCCTAATGTCATCTCGTCGATAGCAGATTTCGACTAATTTTTCACTTTGTTTCCATCAATAATCGGTGAAACGAAATTGCTTTGATCGCCAGAGATTTTCAATGAAGGAATAGCACGAACACTTTGTGTACATCTTTCCCCCTAACTTTCAATGGAGATTTTCCATCGATTTGTGTCTAACACTTTATTTTCATCTTTGCCGCCTAACTTTCGCAAATTACTGTTACAATAGCATTACAAAATTGAAACATATGTATTGATAAAAGCAATAAAAGACGATGTGGGTGAGAGAATTTCAGTTGCAGAATCGTGTTTTCTGGGAAAGATAATCGCGTGTATCAATTTAGAGAGAGAACGTGGAGAGAGAAGTTTGACATCAAATACAGTAATTATGTGAAAGAAAAATCTAAAAAAGAGAAAAAAATAATAGTTAGCGTATATAGTGACTTAAGTGTAGGAGTTAACCATAAATATGTATTTTGCTGTAAACATTAAAAGGTAGCTATAAAATATAATTTTTTAAAATGGTATTTATATACCATACATAAGATGTTAAGCTCTGTTATAGGAGGTAAAAATTCCTACAGAAAAATTGGCATCCTATAACAATACATAACAAAATTGGCAATTTTTTAGTCTTATATTAGGTTTGACAAAGATAGCTCCAAACAACTGGCATTATATAGCCATATCTTAAAAAAACTGCTCACTTTTATATTCTCTCAAAAAAACAAACAAAATTACATGCTTATTTTGGCTTTCCTCCCCCGTTCTCTCGTATTTCTTCTTCTATCTCTTCTCATTTACTCTCATAGTTTAGCGAACATTCTAGCAAATTATGCAAAAAAATCAGTGGGATGAAAATGTAAGGTTGATCTCACATAACAGAAAATCAGAAGCAAAAACTAAGAGAAAGAACATATATTTCAACTTTATTTTTCTTCTTCTTTTGTTGTTGGTTGTATTGAATGAGTGGGTATGACTAAAATTTATTGAAAATACCTAACCGAGGCTATATATAAAATTAGAGCAAGATTAGCAAAACCTAAGACAACAAAAATATATTTTAACTTTATTTTTCTTCTCTCATCCCTTTTTTGGTTGGATTAAATGAATGTGTGTATTTGAAATTGATTGACAATATCTAAATGAGGCTATATATAAAATTTAGGCAAGATTAGAAGTAATTTAGATTGGTTTAAGGTAAAAAATCAGACCTAAAAATCCAACTACGACATGTGAATATCACGTTGTATATCGTGTACATTATTGTATACCGCACACAAGTTTTTAAAGACGTCTGTATATATCACTTTGATATCGTGTCTACAACACAATTTTTTATATGTGACGACCCAAAGGGTCATCACCGAATTTCTCTCTTTTTCCATGCTTCCGAGGCATTGAAAACCTCCCTTATAATTGCCTTAATTTGCGTGCACAATCCGAACGCGTAACCGAAAAGCTTTTATGTTAAAATATGTGAATTCTGTAAAACATTTGAAGAATTTTGATATTAATATGATTAAAGTTGACTTTGTTCAACGTTTTGGGTAAACGGGCTCGGAACCATGATGTGATGGTCCCGGAGGGTCCGTAGAAAAATATGGGACTCAGGCATGTTCCCAGAGTCGAAATCCGAGGTCTAGAACCCGAGCAAAAGAATTGTTCTGTTAAATTATTTTTTTGAAATTATTAAGAAAAATAGAAATGAAAATTAATTAAAAGACTATGGTATCAGGCTCGTATGTTGGTTCCTACTTTCGATACAGGTGTTAAATATGTGTTAAGCGCTTTCTGTGGAGTTTAGTTGAAATCAGACGTCGTTTGACGTGTTTCGGACCTAATTATCTAAAGTAAGAAGTTCAAGAAGTTTGAAACGAAAATGACGATTTTGAAGCTTGATTCATTGATTTTGAGGTTGTTTTGGCGATTTGATAGCTCGAGTAAGTCTGTGGGATGTTGTTGAGTTAGTGTGTGTGTTTGGTCAGGAGCCCCGAGGGCTCGAGAGTGAATTAGAGGTGGTTCGAGGTATTTTTACACTAAAGGATCAGATTTTTGCTGCATTTTACAGTCATTTTGTTCTTCGCGAATGCGGCCCCAGGCTCGCGTTCATAGTGCTTTGGTGTTCCCTATTTTCTCGTTCGCGAACCTATACCCGCTATCGCATAGCTTCAGTTCCTCCTCCTTCGTGTTCGCGAACTTATTCACGTGTTCGTGTAGTTACAAATCCTCCCTCATCGCGTTCGCGAGTAGCTCCACGCGTTCGCGTAGAGCATTTCTCTAGACCCCAGCCTTTCTCATCGCGTTCGCGTCCTCCTCATCGCAAACGCGATGGTCTGATGAATCAACCCTTCGTGAACGCGGCCCCTTCCTTGTGAACGCGAAGGGCAGTTTCGCTATGTGAATTTTTAAGTTCAAAATAGAACACTTAACACGAGATTTCTTCATTTTTTTTTTCACACGAGCTCTTCTCCTTCACCCTTCATAGAAAAGTTTGAAGAACCATTTCCTCCATAACTTCACAGGTAAGTGTCCCTAACTTCTTTCCCTCTTAATGTCTTCAACTAATCAATAATTTCCTAGCCCTAAATCATGAAAACAAAGTAGAAATTAGGGGTTTTTGGGTAGATTTAGGGTTTTGGGAATTTTGGGTGATTCAACATCAATTTGGGGTCGAATCTTAAAATAAATTATATATTTGAATTCGTGGGGTATGGGTGACTAGGTTTTGGTCCGAGCCTCGTGTGTGGACCATGTGGGCCCGATGTCGAATTTTGGTATTTTTGGAAGAATGCTAGAAAACTCATTTCTAGGCTATGGGATTATGTTGTAGAGCCTTTATTGATACTATTGAATTAATTATGCCTAGATACCATTATTTCGGAGTCGAATTGTAGAGGAAAGGCGGTATTTGAGGAGCGATTGCTATTCTTTGAACCGAGGTACGTGTTTGATCTAACTTTGGCTTGATGGAATAGGATTAGATGGTTATTAATTACTAAATGCTAAATGATCGAGTACGGTGTATAGGCATGATGACGAGTATCTATACACCGGTGTCTAGCATGATCGTGGATCTTTGTTTGTACTTATTTTAGTATATTTTGGGACTCTTCCAAGCTAATTGATGATTCTACATAATGTGAAAAGCACGGGGATTAAATCTGAATTGTGAATTATTTGGAGCGTTGGCTCGAACGATAAAAATACTATTGAGTAATAGATGAAAGAAATGGAAAGAGATGAATAATCCCTTTTCGGGATGGTTTGAGTATATTGATTATTTCCCTTGCCGGGATGTAAAAGTTGTTGTTGTTGCTCCCTTGCTGGGATTTAGCTATTTAATTGTATTTTTCCTTGCCGGAACTTTCTTATTATTATTTATTCCATTTCCTATTTGGTTGTGGATGCTTTTTTGGGGGGGGGGGGGAGGAAGAGTGATAATGCACGAAGGGTCATTCCGTTCCATGTTTGATTATATTTGCACGAAGGGTCATTCCGTGCCATGTTTTGATTATTTATGCATGAAGGGATATTCCGTGCTCTGATTTGACTATATTTGCATGAAGGATCGTTCCGTACCATGTAATGATAGTTATGTGAGGGAAAGTACGAAGGGTGATACCGTGCATTTCATTTGATTGCTTTGGGTGAGAATGAGAGTAAAAGCACGAAGGTTGATGCCGTGCAACTGTTGATTTTTCCTGCTTTTGTTAATTATTGTTGTGCCTTATTTCCTACTTGAGTTGATGACTTTTATATCTGGACTGTACTCCCCCATAACATGTTTCCCTCCCCTTTTAACTGTTTAGTTTTTCGTATTCTTTCCTTTTTATGGCACATATATATTGAACTGCACAAGTTGATTTGGTAGTCCTGCCTATCCGCGTCACTACTTCGCCGGGATTAGGACAAGCACTTACCAACACATGGGGTCGGTTGTGCTGATGCTATACTTCTGTGCTTTTTGCACAGATCACGGTATTGGAGAAGCTTTTGAATTATAGCAGTAGCATACTGAGCGGGAGTTGACTTCAGTCGGACTTACGAGGTAGCATAGCTAGAGTTCGCAAGCCGAAGTCCATTTCCATATTTTCTGTTTGGTTTCATTGTACCAAGATATACATTATGTATTTTTTATTCGGACTTGTTTGTATCACTCTTTAGTGGCTCATGAGATAGAGACTCCGATCTTGGGTAGTGAAATATTAAACTTCCGCATTTTGAATTTTCTATTACATTATTTAAAAGACTTCAGCATTTATTTAAAGACTCGTTATTTTATTATTGTTGTGTTGTTATCCGAAGATGTTTAAATATTTTACTTGCCTAGCTCCAATAGTAGGCACCATCACGACTTCTGATGGTGAGAAATTTGGGTCGTGACATTATGGACGCTCGTAGATATAACATTGTATATCATATATATAACACAAATTTTCATAGATATACACAGATTAGGGGTGGCAAATGGGTGGGTTGGGCTGAATTGGGGCGGGTCAAGATGGGTCAAGTTAATAAATGAGTCATTGCCCAACCCAGCCCAAAGTGTACTTGGGCTAAGATGTGTTGGGTCAAGATGGGCTAAACAATGGGTCATAACCCAACCCGCACAATTTGACCCATGATTTAGATACGTGCTCATCTTTCATAAAAAAAGTCTTTTACATTAAAATATGTAAGTTGAAAAATAATTTAGGGGTGGGAGTGGGAGGTGTGTGGGGGGGGGGGGGGGGGGGGGGGGCGGTGGTGCAAAAAATGAAAAAAAAATAGAAAATAGAAAATTGAAAAAAAAAAGTAAATTTTTAGAGGCGTGGGGGGTGGGTGTAGGGGTGGGGTTAGGAGGGGGCGGAGGGAGTTGGGGGTAGGGAGGGTGGATGGTGCAGAAAAATAAAAGAATATAAAATTAAAAATACAAAAATAAAAGAAAAATAGAATTGGGGAAACTAAATAAATTTCTATATAAGTTGGGTAGAGATACATTTTATTTTGGGTGAGTTTCATGGGTTGTATTTAGACTGGTTAATGGGTTAAAATGTGCTTATAATGTAGGAAATTTTACCACCTATAGAATAGGTTAGTACCCTATTTATAACATATAAATACCATTTTAAAATTTTACATTATATAAATACCTTTTTTAGTTTATAGCAAAAATTTAAATTTAATACCATCCTATAATTAACCCTTAATATATGCTACAAAATATTTTTCTCTCTCATTATTTTATTTTTCCCTCACCCAATTATCATCTTTTCTCTTTCTTCTTCAATACAGTTTTCCATCTTCTCCCACAAATAATCTTTTCATACACCTTCTAACCTTTATCCGCATTAATAGAATACATTTCCGCCATTTTCACACAAAATCCTCACGCCATTTTCAGATGTATACTGCTGTATTCAGATGTATGATTCTTTGATTTCATATGTATTTAGCTACAGTGAATTAAATTGAAGTGTATTAGTAACATATACTCAACTCTATTCCTAACTTGTCTTCAACTTCATTAAACGATCGAATGAGCTGTATTCATCAAATATCAGTTTAATTCAACTTTGTCAATCAGATGAACTAATTGTATTCAAATGTATTATAATGTATTTTTCTAATTTTTGTATGCATTTGTAAGTCAACTTTTTTTTTTTGAATAGGTTTACATAAGTATTTCCAATCACTTTTAACTATTTTAATTACAATTGTATTCGGATGTATTTAATTACATGTATTCAGGTATATAGAATTTGTGTCAATCGATAGAAGGAAAAGAAAATATTGTATCTTTAAGTTAACAACAACAGCAACAACAATCCAGTATATTCCCACAAGGTGGGGTCCGGGGAGGGTAATATGTAGACAGGCCTTACCTCTACCCGAGAGGGCAGAGAGGCTGTTTCCAATCGACCCTCGGCGCATGGAAAAAAGGCAAACAAAAATAAAAAAACAAAAACCGCATTAGTTACTCCCGCATACACCTCATAAAAATTATATAAACATAAGATGCATATGTACCATAAAGAAACAGGCATGCAATGATATCAAAACAGTAACTACCAGAAATGACTACCAAAAGAGAATAAAAACTAATCATCTATGGGTGGCCCTACCACGCCTCACACCCCGGGAAATGAGTATGAAAAATCTAGAAACCCCTATCCTACAACCCTGATACTAGACCTCCAGACTTTCCTATCAAGGGTCATGTCCTCGGAAATCCGCATCCTGGCCATGTCCTGTCTAATTACCTCTCCCTAGTATCTCTTAGGCCTCCCTCTGCCTCGCCTCACACCGACCACCACTAGCCGCTCACAACTCCTCACCGGGGCGTCGGGGCTTCTCCTCCGCACATGCCCGAACCACCGAAGTCTCGCCTCTCGCATCTTCTCATCCACCGGGGCCACCCCCACCTTCTCCCGAATAACTTCGTTCCTAATCTTATCTAACCCTGGTGAGCCCGCACATCCACCTAAGCATCCTCATCTCCGCCACCATCATCCTCTGAACGTGAGATTTCTTCACCGGCCAACACTCCGTCCCATACAGCATGGCAGGTCTAACCACAACTCTATAAAACTTTCTCTTGAGTTTCTCTGGCACTTTCTTATCACACAAGACTCCTGATGCAAGCCTCCACTTCGACCACCCCGCCGCTATACGGTGAGTGACATCCCCGTCTGTCTCTCCGTCCCCCTGGATCACCGATCCAAGGTATCTGAAACTATCCTTCTTGGCTATGGCCTGAGATCCAATCATCACGCTCCCTCCCACTTCGCTCGACTCGGCGCTAAATTTGCACTCCAGATATTCTGTCTTAGACCTGCTTAGTTTAAACCCCTTAGACTCGAGAGTCCGTCTCCATTCCTCTAGCCTCTCGTTAACACCGACCCTCGTCTCGTCTACCAGGACTATGTCATCAGCAAATAGCATATACCAAGGAACATCCCCTTGAATATGCCGCGTCAAAGCATCCATCACCAAGGCAAACAAGAGGGGGCTAAGCGCAGATCCTTGATGAAACCCCATAACCAAATTAGGGAAATCAGGGAAATCAAATTTGTTTTGATTTCCTTCCGTTTTTATCTTCTTCAACGTCTCATAAATTGTGCAGATACGTTACTTTGTTTACGCTAAATACGGATTAATACATCTTAATACAGATCCAGTTTTACTGGAATCCCTATTTGTGCGGCGTCATTTCATGTTGTATTATTGAATACTATACATTTAATACATTATATACATCGTCAATTACCGTAAAACATATCTATACCACGTAATATAGGAAATGATTTCTATTTATTGCTAATTAGGTCTTAAAGAATGTGCTTTGTGAAAAATTCTCTATAATATAAGGGAATTTTTTTATAAAGCACCATTTTTTGGTGTAATTAGTTATTTATAGATATCCTTTGCTATATTACGTGTTATAGATATCTTTTATATTTTTATACAATGTATTTCATGTATTTAAGTTGTTGTATTCATTAATACAACAAAAATTATAGGTGTAAAATCTGGAATTCCAGCTAAGTTTAACATGTATTTAGCTGTATTCAAGAGATATTATTAAATACAGTAACGTATCTGCGCTAAAAATATAAGGAAATAAAATCACATGATATTCTCCTAATTTAACTCAACGAACTAAAATGATCCCTCATTAATCTGTATTTGAAAGATAAATCATAAAGATTATAGCTGAATAAAGAGAAATACATATGAATAATATAGTTGAATACAATAAAATACACCTTAATTCATCTGAGTAAAATACTTGAATACAACAAAAATACAGCTGAATACACTTTTGAATGCAACAAACTACAACTAACTTCTACTGTTATAACTGAATACAACTTAATACAGTTGTATACAACACTTGAATACAACTAACTATTGCTGAATAAAATAGTTAAATACAACTGATTAAACCTGAATACTAGTGAATACAGCTGAAGAATACATTCAAATACAACTGAATACAAATAGGATTACATTTGCTCGTCTGGCAAACTCATCCATGGTGAACTCAACTGTTGGCTCTCCATGCACGACAACTACATGAACCAAATCGAGTTTTGATGCGACAGATTATTTTTGTTGAAACTGTGTTGCGTAAGATTGTTTTTGATTGGAATTTGTTGGATGTTCAGTAGTGTTTTTGTTCGTCTCTCCCACAGCCAAAGGCTGGGGAGAGATCACAGCATCCATGGCTGGCAAGAGCTCAAAAATTTTGACAATTTGGGTAAGAAACTAGGGTTTATGGGAGAAGAGAATCTGGTTGTATGCAAACAGAGAGAGATTATATTGGGGTTTGCAGATACGCAGTAATTATGTGAGAGAAAATACAAAAAATGAGAGAGAAAAATAATAGTTAGCATATGGTGCCTTAATTGTTGGATGTAACTATATTTAGATTTTTTGCTATAAAGGATAAAATGTATTTATAGGATGTAATATTTTAAAATAGTATTTATTATTGATAAATAGGGTATTAAGATTTTCTATAGGGTGTAAAAATTCCCTAATATAATGGGTTAACTTGAGCTCAGCCCAAATTGACCCATTAGCTAAAATGTTAGCAAACCCAACCCATTAATTTTTGGGTGGGTTGGGCGGGTAAGATGAGTTTGGGCTCAAATTGCCACTCCTAACACATATACATATAATATACATGAGATATCACTGATGTACATAGAGATATACACGAGTTACAATAAGGGATGCACATGTGGAGTCGTCTTGAACTTGAGTTTTCAGTATGAATTGTGTAATACAAAGAAGGAATATAATATTTTAGTAAATTCTTTTATATACACATTATTATTATTCTGTGTAAACTGTGATATATAAATAATATAATTATTAATTATTGACCAAAAAGGAAAAATAAATTTTTGATAACATCTTTAAGTAAGTTCTAAAATATAATAAATATAATTGTGGGAGTAAATAATATTTTGGTATACAAAGAAAATTAATTTTTGATATACATAAAGAAAGAAAACTAAACTTATGATATCTATTTTGGTATATACATGTGCGATGTGCTACACACTGTGATATACAAATAATATAAAATTTTTATTGTGATATATATTGATATAAAGGCAACCATAACTATATATATATATATATATATATATATATATATATATATATATATATATATATATATATATATATTATTGATATACAAAGAATAATATTATTTATATACAAAGAACGAAACTAAAATTATAATATACATGTTGATATAGACAAAGAAGAAAAAAAAATTGTGATATATATATTATTATTGTGATATACATTTAGTGGCTTTTGATTACGATATCTATAACTTAAGGCTATATTTTACTAATTATATGGGTACGTTTTTATACCATATCAAAACCCCATACCCTATGTGCTAAGTTGCTCTCCCATATTATCATTCCAATATTTACGCAGCTCTCATTATCTTGTTGATACTATAGCTTCACTGTACCTATTAAACTATACCTTAGAGGTAATTTACAAAGTATAAGCTAAGGAGATAGGTATATGAGACGGTGATGTTGTACGGTGTATAGTGTAAACTCAAGAATGGATAATATTATTTTGTCTCAGTTTATGTGACAATATCCAAATTTTGAGAGTCAAACGAATTATTTTGTGATTCCCAGGTGAACGAGGTAAGATTATCGAGACTGTTACACAAATAACAAGCTAGATTCAATGTTTACTTTTCTTAGCCGGTATATATAGATTATACATTCATTATACATATATTATATATGAATTATGCATATGTCGGATAGTTTTAATTTAAAAGATCATATGAGCGACTATTTTGGTTATTCGTCAAGATTGGCTATATGTGGTGTCTGTGTTGAAGGAAACTGAGGAGTTGGTGTTGGAGTTACAGGACTGTGGCGTCTAATTTATTTTCACTTTTGACTGCGGCTCTTGAGTTGGATGTGGACTGGTTGCACTTGCACGTATGGCCGATAGCAAGCATCCGTATAGTTAAAATTTTCACAACTATGACATTTTGAAAACCAAAATTTACATAATATGTATCTTTTTAATTATCAATTATTACGGGTAGGGTTAGAGGCGTTTAGTTGGTGGGATAAGGGATAATAATTTCAAAATTAGAAGTATTTAGTTGAGTTTTTATATTTGGGATTAGAAATCACGGGATTAATTTATTTTGCAATTGTTGTATTATTTTATGATTCTATCGTATATCAAGGCTAGAATAATTATCCCAAGATCACCATAAAATACTACAATGATAAATGTGTCATTTTCCTTTAAAAAAGCCAGGTTGTATACAGGTAAAATCAGGGTTATTGAGCACTCCGATTTCCCGGTGGGGCGACGACGAGAGGACATAACTGCGTGTAGTCGAACTCAAAGCTGGGAGTCGCCCGTATCAAAACTCGAATAAAATACATACCCCTAGAGCCATCGTAATCATGCCCCTAGGCCTAATTCGAATAACGAAACCTCGGGAAGCATTGACAAATAACCATGCACGATTAACAAAGGACTGTTGTCACGATCCTAAACTCAAACCTGTCGTGATGGTGCCTATTAATGGTACTAGACCAGGAGACTTTCACAATGCTTCAATAATTCATTTAAAGATATGCTAAAAAGCTTTTTATAATCGAATTTTCATAAAAAGAAATAAGAGTTAAACTCAATATAGAAATGCGGAAAGATATCCCCAAACATCGAGGTGTCACTAACTCATGAGCATCTAAACATAATTGACCTGACAATAACAAGACCAACATAGTCTGGAATCCAAAATACAACTAAATGAAATATAGGGAATAAGAAAAGCAAGGTTGCGAGCGCCGGGCATTTACCTCACTATCTCCAAAATCTGCTACGAGGACTATCAATATCCTACACGAGCACCTACTCCTGGATCTGCACACGAGGCGCATAGAGTAAAGTGAGTACACCAACTCATTAAGTAACAGAAATAAATAAGGAACTGGGAAGCAATGACCAGCTGTGTCACAAACAGTTCATTTCATAAAATTCAATAAAGAATAGGCATGCTTTCAATCCAGAAGTTTAAGTCAAATTGATTTGTTTAAGTCAAGTTCCAGTAAACCAGATAAAATACTCTTCAACAGTTTTCAAACAAGGATGTAAGGCATCTATGTGCATCAAATAATGAAATTGTATACTACCTCTCAAGCAATCATCACCCAGTCCTCTCAATCACTCCAACCTTACAATCACTCATTTCTCAGAGTCACTCATTCCTTACAATCGCCCAGCTTTCGACACTCGTATTCAGTAGGTACATGTGCGCACTGGGGGTGTGTACAGACCCTCGGACTCACTCAGTCAACAATCTATCCAGTCTCTTGGACTCTCAGATATCAGAAAAATAAGCCCAAATAGCAATGACATGATGCATCAAATAGAATAACAAAGACTGAGATACGATTTAAGAATGCAAGAACATGACCGAGTGCGGAATATCAATAAAAATAATGAGATGACAACAAGAAACGACCACTAAGGATCCCAAAAATACTGGCATAAAGCCTAAAAATGGTATTTAGCATGATTTATATTCAATCTTTCTATAACACATAAGGAGTATATAGCTAACAACAGATTGTCCAACTTTACAGTTTCTACTGGGCGAACCAAGTCATAATTCCCTCGGTGCACCCCACACGCCGGTCACCTAACATGTGCGTCACCTCTAAAATAGTCACATGACACAAAATTTGTGGTTTCATACTCTCAAGACTAAATTTACTACTGTTACTTACCTCAATCCGAGCAAATCTCTACTTCGCAATGCCCTTGCCTTTCGAATCGGTCTCCAAATGTTCTGAATCAAGCCACAATCAGTACAATACCACTAATATATGATAAATGAATTAATTTCACAAGAAAACTACTAAATTATAGCCAAAATACAAAATCGGCTCAACCCGCCCCTGAGCCCATGTCTCGAAATCCGAAAAAATTACAAAACTCGAAAGCGCATTCACTCACGAGTCTAACCTTACTAAATTTACTCAAATCCGTAACAAACTCCCTTCAAAACCTCAAAATTCCATCTTAAGAACTCTTCCACTTTCCCCCTAATATTCACCCAAAATTATAATTTAGATGATAAAAATCAAGATATAATCATGGAAATTAACCAAAATCAAGTGATAAAAACTTAACCCAATCAACTCCCTGAAAATCCCTTCAAAGATCGCCCAAATCTTTGGTCTCTAGCTCAAAATATGAAAATTGAGTTCAAACCCTCGATTTTGAAATTTAATACTGTCACACCTTCCTTTTTACTATTTTTTTTAAATTCCCCGATCAAGAGAATAAGGTATTCCTCGATATTATGAATACCCCGAAAAGGATATAATAACAACGAGGAAGGAGTTTTTCCAAATAAAGGACAATCAATTCGGAATTTTATTTACAGTTTCAGAGTCGCCACTTGGGAAAATAATGGTATCCCAAGTCACTGATTAATACCGAATCTGAGGAAGTTGACTCTATTTTTTGTCAGTCTGCACAACGAGAAATTCGGATAAGGAATTTTGTTAACCCGGGAGAAGGTGTTAGGCACTCCCGGATTCCGTGGTTTTAGCACGGCCGCTCAACTGTCATTCATGGTTTTATATAATTTATTACATGCATTTTAACAATATGTATGTGTTTCAACTTGAATATTTTTTACGAATTACGACGTCACGAAAATGTATTTTGAGTCACACCGCAACCAGTATGCCTGTGACCTTTAACACGTTTCGGCTTCGCCGGGATTTACGATTTGAGTCACATCAAATGTGCATTCGTATTAGGGAAAGTATATTTTTAAAGTCGTGCCTAAATCGTCTATCGGCTTCTTAATCTTTTGGAAAGGTCGTGAAATTAACTAACAACCTTCACGAGTCTAATATATAACTTATTTATTTATTTGGGGGCCCCGCTATTTTATTTTTAATGCGAGGCTCATCCCATTTAATTTTACAGTCCAATCCTATATTTATATACTATATTTTCTATTTTTTGGTTTTTCTCCTAGTTCATTGCTTTCAGAATTTAAGTCCACGCCTTATTTTATATTACACAGGCCTGAACATTTTGATTCATATCTAATATGTATCAATTTTCATTCCTCGGTATTAAAACCCCAGGAACATGCTGAAACATGTTCAGCAGAAGCCCAATAACACATTTATATAATTATGGGCCTTCGCAACTTATTAGGCCCAAATCAGACATAAGCAGATAAGAATAATAGAAATCAGAACTCATTGTTTACATAGAGGATCAATATTCAGAAGATAATAGAACTTAAACTATTTTTATTCAATGAAAAGAAATGAAATACAGAATTACCATAATAATTTCAGACTTTAAATGTCCAGTGTGAATGAAGTCTAATTAACAGGTTGTTTCCGTTCTTATGTTTAACAACTATTTTAAAACTACTGAATCTAATTACTTAATATCTAAAGCTATCCGTATTATTAATTGATAACATGCTAAACTCAATTACTTGCAGATTTCAGAGAACTAACTGAATGTATTAAACATTAAACTATATTAACTATGTGATATGTGACTTCATATTAGAATATTATTTAACTGCAGTATTTCATTTACTACTAACACTATTCAGATTAAACTAATTATTACTGGATTAAGCTAACTACTGCATGTTAATGTCGTTAATTATCTACTTGTATGCAGGTTTATTTTTATATCAGATTAATTGTTAACCTATTCTAATTAACTAGGCGATTACGATCATTACTACTATACTAGTCTACTTACTATACTATTACATTGTTCCAGCCTTGTCCATGTCTCATGTGAGTCAATTATACAATACTCCCTACCAAATTACAATTTCAGCTAATCATTAACAGATTCAGAAAAACATTAACAGAAAACTGAAGAGAATTCAAATTGTTTATTTCTTCAACTTTAATTCCAACTGCAATTACATGAGATTCAAGCTGTGTACCTGATTCATCAATAGAAATCGATGAGTCTAGGGAGATGAATGCAGGAAATAAGCAGGTAGATCACAGCAAGTAATGCAACAACAGTGGAAGAGAATGAATCACTGCAACATGGATGAATTCAACAATCGAGTATGAATTCCAGAACCAGCAAAGCAATATCCAGCAGAAGACCAATAAAAAACCAACAAACAACCAAGAGATTTCTACAGAGCTTCAGAATATAGCTTCGACTAACCCAAGAAAATTACTCTATGTATCTAAATTTTAGTGTATCTCTGAATTTGTTCAAAAATCCAGCCCTTAATCAGGCTCTATCAAGGTCTATTTATAGGTAGAATTGGTGAAATTTTTTTTGGGGGGGGGGGGGAATTTGAAAAAGTTATTTCTAATTCTCTCCCCTTAATTCTTTTATTTGCTACACTTTAATACCCATTTCAGATTCAAATTTGCCTTCCAGCATGTGCTGGAAGGTTCTATTTGATTCTATTTGAGGTGTATTACTAGTATACCCTCACTTGCTAAGGTTATTCACCCATTTGCCTTTTATTTGGGTCTATTATACCCTTTGTTTTGTGCAATATTGCAGAAATACTAGGCCTAAATGTCTTAAATGTCCTTATAGGCTCTATTAAATCCACAATTATGCCATTTTCAATTTCTATTATGCCGTTATTGTCAACTGTTATTTACCCAACCTTATCCAGGTTTGGGTGTTCTGTTTTAGCTCTTATTTAACTTCCGGCCACTTGTTATGTTAACCTTTAAGACTTAGCCAGATTAGATCTCAATTTTATTTCAATTTAACCTCTTTTTCTTTTCATTTTCTGTATTAGAGTTAGTTTACAGGACTAGCCTGTTTATTTACTAAGGACTAAGGTTTTCAATTGTAACCAGTCCAGTATTTGGACTTGCCTTTTACAAGTTTAAGCACTGTTATTTTAATAGCCCTTTTAAAAACTAGTTTAAGACTTACAAATCTAGCAATTTTAGGCCTTCATTGTCTATTACTAAAGGTTAAACTTATTTCAGAATTAACCACTTGGATTCAAACTTAGAGTTTTACAAAGTTAGCCAGTTTTAACACTGACCACTCTATTGTTATTTCAATTTTAGCCACTTTTTATGTTGTTTTCATTTTAAATCCAATTAAACTACTTTTCATGTTTCAAAACTAATCAGTCAACTGTCTAACAGCTATAACCAATATCACCCTAAAGCATATTAGGCTTAATTGCAGTCTAATAATATGAAACTATTATAGATATAACCTTTTCATATCAAATTGCACACATAGCCACACAATCAGAATCATTTGCCATTTAACCAAAACTCAGAGGGGAAATTTGAATATTGTTGAATTTCAATCAAATAACTTCATAATTCAGATTTCAATATCAAATTGACACAAGAGGCATAATCACAATATTCTTCATGTTAAAGAACCCTAAAGTGCTCGAACAAACATAGTCAAGCATAATAGCCAGAATTAACAAAGACTAGTGAATCATGTTGATTTAACAAAGAATTTTTAGAAAAGCTAATAGAAACAGAATAAAGATGAAGAGAAGTAGAATAAAACCTAACATGCAAACATTCAAAATGTAACAGAAAAGAACACAAAACACATTTATCAATCAAAAAATAGAAAAATAGAAGGTTGGGAACTTAGCTCGCAGGATTTGTCTCCTGAGCTTCCATTTTTTCCTTTTTCTTTTTTGTTTCTTTTCTTTTTCTTTTTCAGTTTCTTTTTCAGTTTCTTTTCAGACTTCAAACTTGAAGTCTTTTATTGTTTTTGTCAACAGAGGTGGGTTCAGGGGTGTTAAAGAGAAGGTTTTGATTTGGGGTTTGATTTTGAGTCGGTCGGAGTTAGGGTTCCGACGACTGTTTTTTGATATTCGAGCAGTTAGAGAAAGATTTGAGGGGAGTGGTTTACATGGGGTTGTAGATCACAAGAAGGAGGTTTTGGGGTGTTATTACGGAGGCTAGTGTAAAATATTTGTGGTCACCAGAGAAAAAATCCGGTGACCGGGTTTTCAAGATTTGGGGGTTTTAGGATTTTCTTAGTTGTCTATGGTGGTTTGGAGTAGAAGAATAGGAGAAGAGTGGTTTGGGGCTGGAGAGTGGTCGGAGACTACCATAATCGGCGGGCAGTCTCCATGAACGGTGAAGTGAAGAAGAAAGGAAGAAGAAGCCTGGAGGCGGCTAGGGTTAGAGATTGTGGGAAATGGCCGGTCTCTTGAGAGACCGGGCCTTTTAAACTTGTCACGATTGATCAATTCCTGGCCATTGGATCATTGATGATTAACGGCCAGGATTAAATGTTCAAAACGATGCCGTTCGATTAAAGATAGAGGATGTCTCTTCTCCGTTAGATCATAATGAATGGACGGCTCAGATTTACTATCAAACTATATTGATATAATTTATTTTTCGGATTAATCCTCAGCCGTTGGATTAGATAAATGAATGGTTGAGACTGTTTTGTTATTTAAAACTGGACCGGACTCTCTTATTCAATTGGGCCAATTGTATCTGGGCCTGCACAAATGGCCTAGATGTGTATTTTTCATGTATTTTATTATTTTTATGTATTTTCTTGTTATATTTTATCTTCTATTTTTATATTCTTTTCCAATTACTCAAATTCTTTTAATTTCCTTTTTTCCAAATTTTATGATATTTTGCCATTTTTGCTATTTTTTTCTTATTTTTTGGCATATACTTGTATTTTTGTTAATTTCTTTTAGTATCTTTTATTTGTAATAATTATACTCAAACTATTTTTTTAATTTCCTAATTTTCATATTTAATTGTTCACTCACACAAATGCATCTTATTTCAAACAAACATGTAATTGCACACAAAAAGATTATTTGTTTAATTTTGGAATTTTATTGCTTAGGGCAAAAATCATGTGCTCACAGCTGCCCCTCTTTGCTCGGGAACACGAAGAGTTTCAGTGCAAAGTAAAGTGAGCAGTAATGAGAGATTTTTGCCCATTGGCATATTTTGTGAGAAGCATTTTGAAAACTTTTTGACCGCACCCTGCCTCAGAGGTTGCCTACATATCCTGGGCTAAACAGGAATCAGGTTAGTATAGTTCGGGAAGGTCTGGTAGTTTAAAAACTACCAAGACTTTGCTGTTGCATTGCTATTGCCATGACTACTGACCTACTTCTTATTACACCAGGGGTGAAAAGTATAAAATGAAGAAGCTATTCTAAGCTATAATGCTACGAATTACAATTGTTCCTATCTACTTCTTGTCTTCTTATTCTTCTTTGTCTCCTTTCCTTGATTTATTGTGCTACCATCCTTCTTTTTGTTGATTTTCTTTTCTTTCTTTCTTTCTTTTTGGTGTGATTTTCAATGGTACTTCTTGCCTTCAAATTGATACCTGCTTAAAACAAAAACAAAACAACAAAACTTTTTCATCTGCCCCAGTGTGGGCTTTTCATGTTACACTATTACTCGTGTTAGCTAACATAAATCAAAATTTGCAGAAATTAAAAATTGCAGAAATGTATTCCCTTGTTATACAGGTGGGCGCCTGAACAGAAATTCAAAATTGTAGAAATATATTCCCTTGTTATACAGGTGGGCGCCTGAACAGAAATTAAAAATTGCAGAAAAATATTCCTTTGTTATCCAGGTGGGCGCCTGATGCATGAAATGCGTATGCAGAAAAATATTCCATTGTTATCCAGGTTGGCGCCTGATGCATCAAAATGCAAATGCAGAAAAATATTCCCTTGTTATCCAGGCGGGCGCCTGATGCATGAAATGCGAATGCAGAAAAATATTCCCTTGTTATCCAGGCGGGCGCCTAATGCATGAAATGCGAATGCAGAAAAATATTCCCTTGTTATCCAGGTGGGCGCTGTCACACCTCCTTTTTACCGCTCCCGCGAGGGCGCGAGGGAGTTTTTCCAATTAAAGGACAATCGAAACGGGATTTATTTAATTAATTCAGAGTCGCCACTTGGAAAAATAATGGTGTTCCAAGTCACCGATTTGAATCCCGAATCGAGGAAAAGATTGACTCTGTTAAACAGCCTGCATACCAGAAATCCAGATAAGGAATTCTGTTAACCCGGGAGAAGGTGTTAGGCATTCCCGAGTCCCGTGGTTCTAGCACGGTCGCTCAACTGTCATATTTGGCTTCTTTATCTGATTTTATAATATGCCTTAACTTATGTGTAAATTTTAATTTTTAACCTCTTATGATATTATTATTATAAAAATTATTATTATTATTATTATTATTATTATTATTATTATTATTATTATTATTATTATTATTATTATTATTTTTACAAAGAATTGCAACATTGTGAAAATGTATCTCGAACCACGTCGCACCAGTGCACCCGTGGTTGTCAACACATTTCGACTCCGTTGAGATTTGGATTTGGGTCACATAAATGTGCACCCGGGTTTAAGGAGATAGCATTATTAAATACGCGCCTAAAGATACTAACGCGTTATTGTTTTGGGAATGCCGTGAAATCCGCTAAACGGCACATCCCGGAGTCTAAATATTTTATATATATATATATATATATATATATTTATGAGGGCCCAGCAGTTTGTGCATTTTTATTTGGTGAGGCACATCTCATTTATTATTTAGAAGGTAACCCTAAAAGCAAGTATGATTCTCTACTTTATTTGTCTCTATAAAAAAAATCCTAATTTATTCACTGAAATTATCCAAAGTCGTTACAAACGGGTTACATGAAATGCACCATCGAATTTTAGGCATCGTAATTATGTCACGGAAACCATACCCATAATCACGATGATTTAAAATCGTTTAACCAACTCTATAGACAAATTCTGACTAGCAACGTAAAATCAAGAAATTGAAAAGCCGTGTTGTATAATGATGTAAGTAATAAAGATGTGACTCAGCACTTATTTTGTAGTACTATAGACATATTCAATATATTGCATCAATAACTATTCCTATGCAGTGAAGTTAATACATGAACCTTTCTCATCTATATGGCATCAATTCTTTATGATAAATGACTAAAGATTCTGACGACTATCAAAGACATACAACCTTTACATGCGTGAATAAATACTCCAACTAATACATAAATATGGTAATCACAAAATAAAACATGGGCACGACAAGCAGTGATTGTAAGAACGGAACATCAAAACAAAATTTGAAATATATTGAACATCAACTCAAGTAACAAATAAAAGGAACATGATAATTATTAGAACAAAGTAGTGAAAGAATTAGAAGAACGGACCTCTGGTATAAATCAATGGAGCTGAACTTACAAACTTCGAAGCTGAGCAACGCCGGACCGGAGCTCTCGCGAGTGACTACGAACGGAACCTCAGGTTAGCGGCGTCGACTGGCTGTTAACGATGGAGTCCGACAGTTGGTCTTGTGACGACATGGTGCTGGTGGTGTTTGGCGAGAGAGATGAAGGTGTTGCTGGTCGAAGAAGACGTGAGTGCTGCTACTGGTAACAACGCAGCAGACTGGTAAGAGAGACTGAAGTAGAAGAGGGTCGTTTGGACGTGAAGCTGGGCGTGATGGTGCTGCTGGACGCTTCGACTAGTCGGAGACGAAGCAGCAGTGAGCTGCTGAGTCAATGGCGTGAGGGAGACGAGGGTGGATGTTTGGATAGGCTGGTTGACGTTGGCTTGGAGAGGAAGCTGCTGGTCGCGGATCCGATCTCTAGACGTGAGGGGCGATGGGTTTTTTGTAGTGTTTTGTATCGTTCTTCAGAAGATGACTGCATCGTCCCTTTTTTCTCCGTTTCTGTCCAGATCAATCAAATAGTAATATGTTCTCTTCAGTTCATTTTTTTTTCTTTTGGTTTTTGTTCTTCAAATGCTTCTTCCATCAAAACTGAAGAAGAAGCCCTGCTGCTCCTTTACGTTCTTTTCTTCTTCAAGCAGTGACCCCCGTAGAAGAGTCCCCTCCCTTCTTTTTATCTCTTTTTCCTTTCCTTTTGCCTTTTGATTTTTTTTTGTTTTTAAAATCAGCCCCCCATAATGAATATAGTATACCCATATCTTTGTGTCTCTCTTTTTTCATTTTTAACCGTGACCAAACCCATCATTTGTCTTTTTCTCTTTTTTTTTTTTTTTTTTTTTTTTTTTTTATTCTCTTTTTTTATTTTTTAATCATTTTCCCATCCCTCCCCCATAGTGTAGTGTCGGGTTATTACGGGCTATGTCCGAAAAATTATAAAACCGGGTAGTTTGAACCCGAATATTATTCTTCGCCCGGAACCGAGAATGAGAACACGGTGTTATTAATTAATCACTACGTAAGCCAAAATAACTATAAGACCAATAATTAAAACAAAGTTATTTTTTTATATTTTTCAAGATTAAAGTTACCACAAAATACTAATTATATTATTTTTTGTTTTATAATTCTTTTTTTTTTATATAAAAATAAAGATATAAAGAACTATTTTTTATATTTTTAAGTTTAAAATGACTACAAAATATTAATAAAAATTATTTTTGTAATTTTCGTTTTTTAATAAAAAGATAAAATATAAAGTACTATTTTTGTATTTTTCAAATTTAAAAATGATTACGAAACATTAATAAAACTATATTTTTTTTGTTATTTTTTATCTTAAGGTAGAAATAAAGTAAAAGAGTCAAAATTAGCTAAAATAGCTATATTATGCCTAAACTAAATATTTTATGCTAAAAATATAAAAAATCTCGGGGAGGGTCAAAAATCACGTGTTTACAGCTGCCCCTCTTTGACTGAAAACACAAAGAGTTTTCAGACAAAGAACGACTAGACAAGTGTTTTTTGACCCGACCCTTATTCGGAGGGACTAAACTAAAAGAAGAGGAATGTGACCGAGACCTTGTATCTGAGCTGCCTACATATCCTTGGCTATAAAGGAATCAGGCCACGTGTAGTTCGAAAGTGAGTGAGGAAATGGTATACCGAGGTGGAGAGCCGGTCGAGGTGCCATTTCGCCGAGGTTCCGTTCCGTCGAGGTTCTGGTCCGTGGTCCTGCTATTACATCAAAAATCCAACATGAAAAAGACTAACTAAGCCTATCAGCTACTAGTTACAAGATTCCTATCTATAAGTCTTCCGAAGCTTGATCTTGAGTATTGGTTGGTGCTTCATGCGGACTCTAAATTTGAACCTTGATACTTGCTAGTTGTAGGTGCTGCTTTTCGGATCAAGACCAGGTATGCAGTGCTTGTGACCTCGGCCATGTCTTGAGCACACCACATCTTTTATCAACTTCTACACTTGGATTAACTCTTTGCCTTTTGCTTTCATTGTGACTGACTTCTATTGATCATCTCGGACTGTGACTCGCATTCTGGTCGCAAGCTTCTTTTGTTGCTAACTTACATTGCACTCCGAAGTGAATTCCCTTACTTGTGATCTTCGAACTATTATCCTTCGAAGTCTGAATCTATCTTTTCTGATCCTTGTTGCCTTCCTTCTGATTCATGCTGGGGATTTCCGTTACACTCAGTCACTTTCGATTGTTCACTATCCTTTTCAAATCTTGGAAACTGAGACGGCGTTCTGCTTTTCTGGCGGGCTTCCGACTTTAACAACAAACTCTAATCATAAATTGCCATTCCCTTCTTCAGTGGGCACCTGATTACCAAAACTTGAAATGTATAGATCGAATGATTACCATCTCAGGAGAAAGATTCCTCGGACTGAGATTTTGATGTCTTAGGAGAAAGATTCATCAGACTAAGACTTTGACTCTAGGAGATAATTCCTCGGACTAGGTCTAAATTATTGTGATCTCAGGAGAAAGATTCATCGGACTAAGATTTTGATATCTTAGGAGAAAGATTCATCGGACTAAGATTTTGACGCTAGGAGATAATTCCTCAGACTAGGTCTAAATTGATGTGATCTCAGGAGAAAGATTCATCAGACTTAAATTGTTGTGATCTCAGGAGAAAGATTCATCAGACTGAGATTTTGATATCTTAGGAGAAAGATTCATCAGACTAAGATTTTGACGCTAGGAGATAATTCCTCAGACTAGGTCTAAATTGATGCCTTACTTGAAATCTTCCAATTGTCGCTTCCTTCTTCTTGTTGCTTTCATCTAAAACCTCTAATTGTTGTTTTTCACTTCCTATTAAATTATCTTTAACTATAACTTCAAAAACTAAATCGCCACTCCATTCTTCGGGCGGGCTCCCTGACTTCAACTACAACTCCAAACTAAATCGCCACTCCATTCTTCAGGCGGGCTCCCTGACTTCAACTATAACTTCAAAAACTAAATCGCCACTCCATTCTTCAGGCGGGCTCCCTGACTTCAACTACAACTCCAAACTAAATCGCAACTCCGTTCTCCAGGCGGGCTCCCTGACTTCAACTACAACTCAAGACTAAATCGCCACTCCATTTTCCAGGCGGGCTCCCTGACTTCAACTATAACTTCAAAAACTAAATCACCACTCCATTCTTCAGGCGGGCTCCCTGACTTCAACTACTCAAGACTAAATCGCCACTCCATTCTCCAGGCGGGCTCCCCGACTTCAACTATAACTTCAAAACTAAATCGCCACTCCATTCTTCAGGCGGGCTCCCTGACTTCAACTACAACTCAAAACTAAATCGCCACTCCATTCTTCAGGCGGGCTCCCCGACTTCAACTATAACTTCAAAACTAAATCGCCACTCCATTCTTCAGGCGGGCTCCCTGACTTCAACTATAACTTCAAAACTAAATCGCCACTCCATTCTTCATGCGGGCTCCCTAACTTCAACTGCCACTTCAAAATAAATCGCCACTCCATTCTTCAGGCGGGCTCCCTGACTTTAACTACCACTTCAAAATAAATCGCCACTCTATTCTTCAGGCGGGCTCCTTGACTTCAACATCAACTCACTAACTTCATCCCATCCTTTCTTCCGAATTACCTTGTTTCGGAATTGCTTTCCTCCTAGGTCGTGTTATTTTCTCCTTGACTGCTGGGGATATCTTTGGAATTGTTTACTTACCTGTTGGGGATGATGCTGCTGGGAAAATCTTCTCTATTTCCTCATTTTCTACTCCCTTCAAAACCTTTTATTCTCTCCCGGGATCGCGGGGGATTGAAATGTCAATAGCTGAGGATTGTCCTGTCGAGGGACCCTTTTTCCTTTTTCCTCTTTCCAAACCTCCTTCGAGACTTGCGCTTTGCTCCATTGAAAAACTTGTAGGATATAATGTTGCGGGGGAAATCTCGAAATCAGTGTTTCATTTTTCCGAGAACTGCTGGGGATGATACCGGCTTCTTGCCTTTTTGAACGCAAGCTTCCTCGTTTTGTCCTGTCTGTTGGGGGTATAATTTCCTCTATCACAGCTTGTAGTTTTCTTTCTTTCAAGGCTGCTGGGGATAACCGGGTTCAAATATCATTTCCTCGTGTTATCTGGCTTCTTTCCCCAACCGGGTATTTGGTTTTGAGAAAATTTTCGCAACGGGAGAAAATTTTCTGCCCCAGTTTGAGAATCTTCTTCGTGGCATGCTTTTCTGCCAACAACCCCTCTTTTTCCTGTTTCAAATCAAAGAAAAATTGGTTAGTTTTAAAATGTGGTGGCTGGTTGTGGTGCTCCTGCTGGGGATGGTTCTCCTCTTCTTTCCCTGCTCTGCGTTTCATTGTCAGACCCTGCCGGGGATGTTATCATTTGATGATATTCATGCTGGGGATAGTTTTCTCCTTTCTTGCTTCCCCGCCTTCCTTGATGACTCTTTATTCGCGAACCTTTCCACGTGGTTTTCCACCTACCACCCGAATTCCTATAATAGTGACCCTTCGTGAAGACCTTGCATGTTTTATTGGTGAACCATTTTCTTTATTCACCCTTGTCACTGAAAATACCTTTCTGCTGGGGATATCTCCTTTCTTGCTTCCCCGCCTTCCTTGACGACTCTTTATTCGCGAACCTTTCCACGTGGTTTTCCACTGACCACCCGAAGTCCTATAATAGTGACCCTTCGTGAAGACCTTGCATGTTTTATTGGTGAACCATTTTCTTTATTCACCCTTGTCACTGAAAATACCTTTCTGCTAGGGATATCTCGGGAATGTGCATTTCGCGACCTTTGAGTCTCATTGGCCTTGGCCTCGAGGTCATTAACCTTCATTGAGATATCCTTTTCACACCGATCCACCCCTTTTTCGATTTCCTATTGCTGGGGAATATCCTTCTGGACACTGGCTTTGCGCTTAATCCCTCCTCACTTATACCACTTGGGTGTACCAATCAAATTCCGTCTTGCATAATTGGAAAGTTGATGGAAAATTTTGAAGTCATTTCTTACAAACAGACTCTATTGGGAAATTTTTATGAAAGGAGAAAGATAAAAAGAAACAGAATAAAAGACAAAAACGAGGGTGACTCTCTAAAAAGAAAAATTATAAAATAACCCTATCAAACGTGGATACCAACTCTAATGGACATGACATGCACATATAGCCTACCCTCCGTCGTTAAACCGCCTTTTGTAATCTTCTCCTGGGGCTTTCCTATCTCATTTCCAACCTTCGTTCGACTTGTAGTGCCCGAGGGGTTATCACTACCAAGTCTCTCTCATTTTGGTTTTCTCTCAGCTTCCATCGCCTTATGGTGCCTGTGAAGGTTTTCACCGCTAAGGCTCTCTCATTTGTGTTACTTTTCCGCTGGGGATTGGTGGTGCTACTGCTAAGATTCTCTCATATTTCTTCTGCTGCAGATCTGAGTCTTTTCTGATGGGAATCAGAGTGTTATGTTCTGATAAGACTTCTCTCATTTGCCCGACTTGGCCTCTTTTAAAGATTGGTCAAAAGGTCTTTCTTTGGACCGTAATGTGGATTTGGATAAGGCTAGAAAGAAATGGTATTAAAGGCTCGAAACAAAACAAAATGGGTTCAAAATTACAACTTTCGGAGTCTACATCTTCCTTTATAAACACAACTTTTGTTGCCCCAGTTTCTAGCTTGGGGATTTTTATTTCTTTATTTACACTATGACCGAGCTGTGAAGCGCCTACGTATCCTCTTTAAGGAATCAGGTCAAACGTAGTTCCCAATTCCCCTTTTTCAAGTTTCTTTTTTTTTTCACACATTTTTCTTTTTCTTTTCTTTATCTCTTTTTGTTGTTTTCTTTTTCTTTACTTTTTTCTTTATCCCTTTCTTCTCTTGCCTTTCAAACTTGTGTTTCTAGTCTTTGCAACTAATTCCGAAGGAGGGGTATGAAAGAATTTAAAATAAGGATCAAAGGGTTGACGATGGATAAAGTATTTGGATAGCAGAACAAAATGCCTTCGTCATTCCAATCTTCAAAACATGCCAAGTGTAAACAACACAATTAATATTCGTCATATCTTTAAAGCACTGTTGGGAACACACTCTCATTATTATGAACGACCCCATGTCAATTTTGGTAGCTTGCCTTTAACGGTTTTCTTTTACTTGCCCCAGTTTCTCATGACTCGGGTTTCGAATAATCTCAAACCGTTCTTATTTCATTTAAATATCCCGATCACCTCCCAATGGCTTTGTGATTAACTTTTAAGATCAGGCCAGAACTATGCGCGCACGTCATGTCACTAGAGCTAGCAGAAAAAGAACTATAGGAAGGAGAGGACTAAATAACAGAAAATGTCCAGAAATAATATAAAATAGGTCATTACATTAACCGATAAAACAACGACTCGAACAACCAAAAAAACAAAACTGGGGTACAATACTTAGAACGAACCTAGACCCCTTTAGATGAGACACTATGATCAAAAAAAAAAATACAAGGATAAAAGGTTTGAGCCACAAAACAACATTCGGATTACCATTCTGAAATAACTCGGACAAATAGAAATGACAACAAAATAATCCACCACAAATGACTCTCCAATTGATAAGCTTGACATTTAGCCACGAATTTGATTATCAGAACTACTATGGCCTTCTCTCATTTCAGTCGGCAAATTCCCGAGTGGATTCTCATATTCCGTGCCACCAGGCATCACCGCCGGAAAGTGTGTATCATCAGGTGCAAGTAACGGATTCAGCGCGATATTCTGGGTGTTACTGTTATGAATCACAATCAATCTTTCTTGGATCATCCTTTCTATTTTCCTTTTCAAATCCCGACAACTTTCCATGTTGTGCCCCTGGGCGTGGGAATGGTATTCACACCTTTTAGATGGGTCAAAGCTCCTTGCACGTGGGTCCACATGATTTGGAGGGATGGGTGCAATCATGTCCTGTTGCTTTAACTTCTCAAATAAGCTTTCATAGGAAACTCCTATTGGTGTGAAATTATCCTTCAACTTCGGTTCCCTTCTATGCCCTTGGTTTGGAAGTGGGTTATAAGGTATTTGGAAATTTTGCGGAGGCTGATAGAGATTTTGTGATGCTCGTGCTCGCTTTCTTGGATGATTTGATGGCTGAATAACATACTGGGGTGGATCAACCGGGTATGGTGGGTTCGGAGGTGGATAGTAATGCTCAGGGGAATTATGGAAAACTTGTCGAGACATCGCATACCGTCGAGGTACTCTTCTGGAACCTTTTCTTGACCCTGATATCATCATGACTTCTTCATCCCTCTCATTCGTGTCACTAGATTCAAATTGGACAGCCTGAGCTGCAGCCTTGAGAGCCGCTTGACTTATAATTCTGCCTGTCTCGAGACCGTTCTCTACCATTTCTCCCATTTTGACTACATCCAAGAAGGATTGACCAACCGCAGACATCATGTTCTGAAAATAATCCGGCTCTTGAGCCCGAAGGAAGACAATGATTAACTCATGGTCATCCATGGGTGGCTCAGCACGAGCCGCTTGCTCTCTCCATTTAAGGGCATATTCCCTGAAACTTTCACTTGATTTCTTCTTCAGATTTGAAAGGAAAATGCGGTCTGGGGCAATGTCAATGTTGTATTGGAATTGTTTGACAAAGGCCTGTGCCATGTCGTTCCAGACGCGCCAGCTAGATGCATCTTGATCCCAAAACCATTCAGAGGCTACTCCTGTAAGGCTTTCCCCAAAGTAAGCTATTAACAATTCTTCATTTCTTCCCACACTCCTTAGTTGATTGCAATACCTTTTCAAATGGGCTATGGGATGTCCATGTCCATCGTACTTTTCAAATTTGGGAATCTTGAAACCAGGTGGCAAGTGGACATCGGGAAACAAGCATAGATCTTTGAAAGCAACACTCTTTTGACCTGCCAACCCGTGCGTGTTTTTCAACCGCTGTTCTAAGCTTTTCAATCTTTGGGTTATTTCTTCCTGTACCTTCTTTCGGGTAGGCTTCTCAATGTTTGCATGGAGGTCGTGAGAGTGGTACTGTTCTTGCTGTATAGCAAATTGTGACTCATGAGAAAGTTGTCCCCGGCCATTGGACCATGCTTGACGCATTTTGGTCATTTGTTGTTTCACTGTTCTATTTTCCTCAACCACAGCAGACCCTTGTTGAACTTTCTGACCCTGAGTCTCTTGAGCACTTGTAACAACTCCGATGTCGGTTATAATTTTCCTTGAATCTTGCTTTCCAATTTACCACAACCAACCACCTCAACTTTCTGGATTAACAAAACGAAACCACCGGGTTAGCGTTAAGGTATTCCGCTTATTGATTTCCTTTGTTTTTCTACTATTTTCTTTTCTTTTTCCTTTTTGTGGTTTTTTCATTTTTTTTTTCCTTTTTTTTTTTATGGTTTTTTTTGTAGTTTTTTCATTTTTTTTTTGGTTATGGATATGGTCGAATCCTATGTGGATTGCCTACGTATCATGACCCCGCATGAATCGGACCGAGCGTAGTTCTTGCAAATTAATGCAAGAAATAAAGAGATGTTTATTTGATTTTTTTTTTTTTTGAAGGAAAATTATAGAAACCGACTCCAACTACAAACTTGAAAAACTTTCACATTTTGAACCGGAGATTTCTTCAAGAATAAATATTTTTTGGTGTCAATTATGACTATTTCTACAAAATTGGCCATGTAATGGCTTATTTGGTAAAGTGACTATTTTGCAAAATTTATTTAAGAAAGATAAACTTGAAATTTTTTTTTATCCTGTGGCTCATGGGGCATCGTTCGACATCACCAAAAACCAACACAAGATTATTTTTCATAAATTGGCCATGTAATGGCTTATTTAAACAAAGTGACGCTTTTTGCAAAATTTATTTAAGAAAGATAAACTTGAAATTTTTTTTATCTTGTGGCTCACTGGGCATCGTTCGGCATCACCATAAACCAACACAAGACTATTTTTCATAAATTGGCCATGTAATGGCTTATTTAGGCAAAGTGGCTCTTTTTGCAAAATTTTATTTAAGAAGATGCAAATTCAAAATTTTTATCTTGGGGCCTATGGGGCATCGTTCAGCACCGACACAGGCCAATACAAGACTGATAAAGTAAAAATGCAAAAATGTGGCTATTTCAGCAAAATTTTGGCCATGTAATGGCTTATTTGATAAAGTGGTTATTTTTGTAAAGTTGAGAGATGACTCAAAACTTGATTTCCGCGGATACGGCCTTTCGACATTTCCGCGAAGAAATATTTCAAGGCTATGTGCAAAATTATTTACACATGACTCAAAGTGGTTATTCTTGCAAAAACGGCCTTCCGGCGTCCTTTTGAGGGACATCCGGCTTATTTTAAGCAAGAATAGCATCACCCGACTTATTTATAATAAAATAAAAAATTTGACATTTTTTGGTTATTTTTTTTGCAAAAGGGGTGTGAACCCGGACTTGATTTTGCGAATACGGCCTTTCAACATTTCCACATGGAATATTTCAAGGTTGTGCCCGCAAATTATTAAAAATGATTCAAAGTGGCTATTTTTTGCAAAAATAGCCTTTCGGCGTCCTTTCGGAACATTCAGCTATTTTTTCAAAAATGGCATCACTTTGATTTTATTGACAAAATTAAACACACACATTTTTTTTGATTTTTTAAAGGGGTGGTTGGACCCTATGAGGGTTGCCTACGTATCCCACCTAATGGCGAGAATCAAACCTGCGTAGTTCGGTCAGATTATTTGACCAATTATTTCAACAAAATTGTTCTACCTATTTTTCGAATTTTCTTCTCACACAATTCGTCAATATTTCGATATCTACAATTTCTCTCTTTTTGTTTTTCAAGAATTTAGCCAATAATAATCTAGAACAAATAAATGCAACATATAACATGCTCGGTCTTTAATTTTCCGGGTCACCTGTCCTAGACGGACCCAACCCCTGTGTTGAGTTCCCTAAGTCAGATATGATGCAAATAAACGTCCTAAATCTAGGCTTAATATCCCGATGTTTTCAATGGTACTAGACCGTGTACCCGAGCAGACAACTCGGATTTGAGGAGGGAGCTACGTACCGGGACCCGCGGGATCGTCCGGCTTTGTAACTTATCCTGCCTCTTTTCTTATTTTTGGTATTGACACTAACAGAAAGGGGAGTCTCAACCAGTAAGCACATCCCCGGGGTAGGAAGAGACGGGTTTTCGGCACAATTTTATATACGGTTCACGCAATATCAAAGCGGTAAACATATAGCAGTTTGTATATACAAGTGCAACTAATATCAAAGCGGTAGACATGTAGCACATTAATCAAACATGTAATAAAATCAGATATAGACAAAACAACAATTTAAATGAGCTCGAATTCTTAGACCCCGAACCGAAGTTCGGAGGATTTTTCCCCAGCAGAGTCGCCAGAGCTGTCACACCTCCTTTTTCCGCATCCCGCGAGGGCGCGAGGGAGTTTTTCCAATTAAAGGACAATCGAAACGGGATTTATTTAATTAATTCAGAGTCGCCACTTGGAAAAATAATGGTGTTCCAAGTCACCGATTTGAATCCCGAATCGAGGAAAAGATTGACTCTGTTAAACAACCTGCATACCAGAAATCCAGATAAGGAATTCTGTTAACCCGGGAGAAGGTGTTAGGCATTCCCGAGTCCCGTGGTTCTAGCACGGTCGCTCAACTGTCATATTTGGCTTCTTTATCTGATTTTATAATATGCCTTAACTTATGTGTAAATTTTAATTTTTAACCTCTTATGATATTATTATTATAAAAATTATTATTATTATTATTATTATTATTATTATTATTATTATTATTATTATTATTTTTTACAAAGAATTGCAACATTGTGAAAATGTATCTCGAACCACGTCGCACCAGTGCACCCGTGGTTGTCAACACATTTCGACTCCGTTGAGATTTGGATTTGGGTCACATAAATGTGCACCCGGGTTTAAGGAGATAGCATTATTAAATACGCGCCTAAAGATACTAACGCGTTATTGTTTTGGGAATGCCGTGAAATCCGCTAAACGGCACATCCCGAAATCTAAGCATCTTTGTAAAAATTATCTATATATATATATATTTATGAGGGCCCAGCAGTTTGTGCATTTTTATTTGGTGAGGCACATCTCATTTATTATTTAGAAGGTAACCCTAAAAGCAAGTATGATTCTCTACTTTATTTGTCTCTATAAAAAAAATCCTAATTTATTCACTGAAATTATCCAAAGTCGTTACAAACGGGTTACATGAAATGCACCATCGAATTTTAGGCATCGTAATTATGTCACGGAAACCATACCCATAATCACGATGATTTAAAATCGTTTAACCAACTCTATAGACAAATTCTGACTAGCAACGTAAAATCAAGAAATTGAAAAGCCGTGTTGTATAATGATGTAAGTAATAAAGATGTGACTCAGCACTTATTTTGTAGTACTATAGACATATTCAATATATTGCATCAATAACTATTCCTATGCAGTGAAGTTAATACATGAACCTTTCTCATCTATATGGCATCAATTCTTTATGATAAATGACTAAAGATTCTGACGACTATCAAAGACATACAACCTTTACATGCGTGAATAAATACTCCAACTAATACATAAATATGGTAATCACAAAATAAAACATGGGCACGACAAGCAGTGATTGTAAGAACGGAACATCAAAACAAAATTTGAAATATATTGAACATCAACTCAAGTAACAAATAAAAGGAACATGATAATTATTAGAACAAAGTAGTGAAAGAATTAGAAGAACGGACCTCTGGTATAAATCAATGGAGCTGAACTTACAAACTTCGAAGCTGAGCAACGCCGGACCGGAGCTCTCGCGAGTGACTACGAACGGAACCTCAGGTTAGCGGCGTCGACTGGCTGTTAACGATGGAGTCCGACAGTTGGTCTTGTGACGACATGGTGCTGGTGGTGTTTGGCGAGAGAGATGAAGGTGTTGCTGGTCGAAGAAGACGTGAGTGCTGCTACTGGTAACAACGCAGCAGACTGGTAAGAGAGACTGAAGTAGAAGAGGGTCGTTTGGACGTGAAGCTGGGCGTGATGGTGCTGCTGGACGCTTCGACTAGTCGGAGACGAAGCAGCAGTGAGCTGCTGAGTCAATGGCGTGAGGGAGACGAGGGTGGATGTTTGGATAGGCTGGTTGACGTTGGCTTGGAGAGGAAGCTGCTGGTCGCGGATCCGATCTCTAGACGTGAGGGGCGATGGGTTTTTTGTAGTGTTTTGTATCGTTCTTCAGAAGATGACTGCATCGTCCCTTTTTTTCTCCGTTTCTGTCCAGATCAATCAAATAGTAATATGTTCTCTTCAGTTCATTTTTTTTTCTTTTGGTTTTTGTTCTTCAAATGCTTCTTCCATCAAAACTGAAGAAGAAGCCCTGCTGCTCCTTTACGTTCTTTTCTTCTTCAAGCAGTGACCCCCGTAGAAGAGTCCCCTCCCTTCTTTTTATCTCTTTTTCCTTTCCTTTTGCCTTTTGATTTTTTTTTGTTTTTAAAATCAGCCCCCCATAATGAATATAGTATACCCATATCTTTGTGTCTCTCTTTTTTCATTTTTAACCGTGACCAAACCCATCATTTGTCTTTTTCTCTTTTTTTTTTTTTTTTTTTTGTTTTGTTTTTATTCTCTTTTTTTTATTTTTTAATCATTTTCCCATCCCTCCCCCATAGTGTAGTGTCGGGTTATTACGGGCTATGTCCGAAAAATTATAAAACCGGGTAGTTTGAACCCGAATATTATTCTTCGCCCGGAACCGAGAATGAGAACACGGTGTTATTAATTAATCACTACGTAAGCCAAAATAACTATAAGACCAATAATTAAAACAAAGTTATTTTTTTATATTTTTCAAGATTAAAGTTACCACAAAATACTAATTATATTATTTTTTGTTTTATAATTCTTTTTTTTTTTTATATAAAAATAAAGATATAAAGAACTATTTTTTATATTTTTAAGTTTAAAATGACTACAAAATATTAATAAAAATTATTTTTGTAATTTTCGTTTTTTAATAAAAAGATAAAATATAAAGTACTATTTTTGTATTTTTCAAATTTAAAAATGATTACGAAACATTAATAAAACTATATTTTTTTTGTTATTTTTTATCTTAAGGTAGAAATAAAGTAAAAGAGTCAAAATTAGCTAAAATAGCTATATTATGCCTAAACTAAATATTTTATGCTAAAAATATAAAAAATCTCGGGGAGGGTCAAAAATCACGTGTTTACAGGCGCCTGATGCATGAAATGCGAATGCAGAAAAATATTCCCTTGTTATCCAGGTGGGCGCCTTATGCATGAAATGCGAATGCAGAAAGATATTCCCTTATTATCCAGGTAGGCGCCTGATGTATGAAATGCGAATGCGGAAAATTATTCCCTTGTTATCCAGGTGGGCGCCTGATGCATGAAATGCGAATGTAGAAAAGTATTCCCTTGTTATCCAGGTAGGCGTCTGATGCATGAAATGTGAATGCAGAAAAATATTCCATTGTTATCCAGGTGGGCGCCTGATGCATGAAATGCGAATGCAGAAAAATATTCCCTCAGTTTGATAACTGGGATGTGAATTTAAAAAGATGATACCTTCTTGTTGTTTTTGCTATTTTCTTGCTTGATTGAGTGAGTCCTCCTCTACGGAGTCCTCCATTTATTGCTGTGCTTCTTTTATGTTTTTCTTTCTTTTCACATTGGTCATATTCACTTTAAAGTGATTAGTGACAATTTGTGCCTATCTAAATCAAAAAGCAAATCTTATTGGTTGTAAACTGCTAGCAACTGGCATTTGATGCTTCTGCCTTTTGTTGCCTTCCTCTTTTTGCTTTTCTTCTGCTAAGCGGCCCTTCAGTTGACTTCCTTTGTAAACTCTTTTTGCATTTTCCTTGCTTTTCTCCTTTTTTTTAAATTTTCTTTGGCTCCAATCGCCGTCCTTTTTTATTTCCTCTTTCCTTTCTCTCTTTTTCTTTTCCTTTTGTTTTCTTTTTCGATCCAGCGTTATTTCACCTCTTATCATGAGAAGCTGGTAGTTAGCTTTTAATGGACAAATTGGCTTTTCAATCAATGAAATGCAGAAATGAATTTAAAAGGGTAAGGGTGATTTGGAAGAGTGACAGAACTTATTTGGGTATGTTGGCTGATTCCTTTGACCATGCCATGTATTTAAACTCTGACCCAGTCTGTTCAATCGAATTTCCATTATTTCAACTCCAACTTTCTTTCAACCCAAACCGATCTTATTGTTGTTTTTATTTTTCTCAGAATAGTCCTCACAGTCGCCTTATGGTGCCTATTAAAGGTTTTCACCAATAAAACTCTCTCATTTATTTCTCTCAAAACTCACCATCGCCTTACAGTATTGGTTAAGGTTTTCACTGATAAGACTCTCTCATTTTATTTCTCTCAGCCTCACAATCGCTTCACGGTGCCAGTTAATGTTTTCACCGATGAGACTCTCTCATTTTTTATATATTTTCTTTTTTTTGTCTTTTTGTTCTTTGAACCACTGATATTGTCCATGCCATGTTCTCCTTTATTCTTATTGTATTGTCATTTTCTTGAAATTGATTAGAAGGTCTTTTTTTGGACCGTAATGTGGCTTTTGGACGGGTTCAGAAAGAAGGATATAAAGGCTCAAAATTTACGAGGGTTTAAAAAATATTTACAACTCTCGGAATTATAAAACATAACTTCTGCCCCAGTATCAATATGTGGGGGATTTTTGGATTTTTCCTTTATTGTGACTGAACCTCAGTGAGGCTGCCTACATACCCTTTCGGGATCAAGTCAGATGTAGTTCAAACTACGCCATCAATTCATGATTTCGTTTGACTTTTCCCGATTTCTTTGTCTTTTTCTTTTGTTTGCATTTTGCTTTTTTTTTTTATCATTCTCCATTTTTTCATTTTTCTACTTTTCTCTTGTATCATAAGCAATTCCGAGAGAGTGGTATGAAAGGATAGATCGAACAAAGCTCAAAGGGGATGTCAATGGATAAAGTGTTTGGATAGAGAATAAAAATACCTTCATCATTTCAATTCCAAAATCACAACAAATATAATTATACAAATGAGAAAGAATCATACATAATATCTCTTGATTGCATCTGAATTGATAGCAGTCTCTATGCATTTTCCTTCAACATCTGTCAGATATAGGGCTCTATTGGACAACACCCATGATACCATGAACGGTCCTTGCCAGTTTGGTGCAAATTTTCCTTTCGCTTCAGCTCAATGCGGCAAGATACGCCTCAATACCAATTGTCCTACTTCAAACTTCCGAGGAAATACCTTCTTATTATATGCTCTAGCCATTCTTCATTGATATAATTGCCCATGACAAACAACTGCTAACCTCTTCTCATCAATCAGATTCAATTGTTCCAACCGGGCTTTTACCCATTCATCGCCATCGATCTCAGCTTCAGCTATGATTCGAAGGGATGGTATCTCAATTTCCGCGGGTATAACAGCCTCTGTTCCATACACCAATGGATAGGGTGTGGTACCAATCGAAATACATACTGTTGTGCGATAACCCATAAGAGCGAAAAGTAACTTCTCATGCTATTGTCTAGACTCTTCCACCATTTTCCTGAAAATCTTCTTTATATTCTTATTTGCAGCTTCTACCGCTCCATTTACCTTTGGTCTGTAAGGTGTAGAGTTACGATGCAGGATTTTAAATTTCTGACATGCTTCCGCCATGAGGTGACTGTTCAGATTTGCCCCATTGTCTGTGATAATTACTTTAGGAATTCCAAATCGGCATATGATATTTTCATGCACGAAATCCACCACGGCCTTCTTCGTCACCGCCTTGAATGTCTTCGCCTCCACCCATTTGGTAAAATAGTCAATCGCGATCAAGATAAATCTGTGTCTATTAGAGGCTGCAGGCTCTATTGGTCCGATGACATCCATGCCCCAGGCAACAAATGGCCAAGGTGCAGACATCGTATGCAATTCATAAGGTGGGGAATGAATAAAATCTCCATGTACTTGACATTGGTGGCATTTTTTCACATACCTAATACAGTCCCGTTCCATGGTGAGCCAATAATATCCTGCTCTTAGTATCTTCTTTGTTAAAACATACCCGCTCATATGAGGTCCTCAAGCTCCTGCATGTACCTCAGTCATAATCATGTCAGCTTGTTGCGCATCCACACATCTCAGCAAACCGAAGTCTGGTTTTCTTTTATATACAATCCCTCCGCTGAGAAAAAACTATTTGCTAATATTCTTATAGCCCTCTTCTGATCTCCAGTGGCTTGTTCTGGGTACTTTCCTGTCTTTAAGTATTCTTTGATATCATGATACCACGGTTCTCCATCTAACTCTTCTTCCACAACAAAACAATAAGCATTTTGATCATACACCTGTATCTGAAGTGGATCTATATAGGCTTTATCCGGATGATGCAACATAGAGGATAATGTGGCCAGAGCTTCTGCTACTTCATTGTGCATTCTTGGGATGTGTTTGAACTATATAGATTGAAATCTCTGGGATAGTTCATGTAGACAATGGCGATAAGGTATCAATTTCAGATCTCTTGTCTCCCATTCTCCCTGAATCTGATGTATCAAAAGATCCGAGTCACCCATGACCAAAATCTCCTGAACACCCATATCTTTTGCCATCCTCAATCCCAATAAACACGCTTCATATTCGACCATATTGTTGGTACATAAAAATCAAAGCTGAGCGGTAACGGGATAGTGCTGACCCGTTTCTAAAATAAGTACTACTCCAATTCCAACTCCTTTACTGTTGACGGCTCCGTCAAAGTACATTCTCCAACCTGGCTTGTCACTTTGCTCTATTTCTTTAACATTCATTGCCTCCTCATCCGGAAAATATGTCTTTAGCGGCTCGTATTCATCATCCACTGGATTCTCTGCTAGATGATCTGCAACTGCTTGCGCCTTCATTGCCGTACGTGTTACATAGATGATGTCAAATTCTGTGAGCAGAATCTGCCATTTAGCAAGTCTTCCTGTAGGCATGGGCTTCTGAAATATATACTTCAATGGATCTAACCGTGATATCAGATATGTGGTATACGCTGATAAGTAGTGTTTCAGTTTCTGAGCAACCCAGGTTAATGCACAACATGTTCTTTCTAACTAAGTGTATTTTACTTTGTAAGATGTGAACTTTTTACTGAGGTAATATATAGCCTGCTCTTTCTTTCCAGTCTCATCATGCTGCCCCAGTACATAACTAAAAGAGTTGTCTGTCAAATACAAGATCAAAGGTCTTCCCGGTTATGGAGGAACTAGCACTGGAGGATTAGCCAAATATTCTTTAATCTTATCAAAGGCTTCTTAACATTCATCGGTCCAAGTTACTGTTGTATCTTTATTCAACAATTTGAAAATAGGCTCACATGTTGATGTCAGCTGAGCAATGAACCTGCTAATATAGTTCAACCTGCCTAGTAAGCTCATTACTTCCTTCTTGTTCTTCGGCGAAGGAAAATTCTGGATTACTTTTATCTTTGATGGATCTAATTCAATGCCACGTCGGCTTACTATAAACCCCAATAACTTCCCTGAAGGCACCCCGAAAGCACATTTTGCTGGATTGAGCTTAAGATTATATCTTCGGAGCCTCTGAAAAAACTTTCTCAAGTCTTTGACATGATCATATTGCTTTTTGGACTTAATGATGACATCGTCCACATACACTTCTATTTCTCGGTGCATCATATCATGAAACACAGTGGTCATTGCCCTCATATATGTAGCTCCGGCATTCTTCAACCCAAACGGCGTCTCTCTGTAACAATATGTTCCCCAAGGCGTGATAAAGGCTGTCTTTTCTGCGTCTTCTTCGTCCATTAGGATCTGATGATAACCCGCATAACAATCTACAAAAGAGCCAATTTCATGCTTGGCACAATTGTCAATCAGTATATGGATATTTGGCAATGGAAAATCATCATTTGGACTAGCCTTGTTGAGGTCTCTGTAGTCAACACACACCCTAGTTTTTCCATCTTTCTTCGGAACTGGCATAACATTTTGTGACGACCCAGCCCGTCGTCACGGGAATTACCACCCCGTTATGTTGTAATTACATGTTTTATTCTTTTATATCAGTGTTAGAGTCTATCGGGTGAGTTGGGAGTGAATTGGATTGAAAATGAGGCATATAGCCTTTTTGAAGGAAACTTGAATAAGGAAAGTCAACACGGAGTTGACTATTTGGTTAGAGGGCTCAAAATTGGATTATGATGATTCGGTTAGTTCCGGGAGGTGATTTTTGACTTAGGGGAGCAATCGGAATTGAATTTGGAGGTCCGGTGTAGAAATAGGCTTGAATTGGCTAAGGTTGAATTTTGGCGAAATCCGATCGGTAGGTGAGATTTTGATCCGATGGTCGGAATGGAATTCCAACAATTCCTGTAGCTTTGTTATGTGATTTTGGATATGTCCGCAAAATTTTAGGTCATTCGGACGTCGTTTCGTCGGGTTTTTGATCGAGTGTTAGTTTCAGAAGTTTTGAAGAAACTTATGCTTGAATCCGTGTGTAATTGGTTATTTTGATGTTTACGATGGTGTTTTTATGTTACGAGCAAGTTTGAATGAGGTAATGTGATGTATTGGTGGCTTTGGTTGAGGTCCCGGGGGTCTCGGGATCATTTCGGATGCCTAACGGGCAAGTTTTGATCATGAAGTTGCTGCAGAAAATTGCAGACAGTGATTGCTCTATGCGATCACATAGAGTCATTGCGATCGCATAGAAGAGCATGGAGGGGTGAGAGAAATGTACTATGTGATCGCATAGCAAGGGGTGCGATCGCATAGGCTTATCAGACTGCACATTGCGATCGCATAACCAGTGCTGCGATCGGAGAGAAGAAAAGATGAGGCCTGGAAGGTTGTGCTATGCGATCGCGGAGGTGCGTTGTGATCGCATAGAAGGGGGAATTGGCAGGAAAAATTTAACTCTATGCGATCGCATAGGGCCATTGAGATCGCATAGAAGGAATGGTCTGGCAGTGAAATTAAAACCAGAACAGAACCAGTCGCGGGTTTCACACCCCAAAACACCATTTTTGAGTTCCAAGAGAAGGTATTGACGGGAGATTTCTGGGAAATCATCGGGGTTTCGTCGGAGGTAAGTTTTGTGGCTTAATTAAACCATTTTAACATGAAATCCTTGGTTAATTTTCTGTAAATGGAAGATTAAAGGTGGGTTTGAGCCCTAGGCCTAAATTGAAGAAAAACACTGATTTGAGTGGGCAAATGGAGTCCGATTTTGGTAAATTTTATATGCCTAGACTCGTACCGAGATGAGGATTCCGAATATGTAACTTTTATAATTTTTCAACAAGCGTACCGAAAGTCGGGTTTTGGAAACTTTGCCATTTTTGGTGTAAATCGAATTGTATTGATTGGGTGTCGTCCCATTGGCCTAATTTGTTGTATTTCTAATGTATTTGATCAGATTCTACGTGTGCGGGGCTTGATTCTCGTGGAAAGGGCATTGCAGAGTAGTCGTCGCACTGTATTTAGGTGAGTAATAGATGTGGGTAATGACTAGCGGGTTCGAAACCCCGGTATACCACTTTGTGACGCTGTATAGCGGCGAGACACGTACTCTCTTGTGAGTGCGGGGTCGATTGTGATTGGGGACTATGGCTTAGTCCGACTTGTTGATACTGTGTTATGATATTAGGCTATTCTTGAGCCGTCAAACCTCCTTCTCGGATGGTTGCATACTATATTGTGATATTGGCTACTCTTGAGCCGTTGAACCTCCTTCTCAGACGGTTGAGTATACTTGTGGGATGTGGGCCAGTTATTGGATCCCGTGAGGATCGTTATCATTGTCTGGTGATATTGACATGCTAGTTTACTACCAGTCCGTAGCTATTTCTGTTATCATGCTATTTCCAATCTTTGGAACTTGATATTATTGTTTTCCAACCGAAAAATGATAAAAGAGTTTTCAAAACTACTTTTGAGCCTGTGAGGCTGTATTTGCATATTAGCTGACTGGTAGTGGATCGGGCTGCGCACCGCAGCGGTATATATGTTGGATCGGACTACACGCCACAGTAATATTATGCTTGGGCTGTAGGAGCCCCTCCGGAATCTGAACCCCCATAGTGAGCACGGGTACCCAAATTGGATCGGGCTACACGCCGTATCGGTCATATCATGCATTGCATTTAGCTACATCTGATAGTTGTTATACTGTTTTGCTGGTACTTGTTGGTATATGTACAGTCGCTATTGATTCTGTGACAGGGTATTTGATCACAACTTTACATAGTGCTTTATTGCGGATTTCTTATCTGCGCTGTCTTACCCCTGTTTATTACCACTGAGTCTGGCAGTACTCATTTTACTCCCTACACCTTGGGTGCAGATCCAGGTACCTCTCAGCGGTGATCTGGTAGCTGTTCGAGGCGACATCTGTGGGATATTCGAGGTAGCTTCAGAGTCCGCAGGACCCGATATTCCTTCTTACTGTCTTATGATTCTATATTGATGTTTCTTTCGGTACTTAGTATCTTGTAAATCCTTATACACTTATGTTTAGTAGATGCTCATGACTCTTGACCCTTTGGTCTATGGGAGTTGGTATATTTTGGGACTTGGTTCCCTGTTTTCAATATATATATCACTGTTGCTTCATGTTTTGATCTGCTTAAATGGGATAAAGCGAGCTTCTAGCTCCATCGTTGTTATTGATTGGTCAGGCTGGCCTAGCAATGTGCTGGACGCCATCACGACCGGATTTGGGGTCGTGACAAGTTGGTATCAGAGCCTAGGTTTACTAGGCCTCATGAGTCTTGAGCAGGTTGGTAGAGTCTTGTGGATCGGTACGGGGACGCTTGTACTTATCCTCGGGAGGCTGCGAACCTTTAGGAAACACTTCACTTTTCTTGAACTCTGTCGTGCAATCTTGTTGTTCTGAGAACTGAACTTCTATATTCTATTCTCTCACAGATAGTGAGAACGCGAGCATCAGGACGAGGTGGACGACCTCCATTGCCACCTGTTAGAGGCCGTGGGCGCAGTCGTGCTAGAGGTAGAGGTAGGGCAGCTGAGGCAGTGCTAGCTGACCCGCCCGTTGTACCAGTTCAGGAGCAGCCCCCATTGGTTGACGCTCCAGCAGCCCCAGTTCAGGGCCAGACTGTATCTATTGCTTTTCCTGGTTTTCAGGAGACTCTTGCTTAGATATTATCGGTGTGTTCTGGTTTGGCTCAGGTAGTTTCAGCTACCGCTACTGTAGCGACATCTCAGACAGGGGGGTCGGCAGACCCCTGCGGCTCGCACACCCGAGCCGCGGTTGTTCGGGGACTTCGGACGCCAGAGGCGGGTCTCGCTCGGTGGTTGCACCGGTTATTCCTCCAACCGCACCGGCTCCAGAGCATATGGTTCGAGCTATGCCCGACGACGAGCCAGTGTCATCTTGAGAGGTTTGGTAGACTTCGACCTCCCCATTTCGGTGGCGTTGAGGGCGAGGATGCCCAGGGTTTCTTGGATAAGTGTCAGAGGATGTTGCGGATGGCGGGTATTCTTGAGTCCAGCGGAGTTTCATTTACTACCTTTTAGTTCACTGGTCCCGCATTCGATTGGTGGGAGGAGTTTGAAAGGCGTAGGCCTGCAGGATAAGCACTTCTCACATGGCAGCAGTTCTCTACTCTCTTCCTAGAGAAGTATGTACCTCAGTCTCGTCGCGAGGAGCTATGTCGCCAGTTTGAGTGGTTGGTTCAGGGCGACATGTCTGTGACCCAGTATGAGCTTAGATTCACACAATTGGCTTGGCATGCCACATGGATGATCCCTACTGATAGGGAAAGGATCAGGAGGTTCATTGATGGCCTCAACTACTCCATCCGCATTCTTATGACCAGAGAGAGAGTTTTGTCATCATCATTTGAGCAGGTTGTGGACATGGCACGCTCCATTAAGGCGGATTGTCGCCGAGATAGAGAGGAGCGGGAGGCCAAGAGGCCTCGTGGTTCTGACAGTTTCAATGGTGCTCCATCTAGAGTGCATTCCTAGCAGAGCAGAGGTCGATTATCTAGACCTTCTCATTCAGGTCACCCAGAGCAGAGCGGGGGTTCTTATGGTCATGGTCGACAGGGGTTTCAGCGGGGTCAACCATCACTTAGTGCCCTTCCAGCCCAGAGTGCAGCACCTACTTCTTCAGCCCAGGGTTCTTCTGCGGCGAGGGGTTCCCTTCAGTCCCTTTCTCCAGCACCAGGTGCATGTTATGAGTGTGGTGAGTTTGGCCACATGAAGAGACAATGCCCTCGACTCCGTAGGGACAGGACTCAGCAGAGGGATCAGCCCTCCTCTTCAGCACCATCCCAAGCTAGTAGAGGTGGAGGTCGGTCTTCTCGTGGTCGCCCTAGAGGCGATGAGAGATCTGGTGGAGGCCAGGCACGGTTCTATGCACTTCCTGACAGGCATGATGCAGTTTCCTCCGATGTAGTGATCACATGTATCATTTCTATCTGTCACAGAGATCTCTCTGTTCTATTTGATCCAGGGTCCACATATTCTTACGTGTCTTCTTATTTTGCGCATCATTTGGGTGCGACTCGTGGTAGTCTTGATTTACCTGTTCATGTATCCACCCCTGTGGGTGATACGATTGTTGTGGATCATATCTATAGATCCTGTGTTATATCTATTGGGGGTCTGGAGACCCAGGCAGATTTATTATTGTTGGAGATGGTGGACTTTGATGTTATATTGGGTATGGATCGGTTGTCTCCGTACCACGCTATATTAGACTGTCATGCTAAGACAGTTACATTGGCCATTCCTGGTATTTCTCAGATTGATTGGCGGGGTTCGACTGATTTTGTCTCTAGCCGTGTTATTTCGTTCTTAAAAGCTCAGAAGATGGTTGAAAAAGGGTGTTTATCATACTTAGCTTTTGTGAGAGATGTGGGAGTTGAGTCTCCTAGCATTGATTCTGTACCTGTTGTGAGGGACTTCCCAGATGTATTCCCCTCAGACCTACCGGGCATGCCGCCGGACAGGGATATTGATTTTGGCATTGACTTGATGCCGGGCACTCAGCCCATATCCATTCCTCCTTACCGGATGGCACCAGCCGAGTTGAAAGAACTGAAAGAGAAACTTCAAGAACTTCTGGATAAGGGTTTCATCCATCTTAATGTGTCCCCGTGGGGTGCACCGGTGTTATTTGTTAAAAAGAAAGATGGTTCAATGCGAATGTGTATTGATTATAGGAAATTGAACAAAGCGACGGTGAAGAACAAGTACCCTCTACCGCGCATAGATGATTTGTTTGATCGGTTACAGGGTGTGAGGGTGTTTTCTAAGATCGATCTTCGTTCAGGCTATCATCAGCTGAAGATCAGGGACTCGAATATTATGAAGACTGCATTCGGGACCCGATATGGTCACTATGAGTTTCTTGTGATGTCTTTCGGGCTGACCAACGCCCCAGCATCATTTATGCATATGATGAACAGTGTGTTCAGGCCTTATTTGGATTCATTTGTGATTGTGTTCATTGATGACATTCTAGTCTACTCCCGTAGTCGGGAGGAGCATGCTCAGCATTTGAGTATTGTGTTGCAGAGATTGAGGGAGGAGAAGCTATATGCTAAATTCTCCAAGTGCGAGTTTTGGCTCGAGTCCGTAGCATTTCTGGGACATGTGGTGTCTCGTGATGGTATTCAGGTTGATCCGAAGAAGATAGAGGCGGTGCAGAGTTGGCCTAGACCGTCCTCAGCTACAGAGATCGGGAGCTTTCTTGGCTTGGCGGGATATTATCGCCGGTTTGTTCAGGGATTTTCATCCATTGCTTCTTCATTGACTAGATTGACCCAGAAGGGTGCACCATTCGTGTGGTCGGATGAGTGCGAGGAGAGCTTTCAGAAGCTCAAGACAGCTTTGACCACAACTCCAGTGTTAGTATTGCCATCAGCTTCAGGTTCATATATTGTTTATTGTGATGCCTCGAGAGTGGGGATAGGTTGTGTGTTGATGCAGGAAGGTAAGGTGATTGCTTGTGCTTCTCGGTAGTTGAAGCCACATGAGAAGAACTATCCTGTCCATGATTTGGAGCTAGCTGCCATTGTTCATGCCTTGAAGATTTGGAGGCACTATTTGTACGGCGTGTCTTGTGAGGTGTATACCGACATCGTACTCTCCAGCACTTGTTCAAATAGAAAGATCTTAATTTGAGACAGCGGAGATGGCTTGAGTTGCTTAAGGATTATGACATTACTATATTATATCATCCGGGGAAGGCCAATGTGGTGGCCGATGCTTTGAGCCGGAAGGCGGTCGGTATGGGGAGCTTGGCATATATTCCGGCTGAGGAGAGGCCATTTGCTCATGATGTTCAGGTGCTAGCCAATCGGCTAGTGAGGTTAGATATTTCGGAGCCCAGCCGGGTATTGGCTTGTGTTGTATCTCGGTCATCTCTATATGATCGTATTCGTGAGCGCCGGTATGATGATCCACATTTGGCTGTCCTTAGGGACAGAGTTCAGCATGATGATGCTAGAGATGTCACCATTGATAGTGACGGCGTATTGAGGATGCAGGGCCGGATATGTGTGCCCAATGTTGATGGCCTTCGTGAGTTGATTCTGGAGGAGGCCTATAGCTCGCGGTATTCTATCCATCCAGGAGCCGCGAAGATGTATCAAGGTTTGAAATAGCACTATTGGTGGAGAAAGATGAAGATGGACATTGTCAGACATGTATCACGGTGCCACAACTGTCAGCAGGTTAAGTACGAGCATCAGAGGCCCGGTGGCGTATTTCAGCGCATTGATATTCCCGAGTGGAAATGGGAGAGGATCACTATGGACTTTGTTACTGGACTCCCTCGGACGGCGAGGAAGTTTGATTCTGTATGGGTGATTGTGGATAGACTGACCAAGTCAGCTCACTTCATTCCTGTTAGTACTACCTACTCATCGGAGCGGTTGGCAGCGATCTTTATTCGAGAGATTGTTCGGTTGCATGGAGTCCCAGTGTCTATCATATCCGACAGAGGTACTCAGTTCACTTCTCAGTTTTGGAGAGCATTTCAGCGAGAGATGGGTATGCGGGTTGAGTTGAGCACCACATTTCACCCCAAGACAGACGGGCAGTATGAGCGCACTATTCAGATGCTGAAGGATATGTTGCGAGCATGTGTGATTGACTATGGTGGTTCGTGAGATGAGTTCTTACCACTTGCTGAGGTTGCTTACAACAACAGTTATCAGTCGAGTATTCAGATGGCCCCGTATGAGGCATTGTATGGCAGACGGTGTAGATCCCCCGTGGGATGGTTTGAGCCTGGTGAGGATAGATTGATAGGGACCGAGTTAGTTCAGGATGCTCTGGATAGAGCAAAGTTGATCCAGGAGAGGCTTCGTACAGCACAGTCTCGCCAGAAGAGTTATGCAGACCGTAGAGTTATAGAGTTGTCTTTCATGGTTGGTGACACAGTATTGTTGAAGGTTTCACCCATGAAGGGTGTCATGAGGTTTGGGAAGAAAGGGAAGTTGAGTCCCAGGTACATTGGTCCTTTTGAGATACTTAGGAGAGTTGGAGAGGTGACATATGAGTTGGCCTTGCCGCCCAGCTTATCCAGCGTTCATCCAGTATTCCATGTGCCTATGCTCCGGAAGTACATTGGAGATCCGTCTCATGTGTTGGACTTCAGTACCATTCAACTTGACGGTGATCTATCCTATGATGTGGAGCCTATTGCCATTTTGGGTCGTCAGGTGATAAAATTGAGGTCCAAGGAGATTGCATCAGTTAAGGTTCAGTGGAGAGGTTGACCCGTGGAGGAGGCCACTTGGGAGGTCGAGCGGGAGATGCGGAGCAGATATCCTCACTTGTTTGAGACTTCAGGTATGTTTCTTGACCCGCTCGAGGATGAGCGTTTGCTTAAGAGGGGGAGAATGTGATGACCCGGCCCGTCGTCACGGGAATTACCACCCCGTTATGTTGTAATTACATGTTTTATTCTTTTATATCAGTGTTAGAGTCTATCGGATGAGTTGGGAGTGAATTGGATTGAAAATGAGGCATATAGCCTTTTTGAAGGAAACTTAAATAAGGAAAGTCAACCCGGAGTTGACTATTTGGTTAAAGGGCTCGGAATTGGATTCTGATGATTCGGTTAGTTCCGGGAGGTGATTTGTGACTTAGGGGAGCAATCGGAATTGAATTTGGAGGTCCGGTGTAGAAATAGGCTTGAATTGGCTAAGGTTTTGGCGAAATCCGATCGGTAGGTGAGATTTTGATTCGGGGGTCAGAATGGAATTCTGACAATTACTGTAGCTTTGTTATGTGATTTCGGATATGTCCGCAAAATTTCAGGTCATTCAGATGTCGTTTGGTCGGGTTTTTGATCGAATGTTAGTTTCGGAAGTTTTGAAGAAACTTAGGCTTGAATCCGTGTGTAATTGGTGATTTTGATGATTATGATGGTGTTTTTATGTTACGAGCAAGTTTGAATGAGGTAATGTGATGTATTGGTGGCTTTGGCTGAGGTACCGGGGGTCTCGGGATCATTTCGGATGCCTAACGGGCAAGTTTTGATCATGAAGTTGCTGCAGAAAATTGCAGACAGTGATTGCTCTATGCGATCGCATAGAGTCATTGCCATCGCATAGAAGAGCCTGGAGGGGTGAGAGAAATGTGCTATGCAATCGCATAGCAAGGGGTGCGATCGCATAGGCTTATCAGACTGCACATTGCGATCGCATAATCAGTGCTGCGATCGCAGAGAAGAAAAGATAAGGCCTGGAAGATTGTGCTATGCGATAGCGGAGGTGCATTGCGATCGCATAGAAGGGGGAATTGGCGGGAAAAATTTAACTCTATGCGATCGCATAGGGCCATTGCGATCGCATAGAAGGAATGGTCTGGCAGTGAAATTAAAACCAGAACAAAACCAGTTGCGAGTTTCACACCCCAAAACACCATTTTTGAGTTCCAAGAGAAGGTATTGACGGGAAATCTCTGGGAAATCATTGGGGTTTCATCGGAGCTAAGTTTGTGGCTTAATTACATTATTTTAACATGAAATCCTTGGTTAATTTTCAGTAAATGGAAGATTAAAGGTGGGTTTGAGCCCTAGGCCTAAATTGAAGAAAAATACCGATTTGAGTGGGCAAATGGAGTCCGATTTTGGTAAATTTTATATGCCTAGACTCGTATCGAGATGAGGATTCCGAATATGTAACTTTTGTAATTTTTCGACAAGCGTACCGAAAGTCGGGTTTTGGCAACTTTGCCATTTTTGGTGTAAATCGAATTGTATTGATTGGGTGTCGTCCTATTGGCCTAATTTGTTGTATTTCTACTGTATTTGATCAGATTCTATGCGTGCGGATCTTGATTCTCATGGCAAGGGCATTGCGGAGTAGTCGTCGCGCTGTATTGAGGTGAGTAATAGATGTGGGTGATGACCAGCGGGTTCGAAACCCCGGTATACCACTTTGTGACGTTGTATAGCGGCGAGACACGTACTCTCTTGTGAGTGCGGGGTCGATTGTAATTGGGGACTATGGCTTAGTCTGACTTGTTGATACTGTGTTATGATATTAGGCTATTCTTGAGCCGTCAAACCTCCATCTCGGATGTTTGCATGCTATATTGTGATATTGACTACTCTTGAGCCGTTGAACTTCCTTCTCGAACGGTTGAGTATACTTGTGGGCTGTGAGCCAGTTATTGGATCCCGTGAGGATCGTTATCATAGTCTTGTGATATTGACATGCTAGTTTACTACCACTCCGCAGCTATTTCGGTTATCATGCTATTTCCAAACTCTGGAACTTGATATTACTGTTTTCCAACTGAAAAATGATAAAAGAGTTTTCAAAACTACTTTTGAGCCTGCGGGGCTGTATTTGCATATTAGCTGACTGGTAGTGGATCGGGCTGTGCGCCGTAGCGCTATATATGTTGGATCGGACCGCACGCCGCAGTAATATTGTGCTTGGGCTGTAGGAGCCCCTCTGGAGTCTGGACCCCCACAGTGAGCACGGGTACCCAAATCGGATCGGGCTATGCGCCGTAGCGGTCATATCATGCATTGCATTGCATTTAGCTACATCTGATAGTTGTTATACTGTTTTGCTGGTACTTGTTGGTATAGGTAAAGTCGCTATTGATTCTGTGACAGGGTATTTGATCACATCTTTACATTGTGCTTTATTGCGGATTTCTTATCTGCGCTGTCTTACCCCTGTTTATTACCACTGACTCTGGAAGTACTCATTTTACTCTCTGCACCTTATGTGCAGATCCAGGTACCTCTCAGCAGTGATCCGGTAGCTATTCGAGGCGACATCTGTGGGATATTCGAGGTAGCTGCAGAGTCCGCAGGACCCGATATTCCTTCTTACTGTCTTATGATTCTGTATTGATGTTTCTTTCCGTACTTGGTATCTTGTAAACCCTTGTACACTTATGTTCAGTAGAGGCTCATGAATCTTGACCCTTTGGTCTATGGGAGTTGGTATATTTTGGGATTTGGTTCCCCATTTTCAATATATGTATCGCTGTTGCTTCATGTTTTGATCTGCTTAAATGGGATAAAGTGAGCTTCTAGCTCCGTCATTGTTATTGATTGGTCAGGCTGGCCTAGCAATGTGCTGGGCGCCATCACGACCGGATTTGGGGTCGTGACACATTTGCTAACCAGGTGGGGTGTTTAGTAACTCGTATGACCTTTGCCTCAAACTATTTATTAACCTCTTCTTTTATTTTCATGCTGATGTCCATTTTAAACTTTCTCAACTTCTGTCTTACCTTCCAGCATTCCGGATAAATGGGCAGTTTATGTACTACCAGATCAGTGCCGAGTCCCGGCATGTCATCATAGGACCAGGCAAATATGTCCTTGTATTCATGTAATAACTTTATTAGATCTTCATTGAGGGAAACCTCTAGGTGTACACTGATCTTTGTTTCCCGGACGTTATCCTCACTCCCTAGATTAATAGATTCTGTCTCATTTAAGTTCGGTATGGGTTTTTCCTCATATTGATTCAAATCTTTATTGATTTCCTCCAGTGTTTCCTCATTTTCATATTCTATTTCACTTTCATTTTCAATATCTTGTATAACTATTCGATTGTCAAGACTGGACCGTGAATCCTTCATGCATGACATATCATCAGAATTAGCGAATATTGAACTGTACAAAAAGAAGAAAAATAAAAATAAGGCAAAAGTGAAGAAAGAAGATGAAATTGCATTTCATTGATATTTTTTCAAAAAGATAACAGAGGTTCGATACATTTGATTTTAGTGGGGTGTGGGATTACAAAATAAAAAAAAGCTTTGGGAAAGATGAAATATTTTTAAGGCTAACTACCACAACTCCCTCCTGATCATAAGAGGAGTAGCTTCCCAATTATTAAGTGCAGCGCTGGGTCCCACGAACTGGACATCCATCCTACTCGTTTCCTCACCTATCTCCAACATGTTTACATCCCCGAACAACATTTCAGACCTTGCGAGAAGCTCCGCATCTGGCCTTATTTCAGCATATCTTGGCACAATAGTTGTCAAATGTCTTCGTGTACCAGGCCTAGTAAAGGTGTCGGATAATTTTGGAATTGGTTTTGGGAGAGTCCAACTTTTCTTCTTCATTCTTTTGGCTCTCTGGATGTCGGCATAAGTTGGTTTAAAGCCCATGCCAAAGGTATTATTACTTCCCGACAAGTGGACAGGTTGTGTTATCCCCTGTAAAGCTATCCCCAAACCTTTTCCCAGTGCGAACCCATTTCTGATCATTTCTTTAGCCACCATTACTGCTGTAGGCGCCACTGCAGGAATTGGCATGCTCTCCCCTTCGGATATCATGTTAACTACTACAACATCCATCACTTGATACACCCATAGGCCCTTGTCCCCTTCGGTTTCTTCAAATGACATTATGGTGTTACAGACATCATTATCTCCATGCACTATAATTTCCTGTTGTTCCCATTCGAATTTTACCATCTGGTGCAGGGAAGATGGTAGAGCTTTGACCGCGTGGATCCACGGACGTCCCAATAATAGATTATAAGAAACAGCGACATCTAACACTTGGAACTCCATGGTAAAGTCCACAGGTCCAATGGTGACTTCCAACACAATGTCTCCCAAAGTATTTTTGCTTCCTCCATCAAAGCCTCGTACACACACACTATTCTGACGGATTCTATCAGGATTAATCTTCAATTTTTCCAGAGTTGAGAGTGGACAAATGTTTGCACTTGACCCGTTGTCTACTAGAACCCGAGTAACCACGAACTTCGCTTTTGACAGTGAGATAAAGTGCTTTGTTGTGTTCCGTCCCTTCAAGTGGTAATTCATTATCTGAGAATGTTATCTTGTTCGTCTAAAAAATTTTGTTCGTGATCCTTTCAAGATGGCAAAATGAGATTTTCTCGGGGACATTTGCTTCGTTTAGAATCTTCATTAACGCCTTCTTGTGCTCTTCTGAATGGATTAACAATGAAATCAATGAAATTTGTGCAGGCGTCTTTCTCAGGTGCTCTACTATCAAATAGTCTTGAGCCTTTAGAATCTTCATTAACGCCTTCCTGTGCTCTTCTGAATGGATTAACAATGAAATCAATGAAATTTGTGCAGGCGTCTTTCTCAGCTGCTCTACTATCAAATAGTCTTGAGCCTTTATCTTTTTCAAAAACTCTTCTGCTTCTTCTTCAGAAACCACTTTCTTCACATGATTCTCCGTCACCACTTTCGTTTTCCTTAACTCTTTCGGGGCAAAGCATCACCCGGAATGAGTTAGGCCATGTGTTTCATTGACCTCTCCTGTAACCTCCTTTACCATGTACATCATTGTGACTTTGTTGTAGTTCCACGGTATGGATTTAGTATCTACCACTGGCATTTGCACCACCGGTTTAATGACTACAGGTTCCACGTATGCTCCTTTTACTGTCAACAATGGCCTAGCTCCTGGTACCACTATTTTCATAGTTTCAATCACTGGCGGCTTTTTCACTGGTAACTCGCCTGTCGCTTTCCCTTTCTCAACCTCTCTTTCCACTTTGCTATTGGCTTTTATCATCATCACCGATTGGGACGGTTTCTTGCTGCTTTCTTCTTGTTCTAACTCTATCATGCCCGTCTCATGATGAGCTGGTAATGGATTCTGAGTAATATTAGGACTTTTTGGAGCCTGCACTTCGATCCTCCTAGTGTCAATAAGCTCTTGTATAACAGATTTCAAGTGCCAACACTTTTCAGTATCATGCCCCGGCGCCCCGGAGCAATATTCGCATCTAACTGATTGGTCAATGTTTCTAGGTGGTGGGTTTGGAAGTTTTGGCTCAATTGGGCTTAGCATCCCCAACTCCTTCAGACGATGATAAAGACTGGTGTAAGATACCGCCAGTGGAGTGAATGTTTTTCTTTGTTTGGGCTCTGTTTCTCACTTCCTGATCTGGACGGAAGCCGGGTCTATTTGGATTTTTATATGTTCTGGAAGGTGGGTAAGTGTTTTGGGTGTGGTAGACGTTTTATGGTGTTTGGGCTCGCCATATATATGGAGTGGTGGGTGGATAATGTTCTGGAGGTGGGTTATAAGGTGCTAGTGGGTATGATTGGTATGGACGGGGTGGGTGATGGTATGTATTTTGGCCCTGAGACCACGGTCTACTTTCAACAACTGCAACCTCTTCCTTCTTCTTTTTACCGATAGATCCCCCATTTCCGATTTGTATCGCCTGATTCGTGGCCGTAATAGCCGAAAATCTCATGATTTTATTGGTTTTCAATCCTCCTTCTACAAAATTCCCCATTTTCCCCACTTCATTAAAAGTTTTACCAATAGCTGATACCAGATGACAATAGTAAGTAGGTTCTAAGGCCCGTAGAAAATAGTCCACCATTTGTGATTCCTTCATAGGAGGGTCCACTCGTGCTGCTTGTTCCCTCTATCTAAAGCTGTACTCCCGGAAACTTTCCCCGGACTTTTTCTCGATCTTTGTTAGCGATAGCCTGTCTGGAATTATCTCCAAATTATACTGGAAGTGGTTAGCAAATGACTGAGCTAGATCATCCTAGATGAACCATCTGGTGTGATCCTGACGTGTATACCATTCCAGCGCAGAACCGCTCAAACTCTGGCGAAAATAAGCCATCAACAGTTCATCTCTTCCCCCTGCACCATGCATCTTGCTACAATAACCCCTTAGATGGGCTACCGGATCCCCGTGTCCATCGTACATGTCGAACTTAGGTAGCTTGAATCCAACGGGGAGCTGCACTTCTGGAAACAAACACAAATCTTTATATGCAACGCTCACTTGGCCTCCTAGCCCTTGTATGTTATGGAAAGATTGTTCTAAACTTCTCATCTTCCGTGCCATTTCTTCTTGCTCCAAGTTCCTAACGGGCTTTTCTTCCATCATATCCATAAGTGGGGTATAGGAGTCATGCTTCCTAAATGTTGGTTCCGGCGGATAGTAATGCGTGTCTTGCACATGGAACACTAGTTCACTTGATGAATTATGTAGAGCAATAGGTGGTGGTGCCACATATACCGGGGCGACCTGTGGTGGTTGAGGTGGAATCTGTTTGGATAGTGGTGATGGTGCCTGTGAAGTTGTGGCATAGTAGTGTTGGTAATTTGGGTACGTGGAGGATGAGTTCATGGTAGGTGGTTCAGGATTAGGATTTGCGGGAGGGAGATATGCTGGATTGGCTGGATATGTGGGCAAAGGTTGACCCCTGGACCAGGCTTGGTACATTTCTGACATTTGCTGCTTTAGCTTATACATCTCCTCTTTCATACCCACAATATCCACAACCTCTTCTTCCTGTACTGGGTCCATGATGGTAGGTTCAATCTCCTGAGTCATAGCCTTAGACATAGCTTTTGATCGTGTGTTGTAATGATGATGTGCCAGAATGCCAGTTGCCAGCTGAAATCTGATACTCATCAACAACAACACTTGTTAATAGTTAGTTCATAAGGGGTAAAATGTAATGATTAAAAATCACAACTTTTGCCCTTGATCATTATGCATCATTCCGACATTTATTCCTTTTTGAATCAACATTCATTTTTTTCTTTCTCTCTTCTTTTTTATTCACTTTTTATTCATTTTCTTTCTTTTTTTTTCTTTTCTTTTTTTTCTTCCTTTTTTTTCTTCTTTTTTTCTTTCTATTTTCTTTTTCATTTTCAATTTTTCATTTTTAATTTTGCTTTTTCGTTCCTACATATTTGCCTATCGCCCAGACAATAAAGCGGGGAAAGAATGACAACAACTTATTTTTCATTGATCATTATGCATCATTCCGACATTTATTCCTTTTTGAATCAACATTCATTTTTTTCTTTCTCTCTTCTTTTTTATTCACTTTTTATTCATTTTCTTTCTTTTCTTTTCTTTTCTTTTTTTTCTTCCTTTTTTTTCTTCTTTTTTTCTTTCTATTTTCTTTTTCATTTTCAATTTTTCATTTTTAATTTTGCTTTTTCGTTCCTACATATTTGCCTATCGCCCAAACAATAAAGCGGGAAAAGAATGACAACAACTTATTTTTCATTGATATTCAAAAACAATGATTACAAAATGATGTGCTACTAATACCAAAAGAATACAAATACAAAATGCATGCCCTATGAATACATTAATGCTCCTAATGCCCGCGAGACGTCGTTCGGTCTTGCCGCGGGCCTATATGCCAATCCACTTTGGAGTTTATCTAGGTCAGACATGACTTGCTTTATAAAGAACTTTACGGCTAATGCGAATGTTGCTTGGGACATATCTTCACACAATTGGCATTTTCTGGTGATGTACTGAGCAATATTGACGATTCTTTCTCGAATGACCCTTTTTTCTTGAAGCAGCCTGCTGATCTGTTTGGCGCGAGCATCTAAGGTTTGTTGGTTCTCTTTCTATAGTTGTTGTAACTCAAATTCTAATCGAGCCATAGCCGTGTAACAATGCTCTCTCTCTTCTTCAAACTCTTTGATTATCTTGCTACTTTTGACTGCGGCTGTAATGACTTTCTTTCTCAATCGAGCTACCTCAACCTCGTGTTTATCTTGTAGTTGCTGAACCATTCTAGCTCTTTCCTCGGCATCTCTGGCCAGTTGTTTCCAAACCCTGACTAACTCCTTTTCTGCTTTATCAAGATCAAAGCTGTAATCATTCACTTTGCACCGAAGATTTTCAATCAATTTCTCATCTCGGGCTAGGCGAACTGGGGTCTCGGATGCAATTTCCATTTTTGCAATTTGAGCCTTTAAGATTTCATTCTCTTTTCTCAGCTGCTTCTTTTCTCCTTCGTAAGATTCTACTTGTAAACCGCTCTTGAATTGGAGATCTCGAAATTGTTTCTCTAGCAAGCTGATCTTGGCTATATACTCATTTTCTCTAGCCACCCAATTTTTGTGTTCCTTAGACTGCTCGGCTAAATCTTGAATGTGAGGCCTTTTCAGTGGTCTATCATGCTCGACACCCCGACTATACCATGCGGCATACCCTGGCGATACTTCTCCCTGAGCTCAGTTTTCTACACAAGTGTCTACCTTCAAGATTGGACATTCATTCCTAATCTGTCGGATCTTTGCTTCTGGGAACTGTCCATCCAGACTAATCTCTACTACTTGTAAACTGAGGTCCCCGTCTTTTGGTATAACTTGATATCTCCCAAGCTGTCGTAGTAACCAGTATGGTGCATAAGACTGAATGCTTTTAAGGCCCATGATCAAGAAATGTGACCCTTCTGTTGGCATGTATATCACATCATCGAGGGGCAACCATCCGTATGCCCAATCAATTTGGCTATCGGTCAATGATCGCAAGTATGAAATCTAACGTTTTGCTCCCTCCGACAGCTTAACTTCTTTTGTTCTCATATAGAATTCTTCAAGGCACGTCTTTTCAGATGACCCATAACTTGAGAACGGAGGATGACGACACAAATGTTCTATCAACCAAATTTGCAGAATCAAGTTGCAATCCTCAAAGAAGTCGTGCCCTGCTTTACAGGATGTGAGGGCACGGAAGATATCGGCTATAATCATTGGCACCAATGTTCTATTATCTTGTACGAGAAGAGTTCTGGCCACCCCGGCGACTCTTGTATCAATGTGTCCATCTTTTCTTGGGAATATGATTAGCCCGAGGAACGCCACTAAAAAGGCAAATAGCCTATGCTCCTCCCATTTGGCTCGGTTAGACTTATTACAGAGCTTGTTCGTAGGGTCATTGAAACCCCCGACATGTCCATATCTACTGTAGATGAAATTTAAGGAGCAAAACCATTAGCCAAATCTTCGTTGTGGACGTTCCGAGCAATCTTCAGAGAATCGAGGAATCTGTGCACTGTTATCGCTCTCGGAGCTACCGGGTATTTCTCTTTTAGGGGAACCTCATTTTTCCCTATATAGTAAGAAAATTCCTCTAGAGTAGGAGTGAGCTCAAAGTCCGAGAAGTATAGAACATTATGTCCGGGATCCTAGCATGTGACAAGTGCTCGAATTATATCACCACGAGGAATTATGTCCACTAATCCCGTAAGGTCCTTCAAATAACATTTGACCCAATCTTGTCTTTCCTGACCCATGTCGTTCCACCATAATCTTAGCTCCAAAGGAATTCATTAAAGTGAAGGGTTCATTCTGTAGTGTGCTCATCTTGCACATTTGTTAAAGGCGATTTTATTCAGAAAAAAGAAAAATATTTTTTCAAAGCCAATTTTCATTTTCTAACCTTCTTAGGTTTTTATTTTGAAAAAGAAAAATACATGATTTTCGAAGTGGCCATTTTTGCCAAAACAGCCTTCCGGCGTCCTTTCGGAACATTCGGCTATTTCTAAAAATAGCGATCACCTCGATTATTTGAAACTAAAATATATTTTGGTCATTTTCTAAAAGGTTGGTTGGACCCGTCAAGGGTTGCCTACGTATCCCAGCTAATGGTGAGAATCAAACTTGCGTAGTTCGGTCAGATTATTTGACCAACTATTTTACCAACAATGTTTTTCCTAGTTTTTAGATCTTCTTTTTGAATTTTCTAACAACTCTTCACTAATATCTCAATATCTCATATTTTTCCAGAATTTTCTCTTTTTGTTTTCTCGGGAATTTTGCCGGTCCGCATAATGATCCAAGACAATTAAAATGCAACATATAATATGCTCGGTCTTTAATTACCGGGTCACCTATGCTAGATGGACCCAACCCTTGTGTTGAGTCCCCTATGTCAGTTATGATGCAAATAATCGTCCTAGACCTATCTTCAATATCTTATAGTTTCATAGAGTGCTAGACCGTGTACCCGAGTGGACAACTCGGATCGAGGAGGGGGCTACTTACCGGTGACCCGCGGGGTCATTCGGCTTTGTAACTTATCCGGCCTCTATTTCTTATTTTGGGTATAACTTAACAGAAAGGGGAGTCTCAACCAGTAAGCACATCCGCGGAGGTAAAGAAGAGAAGGGTTTTCGGCACAGTTTATATATACAATCCACATAATATTGAAGCGATAAAACATATAGCATATTGGTCAAAGCATGTAACAAAGTCAAATAATACCGAGAACGGCAATTCTAACGAGCTCGAATTCTTAAACCCTAAACCGAAGTTCTGGGTTGCTGATCCCCAGCAGAGTCGCCAGAGCTGTCACACCTCCCTTTTTACTACCTTTTTTTAAATTCCCCGATCAAGAGAATAAGGTATTCCTCGATATTATGAATACCCCGGAAAGGATATAATAACAACGAGGAAGGAGTTTTTCCAAATAAAGGACAATCAGTTCGGGATTTTATTTACAGTTTCAGAGTCGCCACTTGGGAAAATAATGGTGTCCCAAGTCACCGATTAATCCCGAATCTGAGGAAGTTGACTCTATTTTTTATCAGTCTGCGCAATGAGAAATCCGGATAAGGAATTTTGTTAACCCGGGAGAAGGTGTTAGGCACTCCCGGATTCCGTGGTTTTAGCAAGGTCGCTCAATTGTCATTCTTGGTTTTATATGATTTATTACATGCCTTTTAACAATATGTATGTGTTTCAACTTGAATATTTTTGACGAATTGCGACGTCGCGAAAACGTATTTCGAGTCACACCGCAACCAGTATGCATGTGACCTTTAACACGTTTCGGCTTCGCCGGGATTTAAGATTTGAGTCACATCAAATGTGCACTCGTATTAGGGAAGGTGTATTTTTAAAGTCGTGCCTAAATCATATATCGGCTTCTTAATCTTTTGGAAAGGTCGTGAAATTAACAAAAAATCTTTCCGAGTCTAATATATAACTTATTTATTTATTTGGGGGCCCCTCTGTTTTGTTTTTAATGTGAGGCTCATCTGTCACGACCCAAACCCTGGTCGTGATGGCGCCCAACACAATGCTAGGCAAGCCCGACCATATTATCCCTTAAACCAGCCAGTTATTAATCAAGTTAGACTTAAACAGTAAATGATCATATTAGGTCATAAGCGAAATGTAAAACATACAAAATACGGTCCCAACCATATCGTGGTGTCACGAGACTGAGCCTCTACAGAATAGCATCCTAATACAAACAAGTCTAGGCAAATAGGAAATCAACAAGATGGTAAAGAAGGAGAAAACGGGCTCTGCGGACTCTGGCAGCTACCTCGTAGTCTCCGCAAGAAGTAGATGTGTGCAGGCAGCAACAATAACTCAACTGCTCTCGTGTACCTGTGAATCTGCACAAAAAGTGCAGGGGAGTGGGGTGAGTATATTTCAACTCAGTGAGTAACAATAATAAATAATAACCGAAAGTAAGAACTCCTGTGCTATCACTTAGCAGTTCTAAGGCAACCATCACAGGTACGTCATCACTATGGTGGTACTCTAATCTCCAATCCACATTTATCTCTACAAGATTCCACGCTGATCCAACCCTCACTCGTACCCTTACTGTGTACGGCCATCTCAATATATAAAGACACATACCTATGTCTAAAATGTACAAGTATTTAAGTAGTAGTAGGATATGAAAAAGTTTAATACTACGGCGTGCAGCCCGCTCCAATACATATACTGCTGCGGCGTGCAGCCCGCTCCATTTAACGTCGACGACGCTCACTGGGGGTGTATACAGACTTCGGAGGGGCTCCCTAGGCCCAAGCACTATTATACTGCGGCGTCCAGCCCGATCCACACATGTATTACTGTGCCGTGCAGTCTGATCCAATATATATATATATATGTATATATAACTATACTGCTGCGGCGTGTAGCCCGATCCCATGATATACACCAGCGCTCACTGAGAATGTGTGCGGACTCGGACTCCGAAGGGGCTCCTACAGCCCAAGCGCAATAATACTACGGCGTGCAGTTCGTCCCACATGTATATTACATGTATATTACTGCGGCGTGGAGTCTGATCCAATATATATACTGCTGCGGCGTGCAGCCCGATCCAATATAGGTATACATATAATACCTCATAATGGGTCCTCGACCCTATCTCGGTCAATATAGACCCGGCTTCTCAGGCTCACTCAGCTAGAATAGGGAATTCCACCCTAGGTAGTATCTTTCAAAGTACACATCTAGTACGGCTCATATTATGCTATACAGCTAGAGCTACGGCTGAGTGTATGTTTCCAACACGATATAAGGGTCACCTATCTCTATAGGTCCCCTAATGTTCTACAGATTGGCACAAGGCCCCAAACATGGCTATTAGTCCAATTGTACAGTTTTAACCTCAGTAATAGTCATACAACACAGTATTCTATTAGCCGGGAGGGATCAAGTCCAAGTCCCTAATCACAATGTCACCACGCCCGTCACAAGACGCGTGTCTCAACTCAATATAGCACTGTGAAGTGCTAGTATGGGGTTTCAAACCCTCAGTACATTATTTACTACTACCACTCACCTCGAACCGGTGGAAGCTTCAATCCGCCTTGCGCTTGCCTCGCAAATCAATCTCCTCGGATTCCAAATCTGCTCAAAATCATATGGAATGCATCAATATATGCTAATTTCACGCAATTCATTCAAAATAACCCAAATTGTATCAAAACCCACAAAGTTGTCAAAACCCGACTTTTGGTACGCTTCTCGAAAAATTATAAAAGTTACATATTCAGAAACCTTGTCTCAATACGAGTCTAGGCATATCAAATTTACCAAATTCGGACTCCATTTTCCCATTCAAAATCTTGATTTTCTAAAGTTCAAGCCTAGGGCTAAATCCTCCATAAATTACCCCAAATTCCTCCATTTTCATGATATAATTGCATAATATTATCAATACTAATCATAGTTTAAGTCCATAGTTGATTACCTGATGATTTCCCTTGAGTTTCTCTTCAAAATCGCCCAAATCGCCTCTAAAGCCGAGACCCAAATGTGTGAAATATTTCTGAAATTTTCTAACTTCTGATACACTTAACTCATTGCGATTGTCGCTTCTGCGGACCATTTTCCGCCCCTGCGAAACCGCTTCTGTGACCAAATGGTCACTTTTGCGAACCCAGGCCTACTTGGCCATTTCCGCACCTGCGATCCCATTGACCGCTCCTGCGGAATCCCCTCCGCCCCTGCGGTCTTTCCCGCTTCTGCGGACAAGAGTCCGCTCCTGCGGACTCGCCTATGCGACCACCTATCCGCTTCTGCAGACTCCTCCATCACGCCTCATTCCCACTTTTGCGATCGCCCTCTCGCACCAGCGAAGCCGCCCCTGCGGGCCAGGCTCCGCTTCAGCGGTCACCTCCGCTTATGCGCCTTCTTGTCCGCTCCTGCGCTCCCCTTTCCGCAGGAGCGAAAACAACAGAACAGAATCACAAACCTGCAATTTTCCACATTTTCTCCCGTTTAGCCATCCGAAAACACCCCGAGGCCCCCGGGACATCATCCAAACACACTAACACATCCTAATACCTTATTCGAACTTGCTCCAATCCTCAAAACATGTCTAACAACATCAAACCCCATAATTCACATCGAATTCAAGCCCAAATTCCTTAAAACATTCCGAATTACACAATCAATCAAAAACCCGACTACACAATGTCCGAATGATCTGAAAATTTGTGGACATATCCAAAATCACATAACGAAGCTACAAGAATTGTCGGAATTCCATTCCGACCCCCGGATCAAAATCTCATCTACCGTTCGGTTTTCCCCAAAATTCAACCTTAGCCAATTCAAGCCTATTTCTGCACCGGACCTCCAAATTAAATTCCGATTCTTCCCCTAAGTCACAAATCACTTCCCGGAACTAACCGAATCATCAGAATTCGATTCCGAGCTCTCTAACTAAATAGTCAACTCCGGGTTGACTTTCCTTATTCAAGTTTCCTTCAAAAAGGCTATATGCCTCATTTTCAATCCAATTCACTCCTAACTTCCCCGATGGACTCTAACACTGATATAAAAGCAGGAAATATGCAATGACAACATAACGGGGTGGAACTTCTCGTGACGACGGGCCGGTTCGTCACATTCTCCCCCTCTTAAGCAAACGCTCGTCCTCGAGCAGGTCAAGAAACATACCTGAAGACTCAAATAGCTGAGGGTATCTGCTCCACATCTCCTGCTCGACCTCCCAAATAGCCTCCTCCACGGGCCGACCTCTCCACTGCACCTTAACTGCTGCAATCTCCTTCGACCTCAATTTTCTTACCTGGCGACCCAAAATAGCAATAGGCTCCACATCATATGATAGATCACCATCAAGCTGAATGGTACTAAAGTCTAATACATGAGACGGATCCCCGATGTACTTTCGGAGCATAGACACATGGAATACTGGATGAACGCTGGATAAGCTGGGTGGCAAGGCTAACTCATATGCCACCTCTCCAACCCTCCTGAGTATCTCAAAAGGACCAATGTACCTGGGACTCAGCTTCCCTTTCTTCCCAAACCTCATGACACCCTTCATGGGTGAAACCTTCAACAACACCCTATCACCAACCATGAAAGACAACTCTCGAACTCTACGGTCTGCATAACTCTTCTGGCGAGACTGTGCCATGCGAAGCCTCTCCTGGATCAACTTTGCTCTATCCGGAGCATCCTAAACTAACTCAGTCCCTATCAACCTATCCTCACCAGGCTCAAACCATCCGACGGGAGATCTACACCGTCTGCCATACAATGCCTCGTATGGGGCCATCTGAATACTCGACTGGTAACTGTTGTTGTAGGCAAACTCAGCAAGTGGCAAGAACTCATTCCATGAACCACCAAAATCAATCACACACACCCGCAACATATCCTCCAGGATCTAAATAGTATGTTCCGACTGCCCGTATGTCTGGGGGTGAAATGCGGTGCTCAACTCAACCCGCGTACCCATCTTTCGCTGAAATGCTCTCCAAAACTAAGAAGTGAACTGAGTGCCTCGGTCAGATATAATCAACACTGGGACCACATGCAACCTGACAATCTCTCGAATAAAGATCGCTGCCAACCACTCAGATGAGTAAGTAGTGCTAACTGTGATGAAATGTGCTGACTTGGTCAGCCTATCCACAATCACCCATACAGAATCACACTTCCTCGCTGTCCGAGAGAGTCCAGTAACAAAGTCTATAGTGATCCTCTCCTATTTCCACTCGGGAATAACCATACGCTGGAGAACACCGCCCGGTCTCTGATGCTCATACTTGACCTGCCGGCAATTGAGGCACTTAGCTACATGCCTAACAATATCCATCTTCATTCTCCTCCACCGGTAGTGCTGTCTCATGTCTTGGTACATCTTTGCGGCACCTTGGTGAATAGAGTTCCACGAACTGTGTGCCTCCTCAAGTATCAACTCCTACAAACCATCAATATTGGGCACGCATATACGGCCCTGCATCCTCAGAACACCATCACTATCGATAGTCACATCTCTAGCATCATTATGCTGCACTCTATCCTTAAGGACAAGCAAATATGGGTCATCATACTGTCGCTCCCTGATGCGATCGTATAAGGAAGATCGAGAAACAACACAAGCAAACACTCGACTCGACTCCGAAATATCTAATCTCACTAGCCGATTGGCTAGGGCCTGAACATCATAAGCAAATGGCCTCTCCCTAACTGGGATGAAAGCTAGGCTGCCCATACTAACCGCCTTCCAACTTAAGGCATCGGCCACCACATTGGCCTTTCCCGGATGATACAACATAGTGATGTCATAATCCTTAAGCAACTCTAACCACCTCCGCTGTCTCAAATTAAGGTCCTTCTATCTGAATAAGTGCTGAAGGCTGCGATGATCCGTGAACACCTCACATGAGACACCATACAAGTAATGTCTCCAAATCTTCAAAGCATGATCTATAGCTGCTAGCTCCAAATCATGAACAGGATAGTTCTTCTCGTGGGGCTTCAACTGACGAGAAGCATAAGCAATGACCCTACCCTCCTGCATTAACACACAACCAATGCCAACTCCCGAGGCATCACAATACACAGTATAAGGGTCTGAAGCTGACGGTAGAATCAAAACTGGTGTTGTGGTCAGTGCTGCCTTGAGCTTCTGAAAGCTCTCCTCGCACTCCTCGGACCATAAGAAAGGAACACCCTTCTGAGTCAATCTAGTCAAGGGTGAAGCAATAGATGAGAATCCCCGAACGAATCGGCGATAATACCCTGCCAATCCCAGAAAGCTACGGATCTCAGTAACTGAGGTTGGTCTGGGCCAATTCTGCACTGCTTCGACCTTCCTCGGATCTACCTTAATACCATCACGGGACACCACGTGGCCTAAGAATGCCACGGACTCAAGCCAGAACAAACATTTGGAGAACCTGGCATACAACTTCTCCTCTCTCAATCTCTGCAACACAATACTCAAGTGTCGAGCATGCTCCTCCTGGCTACGAGAGTAGACTAGTATGTCATCAATGAATACGATCACAAATGAATCAAGATAGGGCCTGAACACACTGTTCATCAGATGCATAAATGCTGCTGGGGCGTTGGTCAGCCCAAAAGACATTACAAGGAACTCATAGTGACCATATCTGGTCCTGAATGCAGTCTTCATAATGTCAGACTCTCTAATCTTCAGCTGATGGTAGCCTGAATGAAGATCAATCTTCGAGAACACCCTAGTTCCTTAGAGCTGATCAAATAAATCATCAATACGAGGTAGAGGATACTTATTCTTCATAGTTACATTGTTTAGATGCCTGTAGTCAATACACATTCTCATAGATCCATCATTCTTCTTAACAAACAGGATCGGTGCACCCCACAGCGACACACTCGGCCGAATGAACCCCTTATCTAGGAGTTCCTAGAGCTGCTCCTTCAATTCCTTCAGCTCAGCTGGTGCCATCCGATACGGAGGAATAGAAATAGGCTGAGTGCCTGGCACCAAATCGATCCCAAAATCAATATCCCTGTCCGGCGGCATGCCCGGCAGGTCTGAGGGAAACACATCAGGAATGTCTCGCACAATGGGAACAGAATCAATACTGGGAGTCTGGGCCTCGACCTCCCGAACAAATGCTAAATAAGAGAGACATCCCTTCCCAACCATTCGTTGGGCCTTGAGGAAAGATATTACCCTGCTAGGTACATACTCAGTCGTGCCTCGCCACTCGATCCTCCGAATGCCCGGCATAGCCAAGGTGACTGTCTTAGCATGACAGTCCAGAATAGCATGACATGGAGATAGCCAGTCCATGCCCAATATAACATCAAAATCAATCATGCTGAGAAGCAACAGGTCCACTCGGGTTTCTAGACCCCTAATAGTGACCAAACAGGACCGGTATACGTGGTCCACAATAATAGTATCCCCTACCGGGGTAGATACATGCACTGGCAGCTCAAGACTCGCTCGGGTCGTGCCCAAATGAGGAGCAAAATATGTAGACACATAAGAATAAGTAGAACCGGGATGAAACAATACTGAGGCATCTCTGTGGAAGACTGAAATAATACCTGTAATGACAACATCGGATGAAACGGCTTCAGATCGGCCTTGAAGGGCATAACGTCTAGCATGTCCGCCTAATCGGCCTCCCCTCGAGGGCGACCCCTAGCCGACTGACCCTCACCCCTAGCTGGCGGGGCGGGCGCTGAAGTAGAAAGACCAGATGACAAGGGCTGCCCCTCTGCTGAATAAGATCTGGAAACAAGACGGGGACACTCCCTACGGTGGTGCCCAAACTCTCCGCACTCGTAGCAACTCCCCGGTGCTGGGGACTGAGACTGATAAGGACCTCTGGCGCTGGAGTGGCCAGCTGATGAACTAGGCCGAGATGAACCCTGAGCAGATGGGGCCTGTGAAGAACTCTGAGCTGGCATGGCACTGAGAGATGGCTGGCTCTGGTGTGAACCCTGATAACCCTATCTAGAAGACCATATGTGACGATCGAAGTGACCCGACTGCGAAGATCTAAAGGAGCGACCTCGGCTCTGCTGACTCTGGCCTCTGGTCTGAGTGCCACTGGAACTAGCTGCTCTTCGAGACCTCTTGGCCTCCCTCTCATCCCGCTCCCTACGATGATCTGTCTCTATGTCGCGAGCAATATCCACAGCATCCTCAAATGTACGACTCAAATCCCTCTCCAGTGTCATCATAATACGAATGGGATAAATGAGGCCATCCACGAAGTGCCCAATTCTCTCTCTGTCGGAATGAACCAACCACGGTGCATATCTGGACAACTCTGTAAACTCGATCTCATAATCTGACACTGACATGTCCCCCTGACGGAGACCCTCAAACTGCCTACGCATCTCCTCTCTCTGAGATCGAGGCACCCATTTCTCCAAGAACAAAGTGAAGAACTCTGGCCAAGATAGTGGTGCTTCTCCGGCTGGCCTGCGACGCTCATAAGCCTCCCACCAAGCGAAGGCTGGCCTCTGAAACTGAAAGGTAGTGAAAGATACCCCACTAGACTCCAAGATCCCTACCGTACGAAGCATCCGACGACACTTATCCAGAAAACCTTAGGCGTCCTCGCCTGGAGCACCAGTGAACACTGAAGGAGATAACCTGGTGAACCTCTCGAGATGACACTGCTCATCGTCTGTCATGGCTGGGACCCTGTCCCCCTGAATCTGTTCTGCTGGCTGAACCGGTACCACAGGCTGAACTGGAGGAGCCTCTGGTGTCTGTAGGCCCTGCACTCCTGGCTCTGGAGTGCGTACTGCGGGGGTCTGATGACCACCCCCGATCCTCGATGCAGCTGCTGCAGTAGTAACTGAAACCGCCTGTGCTAGGCCAGTGCAGACTGCTAGTATCTAAGCCAAGGTCTCCTATAGACCCGGTATGACAATGGGCACAGATGGTGCCTGATCTGGTGCTGCTGGCACCTCTGCAACTGGGGGCTGTGGGTCAGCTGGCACTGCCTCAGCTGCCCTAACTCTGCCACGACCACGGCCACGTCCTCAGCCTCTAGCAGGTGGTAGTGGTGGTCGTCCTCCACGTCCAGATGATCGAGTTCTCGCCATCTGCGAGAGAATAGAATGTCAAAGTTCAGTTCAAGCAAAAAGTAATCGCACGACAAGAATTCCAAGAATTTGAAACTTTTAAAAGATTTGCAGCCTCCCGAGGATAAGTACAGGCGTCCCCGTACCGATCCACGAGACTCTACTAAACCGGCTCATGACTCGCGAGACCTGTTAACCTGGGCTCCGATACCAACTTGTCACGACCCAAACCCCGGTCGTGATGGCGCCCAACACAATGCTAGGCAAGCCCGACCATATCATCTCTTAACCCAGCCGTTATTAATCAAGTTAGACTTAAACAGTAAATGATCATATCAGGTGATAAGCGAAATGTAAAATATACAAAATACGGTCCCAACCATATCGTGGTGTCACGAGACTAAGCCTCTACAGAATAGCATCCTAATACAAACCAGTCTAGGCAAATAGGAAATAAACAAGATGGTAAAGAAGGAGAAAACAGGCTCTGCGGACGCTGGCAGCTACCTCGTAGTCTCCGCAAAAAGTAGATGTGTGCATGCAGCAACAACAACTCAACCGCTCTCGGGTACCTATGAATCTGCACAAAAAGTGCAGGGGAGTGGGGTGAGTATATTCCAACTCAGTGAGTAACAGTAATAAATAATAACTGAAAGTAAGAACTCCTGTGCTATCACTTAGCAGTTCAAAGGCAACCCTCACAGGTACGTCATCACTATTGTAGTACTCTAATCTTCAATCCACATTTATCTCTACAAGATTCCACACTGATCCAACCCTCACTCGTATCCTTACGGTGTACGACCATCTCAATATATAAAGACACATACCAATGTCTAAAATGTATAAGTATTTAAGTAGTAGTAGGATATGAATAAGTTTAATACTACGGCGTACAGCCCGCTCCAATACATATACCGCTGCGGTGCGCAGCCCGCTCCATTTAACGTCGACGGTGCTCACTAGGGGTGTATACAGACTTCAGAGGGGCTCCCTAGGCCCAAGCACTATTATACTGCGGCGTGTAGCCCGATCCACACATGTATTACTGCGGTGTGCAGTCCGATCCAATATATATATATGTATATATCTCTATACTGCTGCGGCGCGCAGCCCGATCCCATAATACACCAGTGCTCACTGAGAATGTGTGCAGACTCAGACTCCGAAGGGGCTCCTACAGCCCAAGCGCAATAATACTACGGCGTGCAGTTCGTCCCACATGTATATTACATGTATATTACTGCGGCGTGGAGTCTGATCCAATATATATACTGCTGCGGCGTGCAGCCCGATCCAATATAGGTATACATATAATACCTCATAATGGGTCCTCGACCCTATCTCGGTCAATATAGACCCGGCTTCTCAGGCTCACTCAGCTAGAATAGGGAATTCCACCCTAGGTAGTATCTTTCAAAGTACACATCTAGTACGGCTCATATTATGATATACAGCTAGAGCTACGGCTGAGTGTATGTTTCCAACACGATATAAGGGTCACCTAGCTCTATAGGTCCCCTAATGTTCTATAGATCGGCACAAGGCCCCAAACATGGCTATTAGTCCAATTGTATAGTTTTAACCTCATTAATAGTCATACAACACAGTATTCTATTAGCCGGGAGGGACCAAGTCCAAGTCCCTAATCACAATGTCACCACGCCCGTCACAAGACGCGTGTCTCAACTCAATATGACACTATGAAGTGCTAGTACGGGGTTTCAAACCCTCAGTACGTTATTTACTACTACCACTCACCTCGAACCGGTGGAAGCTTCAATCCGCCTTGCGCTTGCCTCGCAAATCAATCTCCTCGGATGCCAAATCTGCTCAAAATCATAGGGAATGCATCAATATATGCTAATTTCATGCAATTCATTCAAAATAACCCAAATTGTATCAAAACCTTCAAAGTTGTCAAAACCCGACTTTTGGTACGCTTCTCGAAAAATTATAAAAGTTACATATTCGGAACCCTCGTCTCAATACGAGTCTAGGCATATCAAATTTACCAAATTCGGACTCTATTTGCCCATTCAAAATCTTGATTTTCTAAAGTTCAAGCCTGGGGCTAAATCATCCATAAATTACCCCAAATTCCTCCATTTTCATGATATAATTGCATAGTATTATCAATACTAATCATAGTTTAAGTCCATAGTTGATTACCTGATGATTTCCCTTGAGTTTCTCTTCAAAATCGCCCAAATCGCCTCTAAAGCCGAGACCCAAATGTGTGAAATGTTTATGATATTTTCTAACTTCTGATACACTTAACTCACTGCGATTGTCGCTTCTGCGGACCATTTTCCGCCCCTGCGAAACCGCTTCTGCGACCAAATGGTCGCTTCTGTGACCAAATGGTCACTTCTGCGAACCCAGGCCTACTTGGCCATTTCCGCACCTGCGATCCCATTGACCGCTCCTGCGGGTCCGCTCCTGTGGAATCCCCTTCGCCCCTGCGGTCTTTCCCGCTTCTGCGGACAAGAGTCCGCTCCTGCGGACTCGCCTATGCGATCAATTATCCGCTTCCGCGGACTCCTCCATCACGCCTCTTTCCCACTTCTACGATCGCCCTCTCGCACCAGCGAAGCCGCCCCTACGAGCCAGGCTCCACTTCAGCGGTCGCCTCCGCTTCTGCGCCTTCTTGTCCGCTCATGCGCTCTCTCTCATGCGCTCCCCTTTCCGCAGGAGCGAAAACAACAGAACAGAATCACAAACCTGCAATTTTCCACATTTTCTCCCGTTTAGCCATCCGAAAATACCCCGAGGCTCCCGGGACCTCATCCAAACACACTAACGCATCCTAATACCTTATTCGAACTTGCTCCAATCCTCAAAACATGTCTAACAACATCAAACCCCATAATTCACATCGAATTCAAGCCCAAATTCCTTAAAACATTCCGAATTACACAATCAATCAAAAACCCGATTACACAATGTCCGAATGATCTGAAAATTTGCGAACATATCCAAAATCACATAACGAAGCTACAGCAATTGTCGGAATTCCATTCCGACCCCCGGATCAAAATCTCATCTACTGTTCGGATTTTGCCAAAATTCAACCTTAGCCAATTCAAGCCTATTTCTAATTAAATTCCAATTCTTCCCCTAAGTCACAAATCACTTCCCGGAACTAACCGAATCATCAGAATTCGATTCCGAGCTCTCTAACTAAATAGTCAACTCCGGGTTGACTTTCCTTATTCAAGTTTCCTTTAAAAAAGCTATATGCCTCATTTTCAATCCAATTCACTCCTAACTTCCCCGATAGACTCTAACGCTGATATAAAAGCAAGAAATATGCAATTACAACATAACGGGGTGGAACTTCCCATGACGACAGGCCGGGTCGTCACATCATCCCATTTAATTTTACAGTCCAATCCTATATGTATATACTATATTATCTATTTTTTGGTTTTTCTCCTGGTTCATTGTTTTCAGAATTTAAGTCCAGGCCTTATTTTATATTACACAGGCCAGAACATTCTGATTCATATCTAATATGTATCAATTTTCATTCCTGGGTATTAAAACCCTAGGAACATGCTGAAACATGTTCAGCAGAAGCCCAATAATGCATTTATATAATTATGGGCCTTCACAACTTATTAGGCCCAGATCAGATATAAGCAGATAAGAATAATAGAAATCAGAACTCATTGTTTATACAGAGGATCAATATTCAGAATATAATAGAACTTAAACTATTTTTATTCAATGAAAAGAAGTGAAATACAGAATTACCATAATAATTTCAATCTTTAAATGTCCAGTGTGAATGAAGTCTAATTAACAGGTTGCTTCCGTTCTTATGTTTAACAGCTATTTTAAAACTACTGAATCTAATTACTTTATATCCAAATCTATTAGTATAATTATTTGATAACATGCTAAACTCAATTACTTGCAGATTTCAGAGAACTAACTGAATGTATTGAACATTAAACTATATTAACTATGTGATATGTGACTTCATATTAGAATATCATTTAACCGCAGTATTTCATTTACTACTAACACTGTTCAGATTAAACTAATTATTACTGAATTAAGCTAACTACTGCATATTAATGTCGTTAATTATTTACTTGTATGCAGGTTTATTTTTATATCAGATTAATTGTTAACCTATTCTAATTAACTAGGTGATTACGATCATTACTACTATACTAGTCTACTTACTATACTATTACATTGTTCCAGCCTTGTCCATATCTCATATGAGTCAATTATACAATACTCCCTACCAAATTACAATTACAATCTCATATGAGAATTCAAATTGTTTATTTCTTCAACTTCAATTCCAACTGCAATTACATGAGATTCAAGCTGTGTACTTGATTTAGCAATAGAAATCTATGAGTCTAGGGAGATGAAGGCAGGAAATAAGTAGGTAGATCACAACAAGTAATGCAACAACAATGGAAGAGAATGAATCACAGCAACACGGATGAATTCAGCAATCGAGTATGAATTCCAGAACCAGCAAAGCAATATCCAGCAGAAGACCAATAGAAATCCAGCAAACAACCAAGAGATTTCTACAGAGCTTCAGAATATAGCTTCGACTAAGCTAGGAAAATTACTCTATGTATCTAAATTTTAGTGTATCTCTAAACTTGTTCAAAAATCCAGCCCTTAATCAGGCTCTATCAAGGTCTATTTATAGGTAGAATTGGTGAAATTTTGGGGGGGGGGGTGGAATTTGAAAAAGTTATTTCTAATTCCCTCCCCTTAATTTTTTTATTTGCTACACTTTAATACCCATTTCAGATTCAAATTTGACTTCCAGCATGTGCTGGAAGGTTCTATTTGATTCTATTTGAGGTGTATTACTAGTATACCCTCACTTGCTAAGGTTATTCACTTATTTGCCTTTTATTTGGGTCTATTATACCCTTTATTTTGTGCAATATTGCAGAAATACTAGGCCTAAATGTCTTAAATGTCCTTATAGGCTCTATTAAATCCACAATTATGCCATTTTCAATTCCTATTATGCCTTATTGTCAACTGTTATTTACCCGACCTTATCCAGGTCTGGGTGTTCTGTTTTAGCTCTTATTTAACTTTTGGTCACTTGTTATATTAATCTTTAAGACTTAACCAGATTAGATCCTCAATTTCATTTCAATTTTAACCTTTTTTTCTTTTCATTTTCTGTATTAAAGTTAATTTACAGGACTAGTCTGTTTATTTATTAAGGACTAAGCTTTTCAATTTTAACCAGTCCAGTATTTGGACTTGCCTTTTACAAGTTTAAGTGCTTTTATTTTAATAGCCCTTTGAAAAACTAGTTTAACAAAGACTAGTGAATCATGTTGATTTAACAAAGAACTTTTAGAAAAGCTAATAGAAACAGAATAAAGATGAAGAGAAGTAAAATAAAACCTAACATGCAAACATTCATAATATAACAGAAAAGAACACAAAACACATTTATCAATCAATAAATGGAAAAAATAGAAGGTTTGGGAACTTCTTGGTTGTCTATGGTGGTTTGGAGTAGCAGAATAGGAGAAGGGTGGTTTGGGGCTTGCGAGTGGTTGGTGACTGCCATAATCGGCGGGCAGTCTCCATGAACGGCGAAGTGAAGAAGAAAGGAAGAAGAAGCCTGGAGGCGGCTAGGGTTAGAGATTAGGGGAAATGGCCGGTCTCTTGAGAGACCGGGCTTTTTATACTTGTTGCGTTTGATCAATTCCTGGCCATTGGATCGTTGATGATAAACGGCCAGGATTAAATGTTCAAAACAATGCCTTTCGATTCAAGATAGAGGTTGGCTCTTCTCCGTTAGATCATAATGAATGGATAGCTCAGATTCACTATCAAACTATATTGATTTAATTTATTTTTCGGATTAATCCTCAGCCGTTGGATTAGATAAATGAACGGCTGAGATTGTTTTGTTATTTAAAACTGGACCGGACTCTCTTATTCAATTGGGCCAATTGTATCTGGGCCTGCACATATGGCCCAGATGTGTATTTTTGTGTATTTTTCATGTATTTTATTATTTTTATGTAGTTTCTTGTTGTATTTTATCTTCTATTTTTATATTCTTTTCCAATTACTCAAATTCTTTTAATTTCCTATTTTTTCCAATTTTTCTGATATTTGTTGCCATTTTTGCTATTTGTTTCTTATTTTTCGGCATATACTTGTATTTTTGTTAATTTGTTTTAATATCTTTTATTTGTCATAATTATACTCAAACTATTTTTTTTAATTTCCTAATTTTCATATTTAATTTTTCACTCACACAAATGCATCTTATTTCAAACAAACATGTAATTGCTCACAAAAATATTATTTGTTTAATTTTGGAATTTTATTGCTTAGGGCAAAAATCACGTGCTCACAAATACTGCTTGACCAGATTCCTTATTCGCGAACCGCCCCCTCGCGTTCGCGTAGACCACTTGGACTGTCTCTCAAATTACTCTTCGTGAAGGTCGCATTCGCGAATATGAAGCTTTACCAGCTCAACCCATCGCGAACGTGGCCAGACCCTCGCGAATGTGGGGTTCCTAGTTACCTCTCCTCTCTTCCAGAATGTGTTACTCCTGTCATGTTCACGATGCACTCCTCTCCCGAACCTTCGCGAATACGTCCTCTCCTTCGCGTACGCAAAGACTATTTCTCCCTATCCCTCTCGATACGCTTCGAACGCGAGACCTACCTCGTAAACGGGTAAGAGAAAACCAGTAACAGCCAAAAACCAACAAATCAGCTATCACTACTACAAAATAGACTTTTAGTGGCAATTAATTAGTGGCAATAGAATAATGGCCACTAAATAAATTTATAAACGGAAAAGTTAGTGGCAAATAAGCATCAGCCGCTATCAAGCACCTTTTAGTGGCAATAAAAAGGAATAACCACAATAAAAAGTACTCTACTATTATTTTTATCCTTCCCTCCTAATTTTAGACTAAAATAACATATTCCCTCCAGTTCCTTCCGCCTAAGTTGGGAAATTTTAGGAAAATCTTTCAGAAATATACAAATCTCTCATCCCCTATAATTCTCATCATTGTTACCCTAACATCGAACTTCCGTCTCACCGCAGCGTGACCATTCCCAGGTACTATAGTTTAGAAAATACCTTTTTATTACTTCTCCATCTCTTGTCTTTTCTTTCCTCCATGGGAGATAGGTGTAAAATTGTTTTATTTTGGTTATTGTTAGAACGTGTAGTGTTTTCAGATGTCTTATACCCTTTGGCAAAACTTAAATTGAAATCAAAGTTATAAAATTTAAGGATAAACACCAGTTTAAAGAATTTGGCTAAACTTATCCTTTCCCTTCCCCATCTTTCGCTACTCTACATGGAGTGATTAGGAAGAGATTTTTGTTCCTTTTATTTGGAAAATATTTTAATTTCAAAGATGTTTTAATCATATTGCATATCGTGATGAGTAGTGTGTTCTTTCATTCAGCCTTCATCCTTATAGATTTTGATTGGAGTTAACACAATAATGAAAAGGGCATCTTTTACAAATAAATATTACTTTTCACTTTTTTCTAAATTAAGTTCCTAGAACTAGAATCTGAATCAGTTATAGTCTTATAAAACTTAAATTTTCTATTTAATATAGTGATAAGTGATAAGTATAAAATAATAGACCAAATTTGATTTTCCTTTCCATGGTACTCTCTGCAACTTTCTTAAAGGTACAGTGATTGTGGTTTGAAATTGCTAGGATTGTCTATATAATTTTTTTTATGGTGTACAATTGGCCTCTCAAATCATAAGTTCATGTCTTCTTATACTTATCTTTCGGGAAGGACTCTACCGTCGTTTGAAAATCTTTGTCTAATATGTTAATTTGGGCTCTGCTATTTTTCAATATCTGTCCATACCTAAAGTAATTTGAGCAGGACATATGTTACATAAGTTTTCTTCAAGTTCGTTATATAGAATCAGATTCTCTTTAATTTGCAAAAGCTTATAACTCTCGGTAAGTTACTCGAAAGTTTAATAACTCTTGTTAAGGGTGTCTTATTCTTTTAAGGATGTTGTATATGTAATTATTATTTTTTATGTGCAATTATATAACTAATTATTGGACTTTGTATTCTTTATTGTTCTTTGTGATGTTACTATTGCTAAAATATTTGGATAAATTTATCTCTTCTTTTTGTATGCTTCTTTTCCTAATTTATCTTGGAAATTTTTCTTTTGTCTAATTGTAATTGCAGAAGAGAAAAAAATTCAATAGTTATGGACAATCATATGAATAGAAAATGGATAAATTGTGATAGAGTTAGTACAGAATATTTGGATGGTTTAGAGAATTTTTTAAACCATGCTTTCCATGACAAACATGATGGAGAAACAATTCCATGCCCCTGTACTGAATGTGTGCTACACTATGAAGTAAATCGAGTGACGGCATATGATCATCTTGTGATTAATGGTATTATACCATCATATGATACTTGGTTTTGTCATGGGGAGTCTTGACGGCATATGATCATGATGACTCAGGTAATATTTTTTTTGTATACCTGTTAGTTTTGAAATACCTCAAAAGTGCATTGTCTTTTCATTTTATAACCTTTTAGAAGCAAACAAATAAGATAGTTTCAGTTACTTTCATGTTATAGAAGCAGATACATTAATTATCGCAAAGTTTTTAACCTAAAATTCAATAAAAAAATAGAAGAAGAGATTAATAAGACTTATCGCCTGACGGATTTCATTGTCTTATGTTAAAGGGTATCTCCTTGATGTTGGTTCCTCTGAGTTTTGCATTTTCTTCTTCAGTCCTATTATGTTGGTTCCTCTGAGTTTTGTTAACTTAGTAAAACACTATTTTACAATCATGAAAAAGATATGAAGTTAACAAAGTTATATAAGACAACAAAATCATGAAACCAACTGAAATGTGATCAAGCAATGAGTCGCTTACTTTTTTCAAAATCATTAATCAATTTCTCAATAGTGTGAAATGAACTTTATAGTTGATATCTCTTTGCTAGAGTACTGTTTATTAAGAGTAGGCATCTGTGTGGATTTCATGACCATTGAAACTTTTCCATGTTAGATAATTTAGAGGCAAGGAAAGTTCGTGGGCCAACATTACTAAAAGAAATTTGGAAGATGCCTCCAGGGAAGACAATTGATGTGCAGTTCAATAGTCGTAACCAATTCATTGGGAAAGAGGGTAGAAAGCTAGCAAGCTTTCTAGGGATTGTTGCTAGAACTCCAGAACTAACTCCATTACATATAGATGATTGGAGAAGTTTTGCCAAGGATGAAAAGAACAAATTGGTGGAATTTGTGAGGGTATGGTGCTATTATTCTTTTTCTTCTTATATGAATATCATAATATGTTATTTCCTTATATATGATATCTTCTTGTAAACGTTTGCTTTTGTTTTTGTAGAAGAAGTTCTCTATCCCTACGCGCGGAGAAAATTATGTGATAAAGTCACTAGGAAAGAAATGGAAAGATTATAAGTGTGATTTAAAAAGTGAGTATACGTCTAAGTATAAGACAAAAGATGCTCTACTGAAAAATAGACCAAGTCGTATACCTAGAGATCAGTGGACTGCTCTCGTCTCATATTGGCTCTCCGATAAAGCTAAGGTATCCACTTTATAATTCCTAAAAATACACTTAGTTGATTGCTTTTGATTTTTTCTTGATTAGTTTTTATGTATAAATTATAAGATATTATTTTTATGTTGCAACGATAGAGGCGAACACAAGCAAATAGAAATAATAGGGCCAAGCAAAATATGCCTCACACTGGAGGATCCAAAAGTATTGCCACCTTGATGGCTGAGAAGGTATCCATGTGAAAATTAAAAAAATATAATAGTTTAAAAACTCTTTATCATGAATATGTGACATTGATTTTGTCGTATTAGGCTGAAAATGGGATAGAGCCTACACGAGCACAAATTTTTATTTTAACCCATAAACAACGTAAGGATGGTCGACCACTTGATGAGGAGTCTGCAAAGACAATTGTAAGATTTCTTCTCAATCTCTTATTTTTTGAATTTCTTATATTTTAATTAAATACAGGTTCACCAATATTATTTGCTTCTTCAGTTCCTCAAAAATACCTCTTTCGAATTTTTCTTTCAGCAATTTTCTGTTGTTTCTAAATATATTTTACTTTCTTTGACAACTCTCTCTAATCAGGACATGATAAATGAAAGATTGAGGAGTAATAGTGAAAGACAAAATGACCATCCTCTTCAGAATGTTGCTTGGGAAGGAGATGTATATTCTCAAGTCTTGGGAAATGAAAAAAGCGGATATGTTCGAGGTTTGGGACTTGGTCCAACTCCTTCTATACTATGGGGTAGTAAATCTTCCATAGGAAATATTGGTCCAGATGATTCTTCTAATGAGGTAAAAAGGTTAGAACAAAAGGTAATAGAATTAACGGAGTTAAATGAAAAACAAACTGAAGAAATGAGTTCGATGAAGCATGAATTATCATGGATGAGACAAGTCATGTGCAAAATTGCCCCTAATGAGTTATATATATCTCAGAATATCAATGGAATCTCAATTGGACAGGTAACTCAAATTCAAAAGTCTAAGACATTTGTTCTGAAACTTTAGTCTTATAATTAATGTTATCCAACATGCTAATATTGATCAGGTCCGTGATGCCAACAGTGGCCATGAACGAGTACCACAAGCGCAACAAAATCATAGTATTGGTGAAAATACTCCATCTTCTCATGGTATTGCTCTTTTTTCTTATAAGGATGGTATTGCTCTTATACTTGAATATGTCAACATGGTACTCCTCTTTTGAATTATACTAAATATGTTGCAAATTATGTTTTGTACCAGTTTGATTTTTTTTCGAGTTGCTAATGAATATTGAACATCTTATTAGTATTCCCTCTCATAAAAATGTTAGCAGAAGAATAGGAAAAATTGATATACTAGCTAATTGGAATTGAGGTCTAGGATTGCTGTTACGTTTCCATAGGATGTCATATTGGCTTAGAAACTTTTAATCTTGCCATTAATTTGTATATTAGAAGCAAATTTGGAAAACATCTAGCGTTAGAGATCTTAAGCTATTATTCTTTTGGATACGTGCATCCTTGGAAGGCTGTGTTTGTTGCTGAGAAGTATCAACTTGGTTCATTATTGTTGCATTTGCTTTTAACCTCAACAATCTCATTGTTTTGATCCTATGACCATTCATGTACTAGAATGTAGTCCTTATTTTTTTCAATTTTATATCTGATGAGTACTGATAGTTAGGTTAGTCATATTGTATTATGCAGGCATTCCACCAACTGTTACTGAAGATAAGATAATATAGCCTCACTTGAAAATTGATTAAATTGACTTAAATGAAATAACATGGTTAAGTAAATAGCTTAGTTGATCAAGATGGACTACTTTCACTTTATATTTTAGATGTAGACTCACGATTTTTCTGTTTCACATTCAATAGTTTCTTTTGATGTTCCTTTATTTTATTATTTCAGGTTATGCCAATGAAGTTTGAAAATTTAGCATGGAAAAATTTCAATATGATGAAGAGTTGCAGAAATTGTTTGAGGGCTATGCATATACTATTTTGTTATTGTCGGTATTTGATAGGATTAATTACAATGACATTGATTGTTTAGTTTAAACAATGTAATTCTTTATCCTTTCCACTGAAACATTCATATTACAGAATGTTCTTTCTTTTATTTTTCTTGATATTGCAGTTTTTTTTAGTCATATCTTTATTAGAATTTGTCACTTGGAAGATAAATTTGACAGTAATAAACAAAAAAAATTTAAAAGGACAAGACAAAGCATTACAATTATTGTTAAAACTTTCATATTTTTTACGGCAATAAATTTTATTCTTCATTTGCCGCTGAAAAAGTTACTTTTTAGCGACTATTAATTGAATTTACCGGCAATAGAAAAAGATGCTAAAGGTTAAAATTAGGTCATTTTGGGATGACATTAATTGCCATTAAAATGGCCGCTAAACGATTGCCATTAAAATGGCCGCTAAACAATTGCCATTAAAGCTATGACCTTTAGCGGCAATTAAAATGGATTTTCCGGCAATATAATGGACGTTAAAGGTGAAAACTAACCCATCTCCAGAATGAATTTAGTGGCCAATGTAATGGCCGCTAAACAATTGTCGCAAAAAATTACGTCTTTTAGCGGCAATTGAGACTGCCTTTACCGGCATTCCTTTAAATGGCCGCTAAAGGCTTTAGCGACCCCATGTATAACGGCGAAAACTTAATAGCCGGTAAATGTTTTAGCGGCAATAGTTATTGCCGCTAAAGGCCTTTTCTAATGCCGCTAAAGCCCCTTTTTGTAGTAGTGTATCTTTCATAGGCCATAAATGATCCGTTAACTACTCGAAACTTACTCGAGGCCCTCGGGACCTCAACCAAACATACCAACATGTACCATAACATCATACATACTTAGAAACCTTTAAATCATTTAAAACAACATCTAAACACCAAATTACCTCTCGGATTCAATCCTAAGAATTTCAAAACTTTTGAATTCTACAAACGATGTCAAAACCTACCAAACAACGTCCGATTAACCTCAAATTTTGCACACAACTCAGAAATAATACCACGAGCGTACTCCAACTTCCACAAATCGAATACAACCCCGACATCAAAATTTCCACTACTTTCCAAAATCGCAAAAATTTTAAATTTCATCAATTCGAGCCTAATTCTACCCGGACTTCCAAGTCATATTCAGGACGTTTTTCTAACTCCAAAATGACCTAACGAAGCTAAGGGAACAATCAGAAGTCAAATTCAATATCATTTACACATAAGTCAATATCCGGTTTACTTTTCCAACTTAAGCTTCCAAATAAAAGACTATGTGTCTCAATTCACTCCGGAGCTGAACTTGCTAACCCGGTGTATCATAATATAGCTGAAGAACACAAAAGAAGTAGGAAATGTGGGAACATGTCTATAACTTTCAAAATGACCAGCAGGCTTGTTACATCCTCAATATCCGTGCACAATCAGATATCACTACATAAATCTCAGCCCTTATCAGTGGTAAATCAGTGATTAGCAAAAAGGAATATTTTTACCTTTTTTTTTTTTATAATTTTACTTAGGTAAAATTCCCCTACTCTATAAAGGGGAAGCTGATTATTCATTAAGCACGTTGTAATACGCATAATAAGCATATATATATATATATATATATATATATATATATATATATATATATATATATATATATATATATATATATATATCTCTATTTTTCTCTGCTTCTAAAGGGTTGTTCCAAGGACTTGTTGTGGTTCATAAGTTCATCATAAGCATTAGTTCGTAACCGAGGGGGGGCTTCTTGTTAAGCCTTTAACCGAGCACAGATTCATTATTATTATTGGTTTGAATATTATTCTAATTTTTATTTGCTTATCTTACATCATTAATCATTTGTATTAAACTGCTCCACATATCGTTAAAATCGTGTACAAATTCAATTGTTATTCATTTCTAAGGACAGACAATGGTTAAAACCAAAAATAAAAATTTATCGCAACTTATCTGTTGTATACACCAAATACATGTTTTATAATTATAACTCAAATAAAATTATCTTTAGTCCAATGAAACAAATATCGGCAAATAAAAATGTATTTATTTAAATAATTACTTTGTTATTTAATTCTCATATTATAATTTCATCATTATAATTTTGGGACAATATATTTTCCTTCACTAAATAATCTCGCTACTTAAACCCTGTTATAATTTTGGGATAACTTGTTCCCCTACCATACGACCCCTTAGAATAACGAAGAATCCCAAACAAAAGTTTAAGCACATTTCTAGTAAATGGTTCATATATTACTTGTATTGCTAGGTATTAACAAATAAAAACTAGTATTTTTAGATATTAACAAATAGAAACTAGTATTTCTAGGCATTAACAAATAAAAACTAGTGTTTCTGCGTATTAACAAATTGAAACTAGTATTTCTTGGTATTAACAAATAAAAACTAGTATGCCTAATCTATTACATTTGTAAATATAGTCGTACATATATAGTATTGTCTGTACGTCATGCCCTTTACCATTTTGAATTTAAGAAATTGACCTCTTTAAATCTCTATGTGCAAAAGACAGATCTCTTTAGTGTAAAAATAAATTTCTCATATGTAAAAAAAAAGACTTAGGGTCATAAAACTAAAAATAAGTTTGCGAAGAGCAAAAAAAAAGAACTGACCCGCGTACATACTCAACTTGCTCATTTTACAAAATATTATCCTCCTACGTAGATCTTTATAAAGCATGCGTAGTTAGTTTTAGGGGCATTTTTAGGATAAAACATAATGTTAAGCATATTTGTGATCCAATAAATGAAAAAAGAGAATTTTTGGACTAATCTAATAGGTTAACGGCATATTTGGCCCTTTCCAATTATTTATGTATATGTATTTATGTATTAATATTGATTAGTTGTAACAAATACATTAGTTAGTTAGAAGTAGTTGTTGCATGATGTGAGATACACATGTGCCTATATATACATGTACATGTCTGGAATCTTCTACACATAATGTGAATATACAACATTTATTATCTCTCAAATATTTATAGCTCTCTCTCTCTCTCTCTCTCTATATATATATATATATATATATATATATATATATATATATATATACACCTCTCTCTCACATCCGCTTTCATGGAGCTCATCATAGAGCTCTATTGTTGTTCACCTTGTGCTATCATCATCTTGACATGTTATCAGAGCATGGGAGCTCGTAATTCCTAAAATTCCTATCTTCACATCTGCTTTTTTGTCTTTGCCCTAATTTCTTCAATAGTTTTTATTTGCCCTAATTTTGAATAAAAAATTGCACAAGTCAGCGATTTTCCCTCAATTGTTCATGTTCTCTCGTTCAATTTTACCTATGTTCTACTTTCTCTCATTCAATTCCATCCCCCTATTTTTAGATGGCTATTCTTGATCAAAGTGACCCGACTGATATCAACACACATGCAAGTGCAGTTGTGGCAGCCAATGGAGTTGCTAACGCTAGAGTTGACATTAACAATCCTCTTTACTTTCAACCATTTGATAACCCCAAGGCTATATTGGTTTTTGACCCTTTAATGGAATTGGATATCGCTCATGACGACATAGTGTTATGTGAGCCTTATCCGTAGAGAACAATCTTGGTTTTATTAGTAGGGAGTGCAAATTACCGGATTCTTAGCCTGTCGATTATCGCCAGTGGGTGCGATGTTGCGACGACCCGGCTCGTCATCACGAGAGTTACCACCCCGTTATCCCCTTATTATATTATTTCATATTTCTATATATGTATTAGAGTCTATCGGGTGAAGTTGGATTGATTCTGGTTGAAAATAAGGCATATAGCCTTTTTGAGTGAAGCTTGTTTCTAAAAAGTCAACCTAAAGTTTACTATGTGGTTAGAGGGCTCAGATGTGGATTCCGGTGATTCGGTTAGCTTCAGGAGGTGATTTATGACTTAAGGCAGCAATCAGAATTGAATTTGGAGGTCCAGTGTAGAAATAGGCTTGAATTGGCTACGTTGGAATTTTGGCGAAATCCGGTCGATAGATGAGATTTTGATCCGGGAATCAGAATGGAATTCCGACAGTTGCAGTAGCTTTGTTAGGTGCTTTTGGATATGTCAATAAATTTTCAGGTCATTCGGACATCATTTGATCGGGTTTTTGATGGAATATAGATTTCGGAAGTTTTGGTTGAAACTTTGACTTGAATCCTCCTCGATTTAATGATTTTTGTGTTTAATGATGTATTTTTATGATTGGAACAAGTTCGTATCATGATTTTTGGAGTAGGTTTGTGGTTTTGGTTGAGGTCTCGGGGGTCTCGGGGGTGTTTCTGGGGGTCAAACGGACCATTTTGAGTTGATGAACACAGCTGAATTGCTGTCATGAGTGTTGCAGGCGATTGCTCTATGCGATCGCAAGGGGTGTGATGCGATCGCATAGAAGGTTTGAGAGGAGGCTCATTTTTTTTCAATGCGATCGCGGTATGGGTGATGCGATCGCATAGTTGTGGAGGTTTGTTCTCGGCGATCGCAGAAGTTGCTATGCAATCGCATAGTGTATTGGCCAGGGGTCCCAGGTTCTTATTTTTGTTCAATGTGATCACAAGCGTAAGTATGCGATCGCATAGTGTTGTTTGGTAAAGCAATGCTATTGCATGGGGTTTCGTGCGATCGCATAAGATAATTTTAGAGGCTGAAAGTTTGTTCTATGCGATCACATAGTATTAATAAGTGGGCGGACAGATCAGTTAAATAATATTTCAGCCGTGAGGGTTTTCATTATTTCACCATTGTTGGGAAAGTTTTGAAGCTAGGGAACGAGGGATTAAGAGATTTTCACCTAGATTTCTATTGGAGGTAAGTTTTATGGTCTAATTACGTAATTTTTTCCTAGAATCTTCATCTATATCACTAAAAATGGAGGAATTAAGGTGTAAATTGGGGTTTTGCTTGAAGCCTAAGAAAAATAGAAAATCGATGATTTGAATGGGCAAACGAACTCTGATTTTGATAAATTTTATATGTATGAACTCGTGGCGAGACAAGGATTCAGAAAATATGAGTTTCGTAAATTTTCGTGAAGCGACCCTGGGGGTCGGGTTTTGGAAACTTCATGTTTTGGGTGTAATTCGAGTTATTTCGATTGGGTTATGTTTCTTTAGCCTATTTTGATGTATTCCTATTGGTTTTGATCAGATTCTGCACCCATGGAGGTCGACTCTTATGGCAAGGGCATTGCGAGCTAGTTTTCGAGCCGATTCGAGGTGAGTAATGGGTATGGATGATGACCTGAGGGTTTGAAACCCCGGTATATCACTATGTGATGCTGTATTGAGGTGAGACACATACTCTACTGTGAGTGCGGGGTCGATTGTGATTGGGGACTATGGCTTAGTCCGACTGTGTAGTATTATACAGTGTTGTTGGCTATAAATGAGCCGGTAAACCTCTTACTTCGATGATTGTGGATATCTTTGGGCTGTAAGCCAGTTATTTGGATCTCGTGAGGATCGTTATCATTGCTTCTATAATTATAGCATGTTATCCTGATATCAGTCCTGAGCTAAATACTGTCTAAAATGGTTTTCCAAACTCTGATTTTTCTGAATACTGTTTTCTACTATTACTGATAAAAAGGGATTTCAAAATGATATTTATTGTGTATGTGAGGCTTGCATTTCATGTAGATGGACTGGTAGTGGATTGGGCTGCACACCGCAGCATATCACTGATATTGCGCTTGGGCTGTAGGAGCCCCTCTGGAGTCTGAACCCCACAGTGAGCGCGGGTACCCAAATGGATCGGGCTACGCGCCGTAGTAGTCATGTTCATGTATTTGCATTGCATTTAGATATATCTGTTGTACTACTTTAGCTATCATTGCTTTATCTGAGACTTATACTATTAAAATGGTAAAAAAAGTATAGTATAGCTTTACTATATGGTCTATTGGGTATTTTTACCTTCAATGTCTTTATCCGTGCTTATTACCACTGAGTTGGAAATACTCAGTCTACTCCCTGCACATTGTGTGCAAATCCAGGTACATCACAGCGGGGCTGACTCCCCAGCTGCTTTAGAGATCATATCCGGACTGTCGAGGTAGCTGCTTAGCATCCGCAGGACCTAACTTTCCCTCTTATCCCCTTTTATATTAGACTTTTCCGCATTTGCCAGATACATTATTTATTCAGTATCACTGTTATACTCTTGGTAGAGGCTCTTGACTTATGACTCCATATTTTGTGGGAGGTGTTATACTGTTTTGGGATATTTTCATAGTTTGTGCTAGATTTTATACCTTTTCTTATTACTGTTATATGCTTAAAGGTAAAGTGAGAGCTGGTAGCTCTGTATTTGGAAAGGTCGGTCAGGCTGGCCTAGCAATATGCTGGACGCCATCACGACAAGGGTTTGGGGTCGTGACAAGTTGGTATTAGAGCCTAGGTTACTAGGCCTCATGAGTCTTGAGCCGGTTAGTAGTTTCTCGCGGATCGATACGGAGACATCTGTATTTATCCTCGGGAGGCTGCAACCCTTTTAGGAAACACATCACATTTCTTGAACTCTGTCGTGCGGTTTTGTTGTTCCGAGAACTGAACTTTTGTATTCTATTCTCTCGCAAATGGCGAAGACTCGTGCTACAGGACGAGGTGGACGACCACTATTGCCACCAGCTAGAGGCCGTGGTCGCGGCCGTGGTCGTGGTCATGGTAAAGTGGTAGGGGCAGCGCCAGTAGACCCACCCGTTTCCCCTATCTAGGATTAGCCCCCAGTGGTTGAGGCTCCAGCAGCACCCAATCAGGCACCGGCAGTGCCTATTATTATTTCTGGCCTTTAGGAGGCATTGGCCCAGATATTATCTGTTTGTACTGGGTTGGCACAGGCAGTTTCAGCTACTACTGCAGCAGCGACATCTCAGACCGGGGGTGGTCATCAAACCCCCGCAGCTCGCACACCATAGCAGGTTTTGCATGGATTTCGGACGCCAGAGGCAGTCCCAGCTCAGGTAGTTGCACCGGCTGTTCCAGTTGCGCCAGTTGCGCCAGCCCCAGGATATGTTGTTCCGGTGATGCCTGACGATGAGCAGCGTCGATTAGAGAGATTTGGAAGACTTTAGCCACCTACATTTAGTGGTACTGAGGGCGAGGATGTCCAGGGATTCTTGGACAAGTGTTAGAGGATGTTGCGTACAATGGGGATTCTTGAGTCCAGTGGTGTTTCTTTTACTACATTTCGATTTTCAGGTCTAACATTCATTTGGTGGGAGGAGTTTGAGAGGCGTAGGTCTGCATGGGCAGCACCCCTTACTTGGCAGCAATTTTCCACTCTCTTTTTAGAGAAGTATGTGCCACAGTCCTGCAGAGAGGAGCTGCGTTACCAGTTTGAGTGGCTAGTGCAGGGTGATATGTTAGTGACTCGGTACGAGTTGAGGTATACTCAGTTGGCCAGGCATGCTATTTGGATGATCCCGACAGATCGAGAGAGGATTAGGAGGTTCATTCATGGCCTCAACTATTCTATTCATATCTTGATGACCAGAGAGAAAGTAGTTGTGGCATCTTTCGAGGAGGTTGTTTATATGGCATGCTCGATTGAGGCGGATCGTCGCTGTGAGCGAGAGGAGAGGGAGGCCAAGAGGCCTCGAGGTTCTGGTAGTTTTGGTGGTGCTCCATCCAGAGGTCAGTTTCATCAGGGCAGAGGTCGTTCATCTAGACCTCCTCAGTCAGGTCACCTGGAGCACAGTGGAGCTTCTTCTAGCCATGGCCGTCAAGGTTTTCAGTAGGGCCAGTCTTCACTCAATGCCCTTCCAGCTCAGAGTTCATCACCTTCTTCTTCTTCAGCCCAGGGTCCTTCTGTGGCGAAGGGTTCCCTTTAGTCTTCTTCTCCAGCGCCAGGCAGTTGTTTTGAGTGTGGAAAGTTTGGCCACATTAGGAGGCAGTTTCCTCGACTTCGCAGGGGTAGGTCTCAACAGAGGGATCATCCCTCCTCTTCAGCTCCATCTACTTCAGCACCATCCCAGGCTAGTAGGGGTAGAGGTCAGTCTTCTAGAGGTCCCCCCATGAGTGAGGAGTGATCGAGTGGTGGTCAGGAACGTTTCTATGCATTTCTTGATAGGCGAGATGATGTTGCTTCAGATGCAGTGATTACATGTATCATTTCAGTTTGTCATAGAGATGCTTCTATTTTGTTTGATCCCGAGTCCACATATTCGTACGTGTCTTCTTATTTTGCACATCATTTGGGTGCGACCCGTGGTAGTCTTGCTTTGCCTGTTCATGTATCCACCCCGGTGGGTGATACGATTATTGTGGATCATGTCTATCAATCCTATATTGTTTTTATTGGGGGTCTAGAGACCTGAGTGGATCTAATATTGTTAGGTATTATGGATTTCGATGTGATTTTGGGCATGGATTGGCTGTCCCCATGCCATGCTATTTTGGACTGTCGTGCCAAGACAGTTACATTGGCTATTCCTGGTATTCCTCAGATTGAGTGGCGGGGTTCAACTGATTATGTCCCTAGCCATGTGATTTCATTCTTAAAGGCCCAGAAAACGGTTAAAAATGGTGTTTGTCATATCTAGCATTTGTGAGGGACGTGGGAGCTGAGACTCCTAGTATTGATTCTGTGCCCGTTGTGAGGGACTTTCCAGATGTTTTCCTATCAGACATGTTGGGCATACCGTAGGACAGGAATATCGATTTTGGTATTGATTTGGTGTTGGTCACTCAGCCCATTTCTATTCCTCCTTATCGTATGGCACCAGTTGAGTAGAAGGAATTGAAAGAACGGATTCAGGAGCTTTTAGATAAGGGATTCATTTGCCCTAGTGTGTCACTGTGGGGTGCACCGATGTTGTTTATTAAGAAGAAAGATGACTCAATGAGGATGTGTACTGATTATAGACAGCTGAACAAGGTAACAGCGAAGAACAAGTATCCTCTACCGCACATTGATGCTTTATTTGATCAGCTCTAGGGAGCGAGGGTGTTCTCGAAGATTGATCTTCGTTCAGGCTATCATCAGTTGAAGATTAGAGATTCTGACATCATGAAGACTACATTTAGGACGAGATATGGGCATTATGAGTTTGTTGTGATGTCTTTTGGGTTGACCAATGCCCCAGCCGCATTAATGCACTTGGTGAACAGTGTGTTCCGGCCATATCTGGATTCTTTCATGATCATGTTCATTGATGACATCCTGGTGTACTCTCGTGATGGTATTCAGGTTGACCCGAAGAATATAGAGGCGGTGCAGAGTTGTCCTAGACCATCCTCAGCTACGGAGATCCAGAGTTTCCTTGGTTTGGCGGGCTATTATCACCGGTTTGTTCAAGGATTGTCATGCATTGCTTATTCTTTGACCAGGTTGACGCAGAAGGGTGCACCATTCATGTGGTCGGATGAGTGTGAGGATAGCTTTCAGAAGCTCAAGACATCTTTGACCACAACTCTAGTGTTAGTTTTGCCATCAGCTTCAGGTTTATATACCGTATATTGTGATGCCTCGAGAGTGGGGATAGGTTGTGTGTTGATGCAGGAGGGTAGAGTTATTGCTTATGCTTCTCGTCAGTTGAAGCCTCACGAGAAGAATTACCATGTTCATGATTTGGAGTTAGCTGCCATTATTCATGCCTTAAAGATTTGGAGGCACTATTTGTACGACGTTTCCTGTGAGGTGTATACTGATCATCGTTGTGAGCACGTGATTTTTGCCCAAGTAATCAAATTCCAAAATAAAATAAAAAATATATACAAAATGATTTTTTGTTTGCAATTGTGTTGATTTGCATGCAAAAAATACCAATATTTGTTTTAATTGTTAAAAATAAAATTGAAATGAAAATACAAAAGAAAATTAATTAGAAAATATCAAAAAAATTATAGAACATATACTAGGAAATGAGAAAATTAAGCAAAAATACAAAAATCAGAAAAATCAAGAAAAAAATACAAAATTAGAAAATAAAAGAAATACATCAGTGTAAAATAAATACAAAGGAAGTAAGTATGAAATACAAAGGAAAATACAAGAAATTAAATAAAATACAAGTCATAAATAACACAAATACAAAAAAGAAATACAATAAGAATACTGAATTGGGCCAAATATATAGGATAGACTTAGCCCAAATAGAATACTACATAGACCAAGCCCAAGTAACTAGCCGGTCTGCCTAACCACAAAACCAAACGACACTGTATAAATAACTAAATCTGGCCCGTTGATGCAATTGATCAACGGACCAAGTAAGGCGGTGCCTTTATAAACCAAATGACGTCGCATGAAGGAATCAATCACAACCGTCCATTACACTTAATCAAATGGACGAGGCTAATGAATCATTTAATCAAATGCCGTAGTCTAGGGAATTCAA